>OY726517.1:72746230-73346230 GCA_963383655.1 Bathymodiolus septemdierum
GAACCGCCATGGGCCCTGTGGAATTGATAGAATATGTTATATAACATATATAACTATAGGTTGTCTGATATAATTATATCTCAAATTATGCAGCGTAATCTCATAGAAAATTAGTCTTATACTGATTAAGATGTGTTGTAGTTAAATATTTATAATTATCTAGCTAATGAATAGTACAATATATTGAGAATGAGAATTATTGAAGAAGAAAAAAACAAACAAGCAAAAAAACAACAATATAGATCTATTGTAATTTAATAAATATCCAGTGTTTATTAACTAAAGTTATACATTGATGCTAGTCGAATCTTAACTGTTGACTGGGTGTGTATTATAGGATTAAGCGCTTCTTTTCAGGAGTTCATGCATGTGTAAACGGTGCCGATGTAATCACAAACTGAATAAATGTCCGAAGGACGTTTATGTAAAGTTTGTGAGTACATCGGCACCGTTTACACATGTATGAACTCCTAGTTTGTGAGTACATCGGCACCGTTTACACATGTATGAACTCCTGAAAAGAACCGTTTATTACTTACAATTCTTCCATGTGAATCTTTTCCCTATATTGATTATTAAACTGATTTCAGGCTTGCTTTCAATCGGACACTATCGTAGTTTCCCGTCGGCGGCCGCCATATTGTTTATGCTGGTCATACAACAAACGTTCATCGAGTTATGAACAGATCAAAAACGTAAAAGTTCATCGAGTTATGAACGAATCAAAAACAAACAGGTGACAGTGCTCTTGTCCAATCAAAAGGCACGAAAACGATATAAATTAATTTTATAAAAATAATATTTTATTTATTTCTATCAATCTTCTTTTATTGTTTACTACACAATAAACAAAGTGATCGGGGACATGCTATTATCTGTATAAGGCCTTAATATACATGGTCTCTATTGACTTCGACATAATAAGAATCAAATGGTATTTATCTACAGTACAAGAATTTGCAGCTCCGTTTTTAGTGGGGTTTGTGTTACTCAGTCTTTTATTTTTAGTACAGTATTATGTCGATCATTGTTTGTCAATTTGTCTTTTTTTCTTTTGGCCATTGTATTGTTTGTCCTGCTTCGAATTACGGCTACTTGTTTCCCTTTTGGTATTTTCAACATTTCTTGCAATAATTTTACAGAAAGAGCATAACCCATCAACCGTTTTCGATGAAAATTTACAAAGTAGCTAGTTAATACTAGGTTACATACACTTTCATTATGTGGACTGTTAATATAACCAGTGCTATGCTATTCTGGTTTTTTTTTAAACTTTAGTTACCCGAGGACTAGATATAAAACGTCCAATAAAAGAAGTGCTCGTCTTAATTTTACAAATGTGATCAAACAGTTTTGATGTAATATCTACGTTAATGCGATGTTTGCTTATTCCGAGTTAACGATGCGTTTGGATTTGATTAATAATTCTTTAACGAAAAACTATTACAATTAAATTAATGAGTTTTTTGGAAGCGTAATTATAAATACTTAACACGTTACTGTGAAATTAAATAGCAATTTTCTCATTTATTTATAGAATCTAATTTGATCATAAAACAATTTTTAAGTAGATGCATTCTTTAAAATCGCTTTACCACTTTTACAAAATCGTGACATAGTACACACAATAATCATTATTACAAACACTTAAATGATTCAATTTGTTCTTCCTTGAGAATAAGAATAAAACAATTTCAATTCACGGTTAGGCTATTATATGAAATGAAAACCGGAAATATTTTTCAAGTGCTATTAATAATATCAATATTTATTATAATTTGTTTGTTGATTGTTTTGTGTGGGAATTGTGGGCATTTTTGTGCTTTCCAACTTTAGTTAGTTTGGTTGAAATTGATTCTTCTTCTTTTGTTTTTCATTTTTTTTTTCTTGTCCACAAAAAATAGATTCTAGGGTTGGATTTCTTCGTTATCTAAAATGAAAAGGACAGAAATAATTA
Organism: Bathymodiolus septemdierum; assembly: GCA_963383655.1. Classification (NCBI taxonomy): domain Eukaryota; kingdom Metazoa; phylum Mollusca; class Bivalvia; order Mytilida; family Modiolidae; genus Bathymodiolus; species Bathymodiolus septemdierum. The sequence continues at coordinate 72,748,188 of OY726517.1, forward strand.
AAAATGTGCTTGGAAAATTTATTCCGCCTTTTGTCAAGTTTTTGATTGACAGCATATTTACTATGTATAGTGGACTTATTTTTTGTAATAGACAGTCGGCATTCCTATGGGTACTAATCGTTCTCCTCATCTTGCAGACCTGTTCCTATACTGGTATCGGAAGCAAACTTCGAAAATATGATACCATAGATACAGATAACCTAAGGTCGCCTTTATATCTTGACGTAAAACTAGAAGTTTACTGCGATGACCGGCTGAGAACGAAACTTTCAACAACAGATGGGGTTTCAATTTTTCCCTTGTGACTTTGCCATTTATATATGACAACATTCCAGTAGACCTGCATATATATCTCACTATATATATAGATAACATATCTCAGAGGTTGTGCTTACTATCAGGATTTCCTTAATATAGGTTTGTTACTAAGAAACAAGCTTCAGAACCAAAGGTTCTTATTGGTAAGTTGAAGTCATCACTTCGAAAGTTTCATTGTCGCCATCATGACTTGGAATACCGCTACGGAATGTCTGTGTCAAAAGTAACGATTGTTGTAGTTACAATTCAGTGAGTTCCTCGTTTATCACCGGATTTTAACTGCTAATGGATGTCACATGTGAAGCAGGAACAGCATGCCCTTCCTGAGCACATGGGTGCACCTTCAGTATTTAGTTGGGTTCGTGTTGTTCAACATTATTTTTTTCTGTGATTTATTGATCATTGTTTGTCTTTTTGTCTTTTTTCAGCAGTTGTATTGTCTATCCTTCTCTGATTTATGGCTGATTCTGATTAAACCTGTGGTGTTTTCAAAATTTACTGAAGACATAGCCTCCCCGGAGGCAATTACGAACGGACACAATTACGAACGAAGTAAAATTGATGTGCCCTAATTGTTCCTTCAAAACAAGAATTAAACAAATGCTTTTATAAATAGATACCCCGCCAAATTACTCGTGTTTTGGGAGAAAATTATTCATGCGCAGTTGTTGAAAGTTGCAGACGACGGGTTTTCATATTTGTAAACAGAAAACGATCGACAATTGCACTTGGAATCTATCGCTAAAATTCATTGAGGTACGCATATTTTGTTATCTTATGCCTGTAATTGGAAAGAATATGATCTCCTGATTCTATGCATATGTAGAACACAGTGAAATTAAAACAAAAACAGTCAATATAATACATTTTCCTTACCTTGATCTATCCCAAAATGTCAAATTCCGTGATGTACCTGATTCATTGAAGAGTACAAGGAATTCAGAATGCAAACTAGCACACATGTATGGTGTAAATAAATGAAAGGTTTTTATGTCATGTGTATTATATACAAATGTATATGTGAACGTAAATGAATGAATGCTCTCAGTTTCAATTTTAACAGTTGTCATCAAATAATTTACACTAGAATGGTTATTATTATGTCGTTCGAAATTGTGTCCAGATCTAGGTCACAGAGTGACTAAAACGGAGTCATGAAAATCTGTTTAAAACCCGTAACAATGCATTGAATAATATATGGGCTATCATTCAAAAGGAATATTGGTGTTTAATCTGAAATATGAACATGTAATCAGCTTCATCAGTTTGGTCAAATTTATTATCATATGTAAATATCATCGAAATTGTTCGTAAATGCGTCCGGTGAGGTATAGTATAACTAATCGTAGATTTTGAATATCAAAATAAGACCACGACTGACCGAAATACGCAATAATTAAACGACTTTAATCATTAATGCGTATTCGGTCACGAGTGGTCTTATTTTGATATTCAAAATGTATGATTTAGTTATACTGTTTATTATATAGACCTTCAACATTTCTGATATATTATTTTTGTTATTTGTATATTTCATTCCACGCGTGTGAATCTACGAGCAATGATACTAAGGGGTTCAGCTGGAAGGGTCTGCCATCTTGAAAATGTGAAATCCTACATGTCATATTTACAATACACAAGAATAATTAAAATGCTTACCTTGAAAACTTATTTTAGTTAAATTTGATCAAAATTGAAGCGTACACGAAGTCAAATGACGTCTAATCTTTACGTTTCAAACTGGAAGTCTTCATATGACGTCAATGACGTCATGTTGGTTATGTGCCAAAGTCGTCAATAACATTTCGCGGAATTTTTCACAGTTTACAATCGTATGTGTATTCGCCGTAACACCACAAGGGACGCAACCACCACACTTATAGTTGTGTAAAAGTAGTTCCGGCGGGAAAAAAACTGATATTTCACGTGAGATATCGAAATTTATTTCACGGATAAATCCCCATAATTCACACCTATCTATATAATAATATACAATTATAGTCTTTTGTTGAGGTCAATACGAGTTGCTATGAACCTTCAAAACGATATTCACACCTTCAAAACGATATTCAACGAAGCCTCTAGGCTGAGGTGAATATCGTTTTGAAGGTCCATAAAAACTCGTATTAACCATACAAAAGACTGTAATTGTTTTATTACATTAAAATAAAAAGTGAAAGTGAAACCAAGTCAATATGAAATTAATCACTTCATTATGACGTCATACATAATGCAATGGAAAGTGAAAGTGAAAGCGAGTCAATACGAGTTTTAATCAAATAATATCAAATTTTACGGAATGTCAGGTGACAGCATGATAGCCAATAAAATTGTTTAAATAAAACCATTATGTAATAATGTCTGATATTACTTTACCTCTTCGTGTTATTGAACAAATAAAATGTACCCCAATGCTTGCCAATAAACACTAATTATTTGTTTTGACAAACACATTGGTTATCTGTGTATTTTTGCAGTGCATCGGCACGTAACCAGGTTTTATGAATCACCTACGAAAGCAGATTATCATTTATGATAGAAGCAATCGTTCCATTTTCCATATAGATATTCAAGTACTTATGATATGATACGAAAGAAATTAACCTTAATAATTAACAACACAATGGAATTAATTGTTGTAGCTATATCGCGGAGATCTTTTATTTGTACATATAACCCGTTTGTTTTATAGAGAAGTACGTTTTATTTCTAAGGGTCATGTAGGTGTCTTAAGTTAATATAATTTTTGTTCACGCCAAGATATAACTGAAATACTGCTAAGGTTGGCGTAAAACACCAATCAATCAATAAATCATACATCGCGGGGACCAGGCTTAATGAAGAGAAGCCGAAATACTCAAGATGAAAGAACTGATCGATGATAATTTCTCACTTAGATAAAGTCGACTGCATCCCGTTCCGAATTGGACACGAAACTATGGTTTGTATAGATACCCTATATTATCAGATCAGTAATAAGATGACCGAGTTATATCTGCTTACAAAGCATAAAGGGGTCGTGATGGTAGTTGGAATTACAACTACCTATGCAATCAGTTCCTATCAACACTGATGTTGTGAGTTCGAATCTCGATCAGGGCGAAGTGTACAACGTTGTGTAATAAAGTTTGTCAGTGACTTGTGACAGGTCGGTGGTATTTTCCGGGTTCTCCGGTTTTCTCCAGCAGGAAAACTGACCGCCACGATATAATTGGAATATTGTTGAAAGTGGCGTTAAACACCATCAAGAAAACAAACAAACCCAATTGGACTCGAAACTATAGTTTGTATAGAGCTCTATTTTATCAGTAACTAGATGACCGAGTTATATCTACTTACAATGCATAAACACACTCACAAATAATGTTGTAAACATATGTAATATTGATCAGAGTTAATTGTCCATCAAATCAAACGAAATTTTCGATTCCCATCTCTTTGTTCATACTCTGGAATAAATCAGATTCCCTTTCATATATTATGTGACCAACTTTCCAAAATGTATAAATATTAATAACGTAAAATCATAAAACGCACGTTTGCAATATCGTCAATATTTACATAAATTGTGTATGGTTGGCTCGAGGTCAGAGGGTATTAGTGGAGCGACATTTCTACATGTGAGCTGTTAAGGCAGTGAGCTAGCACTACAAAAATCAAACTGAACACGTTGACCTTATAGGTGATTGAGAATGGAAATGTTGATTGTTTCTTTAAAATATAGGGACTTAGTACAATTCCTTTTTTTCTTTGTGTTTGTCTATTTAATCGAGATATGCACTCGATTCCTTTGTGTTATTTAAATTTAAACTATGCTTCATGGAGAAACATGAGACGCCTGTTATCTAAATGTTACATTTCTCAATATGAAAGAAAATATAGAAACCAATGGTATCGTGGACATGACAGGTACTTTTTTAAATTTGCTATTTCATACAGAAGAAATATAACATATACAAAAACTCTAAAGATAAAAAAAATCAATTGCAAGATGTAATTGCAAATTATAATAAATATTCTTAGAATAATGAACTAATGACCCAAACATCGCGAAGTATTTTTTCTTTGTTCTTCAAGGACACAATTATGTGTTGTTGTTCATTTACGAACTGTTTTAAATATATTAAACAAAATAAGACTGTTGGAATCGGTAATTCTTGTGCAACACAAAACCAACCCTATTAATCCGGGAAACCATCTCGTCTGTTTTGACATAGACGGGCAAGCTGATTTAACTGATTAAAGATGGGTACGATTACAAAATCATATAAATTTTGTTATGACAAGATACAACGTACTTTAGGTACCGGATACAAAACATATTTTTGATTTAGAATCTGATCCAAGTCTTACGAGTGCTTAACTTTTATGCATACTCCTGTTGATTGCTCTATTGACATCTGTAGACAAAAACTTATTAGTAATGTAATTCTTAGCTGTGTTGTTCTTTTTATTCATTTGGTGTGTTCTTTACAAGGTCGAACATATTATTATGTAGGACAGTAAGTACTAAGCAATTATAACACTCGCAACACCAATGGGGCCAGGTGCAAACTCCGGTAATACACATGAAAAAAAAGAAGCAGTTAAACTGAACTGTTTTTTGCAAATTGTTTTAAATATAGAGTTAGAGCATTACTATTCATTATCATGTTTCAAAGAATTATAGGTCAACTTTGTTTCATGAAGAAGAATGGCTAACGTAGGTACACATATCTTGTTACAGTAAGGAACTAGTCTTATTTTTACAAGAACAAACAACCACAGATTCTAACAACAAAATCTCTGAAACATACATTATCAAATTGTTTGAGTTGTTAGTGGACAACATATCTGTTTTGTTTGGTTGACGTACTTTTCTACATACAATCAGTATTCCTATGGGTATTTTGGGACTTTTTCCTTTATTCGTATGACGCATACTTCACGCAGGAACTTCTCAATAAAAAGACAGCGAGACTGTTCGACAATAGAGATGATTTAAATTTTCACATTGTGAACGGTCCAGTTCTATTTAACATCATTTCAGCAGCACCTGCATATGGTGAATATATTTCTCAGTTGATACGATATTCCAGAGCCTGTGTTTCCTATCAGGATATCCTCCATAGAGGGTTGCTGCTAATAAGGAAACTCATCAATGGAGAATTCTTATTGGCGAAGTTGAAGGCTTTAAGGTCGCCATCATAACTTGCCTTCCCATTACGAAATTCCTGTATCCCAGATAACTACGGATATGTTCCCTTTGTCGTAGACACAGTCTCGTTCTCCTTTGTTTTTCACCAGATCTTGAGCTTTATCAACATGATGTGTGCCACTAGTGACGTCAATTTTCTGTGTTATGTTTTTGGAAAGTTCTGTGTCCTTTTGTCCTTTTTCTTGTGGTCATTGTATGTCTGTCCATTCACATGTACAGCTTCTGATTACCTCTTTGGCATCTTTGAACTCTTTTTTTACATAATGTTTTATTTTTCAAGTTTAAGAAATGTATGCCGTTTTAATGTGCGTTTGGCTGGGTTATATTTGGAATTTTGTTGCATTTCTTCACTTCTTGTCCCCTGTTCCAATTTCAAATCAGGTTGGTTTTCTTTTATAGACTTGTCACATAGCAAGAAAAATAAAACAAATCCAAGATTTATCTTTTTTCCTAAGCTTTGCTTAAAAATAAATTGGAATCCATAAAATAAAGAACACAGTTCTCTCCATGTTGATTTCTAGTTTCAAAACGTTTCTTTTTTTTTGCATGAACCCAATTTTTCTTGTATGAATGTTTTAGATTGTTGGTTTATAATATCAATACTTACAATTCAATGCAGTAAAGTATAATATTATGAAATATTAAAGCTACTTAACGAACTTATAAAATATGTTTGCTGATTGTCAAATATTGACGAAACAGACTCAAATGAAGATAATTTTGAATTCAATAATGTACTCTCGGGTACATTTAATTACTACTTAAAATTTATAATTATAAATCAAACATACAGAAATCAATGTTTCTAGTAAACCTTTTATCAACTTAATTGTCCATGACAAGAACGTGTGTTTTTCACCATCACCATTTTGTTAAATGTTTTCAAATGCGGAAATTTTGCTGTTTATCTTTCTAGAAATATGAAGGTGAATGTTGATATTCGAAATTCAAGGGGGGAGGGGGGAATTTAATGTCTATCCGTAATTTTACGACAGGTTTAAATGCATTTGATAGAAAAACAAACATTATCATATTTTATTATTGAGGAATGGGGAGTTTACAATAATGTTGGGTGACTATAGTGAAACGTTACACTTTGTATCTGTTTCGTCGATAGAACTGTTCTGGTTATATGGTATGTTTGTTTTTCAGTCGTGTGCACTAAATTAGATATCTACGTTTTTATTGCTGCAATTATTACATCTATTCTTAGTTTAATACGTATATGCGATTTTATAATGATCCCACGTGGAGGCATCATAGATGTACCTGTTGTGTCATTTACTTAAGCTGAGAATATCTACGTTTTTATTGCTGCAATTGTTGCATCTATTCTCAGTTTAAGTAAATGACACGACAGGTACATCTATGATGCATCCACGTGGGATCATTATAAAATCGCATATACGTAATAAACTGAGAATAGATGTAATAATTGCAGCAATAAAAACGTAGATATCTAATTTAGTGCACACGACTCGTTTCTGGAATAACCTTCATCGGCTCAAGATCAAAAGATTGGAAAACCAAATAATTTAAAAGTGTTAAGGAGAGGTGGGGGTTTATGGTAACACAACTTTCAACAATATTCCAGTTATATCGTAGCGGTCAGTTGTATTGGTGGATGAAACCGGACTACACGGAGAAAACCACATACCTGTCGCAAGTCACTGAGAAATTTTATCATATGATGTTGTATCGAGTACACCTCGCCATCAACGGGGTTCGAATTCACAACGTTAGTGGTGAAAGGCACTGATTGCACAGGTAGTTGAAACTACCACACGATCACGACCGCATATATTCTTGCAGTGTATAGCCAACTCAGCTAAGATTACCTGTGACAGAGGGAGACATTAGCTTATATAATTATTACCATGTAATCTGTCTAAACCGAATCTCACCGGGACCAACTTGTCTGTTATGAATAGACAGGTGTTCTGTTTACAATGGATTCCTTTTTTATTTAGGGTTCCGTTAAGATATGTTTTCCTGTATAATTACATTATTAAAGAGCCATAAATTTCGAATATAAATAATATAATTTCATGATGTCGACACTGAAGTAAAATATGGAGAAAAATGTGAATATGTTGTATATATATAACAGCGATTCATTTAATTGTGGTATAAACAAATGACGATATGAAATGCCACAAATAGAAAACAAATCTTAAATCTTAAATATTTAAAGTCGATTTTATTACATTTTATTTTGGTAAATGTTTTACGACACATGTTCATATATTCAAATTATTACGCAGCCTACGTAAGACTACAGAACAAGCAGTAGGTACATGTTTATGTAAAATGTCAAAATAGCACTGAAATTTTGAAAGGGCACAGAAGGGGGGATTTGTAAGATTGATCTGCAACATGTACTGTAGACAATATTACCGACCCTTCAACAATAAAGTTGATTCATGAAGCCAATTGTGATTTCAATTGATGTTGTCTATCCTATCATATAAGATGTAATGATTTGTGGTAAATCTGGCACCTGCTGAAATTATTTAACACAAAACAATAACTTTGTCTAGGCGCGTGTTGCATTGAATCACCCCACCATTTGGACTGACTGAGTGAGTGAGTGAGTGAGTGAGTGATTGTTTTTAACGCCAATCAAGAAATTTTTCAGCTATATCATGGCGAGAACAAGTTAATTTTCAATGAGATGATTATGAGGTCCGCTTTGTACTAGACCAACACACTGAGTTACATTTTTATAGTGCTAGCTCACTGAAACAGCCGTCCGCGGGTAGACATGTCTCTCCACTCGGACCCATTATTCTGATTCCGAGCCAACCAGTCTTTGTTCTTTCTCCTTAATGCTGCGTGCTTATCGGAGAAGCAACAAATACCAATTTTATAGTTTTTGGTTTGACCCGTCCGGGACTCAAACCCACGATCTACCGCACTCGAGGCGAGCACGCTAACCATTACGCCACCGATGTGGTTTCCCACCATTTTGATTTTTTGTTTACATATAATATATTTTCAATAAAGGTTCTTTATTATTTCATCTATTTTTCCTTTATGTAACAGTCTTATTAAGAAAGAAATTGTCATTGATAATAAATATGTAAATATGAAATTAACAAAAGGGGGAGGGGGTCATTCCATACCACAAGTGCCTGTGGTGTAACAAAAAGGGGAGGGGGTCATTCCATACCACAAGTGCCTGTGGTGTAACAAAAGGGGAGGGGGTCATTCCATACCACAAGTGCCTGTGGTGTAACAAAAGGGGGAGGGGGTCATTCCATGCCACAAGTGCTTGTGGTGTAACAAAAGGGGGAGGGGGTCATTCCATACCACAAGTGCCTGTGGTGTAACAAAAGGGGGAGGGGGTCATTCCATACCACAAGTGCCTGTGGTGTAACAAAAGGGGGAGGGGGTCATTCCATGCCACAAGTGCCTGTGGTGTAACAAAAGGGGGAGGGGGTCATTCCATGCCACAAGTGCCTGTGGTGTAGCAAAAGGGGGAGGGGGTCATTCCATGCCACAAGTGCCTGTGGTGTAACAAAAGGGGAGGGAGTCATTCCATGCCACAAGTGCCTGTGGTGTAACAAAAGGGGGAGGGGGGTCATTCCAAGCCACAAGTGCCTGTGGTGTAACAAAAGGGGGAGGGGGTCATTCCATGCCACAAGTACCTGTGGTGTAACAAAAGGGGAGGGGGTCATTCCATACCACAAGTGCCTGCGGTGTAACAAAAGGGGGAGGGGGTCATTCCATACCACAAGTGCCTGTGGTGTAACAAAAGGGGAGGGGGTCAGTCCATACCACAAGTGCCTGCGATGTAACAAAAGGGGGAGGGGGTCATTCCATGCCACAAGTGCCTGTGGTGTAACAAAAGGGGGAGGGGGCCATTCCATGCCACAAGTGCCTGTGGTGTAACAAAAAGGGGAGGGGGTCATTCCATACCACAAGTGTCTGTGGTGTAACAAAAGGGGGAGGGGGTCATTCCATGCCACAAGTGTCTGTGGTGTATCAAAAGGGGGAGGGGTCATTCCATGCCACAAGTGTCTGTGGTGTAGCAAAAGGGGAGGGGGTCATTCCATGCCACAAGTGTCTGTGGTGTAACAAAAGGGGGAGGGGGTCATTCCATGCCACAAGTGCCTGTGGTGTAGCAAAAGGGGGAGAGGGTCATTCTATGCCACAAGTGCCTGTGGTGTAACAAAAGGAGGAGGGGGTCATTCCATGCCACAAGTGTCTGTGGTGTATCAAAAGGGGGAGGGGGTCATTCCATGCCACAAGTGCCTGTGGTGTAACAAAAGGGGGAGGGGGTCATTCCATGCCACAAGTGCCTGTGGTGTAACAAAAGGGGGAGGGGGTCATTCCATGCCACAAGTGCCTGTGGTGTAACAAAAGGGGGAGGGGGTAATTCCATGCCACAAGTGCCTGTGGTGTAACAAAAGGGGGAGGGGGTCATTCCATGCCACAAGTGTCTGTGGTGTAACAACAGGGGGAGGGGGTCATTCCATGCCACAAGTGACTGTGGTGTAACTAAAGGGGGAGGGGGTCATTCCATGCCACAAGTGCCTGTGGTGTGTTTATGTGATTGACGTCATACCTATAAAGGAAGTGTTCTGCAATTTAATGCCTATAGTATTGTTAAATATAAGACGTTTTGGACAAAGTGAAGTTTCGGCATAACTCGGACGTTTGCGTTAACCTTCAAACAATATAATTGTCCTCTTTTTCCCCCCGTTCTTTGCTTTGTTCTGTCGACTTATTCCTTTTTAATGGAATTAATTTGTTTTATGAATTCTTGAAAGGCTTATTCACATTAAGTTATTTTATGCTATAAAAAGTTGTCTCCAGGGCCCCCAGCTATTCTGTTTTAATTGACAAAGGACATTATATTTATTAAGTTTAATCCTGACCACAAGGAATCATTTTAGCCTTGATGATGTCTCATAGTATCCACCATTGATTAAAGGAAAATATGTTGACTCATTGTCTTATTTAAAACAAAAGGAATTTGAACGAGCTATCGAAATATACCTTAAGTGTTAGAGGGGGCGTTGAATGGCAGTTGTGGTTGCTTTTCATTCAATTTTTTCCCGAATCCCGATTTTGCATCTTTGCTATTTTTCATATAATAGACACGACACAATATATATTTTTCTTTGTAAAATAATATGATGACACAGAAATTAAAAAGAATTGCAACTTCGTGAATCTATTAACGGAACAAATGGGAGTATATATATATCATGATGTTTAGCCCTCAAAACAAATAAATATTAATTGTTTTGAATGTTTTTGAATCATTTTGTTATTTGAAAAGGATATAGACCCATTTCAATGAATCAAATAGTTTTCTTCCCGAAGAAATAGCATATACTTAACGTCGATTATAATTCTTCGTTGCTTTAAAATAAAAAGAAAAGCCTCATTCTGATATTGTGTTAGGAACCTGTCGTTATTTTATCTATTACGTAATATTTAAATAGTGGTTCTTTCTCTTTAAGAGATATTTAATCGTTATCAAATTGTCTTTTAAACATTGATAGGGATTACATTCTTAGTTTTATCACATTTAAATTAGTATGATCAAAATACCGAAACCACACTCTTAATATCACCCACTTTGAATGAGTTTGAAAGAGCCCCTCCCAGCCCCAAAAACTTGTAACAGTTCACAACACAATTTAGTCCCCGGGAAGAATTTCACGCATGTTAGTGAGATGGGAATGATTAAAGAAATATTTCATAAGAAAAATTAAAAGATTAATCATAAAAAAAATTAATGTGTTTTTGAGGAAATAAGTTGTACATGGCCTCGAGTTAGAAATGTGGGGGATAGAACAAAACAACATAAAGGTATAGTTAATATATATTTTTTTGTAAACCTTCAATGAGAGACTGAGCAAATATTAAATCTCTAAAAATTGAGACAAAAAATATGTGACACTTGAAAATTTAGGTATACATTTTTTGTAATTTGTGGTGCATTATGTTGAACTGTATATAGTCTAGTTCAACAAGTGTTCAACGCAAAAAAAAAAAAATCTCTTTTTTTCAAAAATTCTTTTCTGCAATGCTTAATTAAATATTCAACACCTAAAGGTGAAGGTGTCGAATAAACAAACCAGAAAAAATTGATATTAAAATGTAAATAAAAAAATAAAACGTTATAACGCGCAATTAATGCGCAGACGATCTAATTATATAAAGAAAAGTTAAATAAACAGATTTCATCGATAAAAGCTATTTTCAGAATACGCTTTGAATATTTTTAATTGGTTATTATCCGCCCAGATTAGGTTTTTAAGATAAAAACGACATAAAATGTCCTTAAAAATCGATAAGTGATATTTCGGTGACAGCTGTGGGTGGAGCTAGTAGATTTATTTATAAACATATTTGTATAATGTACTTCATATTTTATTATGTTATGAATTTGGGTGTATTATAAATGTTTTTCTATTTATTCCTCAGGACCTTAGTGTAAGACAAAGACAATGGATGTAAACTTCTTCAAATTATTTACAGTTTTACATTTTATAACAGGTAAGCACAATTTACATTATAGTACATTAAATTATATTTTTCAAATCGGAGGGAAAAAATTGCCAAAATCAGAAACGTTATATTATATTTAAAAAAAAACTAGCTGAAACGTAAAATTATCATATTTTTATTTAAGCTTTTAGTATAAACATATTTTATTAATTAATTCAATATTACACATTATGATAATACACATATAAATTATATATACATTTAAATTAATCAATAGGATTCGGAAACAAGTGATTAAACTTATATTAATCCGTACCCTTTTGCTACAAGTATACACTGCAAGTATATATGCAGGTTGTCAATTATGACACAATTATGAGATAGGTAATGAATACCTGCAAATAGAATAAATTACCTCGGCATGGACGGAAGTGTACCACTATTCACTTGATACGATCTGCATATATAGAGTGAGTGAGTGAGGGATTGTTGTTTATTCAGCAATTTTTCAGCTATATCATGGCGAGAACAAGTTAATTTTCAATGAGATGATGATGATGTCCGCTTTGTACTAGACCAACACTCTTAGTTGGATTTTTGTTATAGTGCTAGCTCACTAAAACAACACGGATAGACATGCCCCCCCACTCGGACACATTATCCTGTTTCTGAGCCAACCAGTCTTTGCTCTTTCTCCTTAATGCTGCGTGCTTAACAGAGAAGCAACACATACCAATTTTTTTAGTCTTTGCTTTGACCCGATCGGGGCTCGAACCCAAGATCTACCGCACTCGAGACGAGCACGCTAACCATTTGACCACCGATGCGGTTGCATGTATAGAACCTTGAACTGTCTTCAAGTGCATAACACTATTTCTCATGAGAGTTTTTCCCCAATGTAACTACGAGCCTTAGCGAGCGGAATGAAATGTAAATTTTAGAATGTAAAGTTGATAAATATTGTTTTTTACAACAGATAGTTTTGAGATTTGATTTCTCTACCGATTTCAATGTAAGACATCGAGAAATATATTTCACAAAATATGGCGGGAAATGCAACGTGACTTACTCTCACCGGACGTTGTTTATCGACAGGTCGAGTGTTATGATGAAATGTACAAAAATGAGAGAAAACCTTTTTTCAAATGAGTAGATGACAATGTTTTACAAAGCATTTGTTAATGACTGAACTGGTTTTTTCCCTTATCATTTGTATTAGTTTATATAGCTCATTATTAGCTCCACATTGTTTGTAGATTGTTCAAATAAAATTCAGATATCCTATATAGTGCACGCGATTCGCGTTTCTAGAATAACCTACATCAGGTACGCTCAAAGACATAATATTGGAATGCCTAATAATTTAAGTCTTGGGGCCATGAAAACCAAAGGCCTAAACATGATGGCCAAAATCGACTATGGTAACGGTCTATGCCTGAGGGACATGCGCCATAGCTTTGTTAATAGTTACATTGATTAGGAAGTGTAAATTACAATTATTGGGACCGTTGTGCTCGTGCTCGTAAGGTAGTTGAATTTACAACTACACGTGTAATGAGTGCCTAGGTGAGGTGTACTCGATACAACATTATGTGGTCAAGTTTACCAGTGACTGGCGACAGGTCGATAGTTTTCTCCTGCTACTCCGGTTTCCTCCATCAATAAAACTGACCGCCACGACATAAGTGAAATATTGTTTATAATGGCGTTAAACTCCAGAACGATAACCCCTTCTAGAAAAATGGAAACGTGTAATAAAGAATATGACAAATATGACATCAGTCATATACAGCTCAACGGACCGTATAATCTCTCAACTTAAAGGAAATAACAGCGCATAATTTAAATAGATGTTTTTGAGTGGAACAGACACACAAATGTGGCGGTGTTAAACCGGTTATTTGTACTACTATGCGATATATTTATGCAATTTTGTGAATAAACTAGCCAATAACTGCGGTATCTCGTACGAATATGTAAGTTAATTTGTGCATGTCATAAGGTTAGATTCAAGACGGATTCAGTTCTATCGTAGGACAGTATCTAGCACCTATATATAGATGTTATCCGAAAAACAGACTAAGCCGAGATTCACCAAAATTGTTTGTACTTATGACAAATCATTGAACTGTTCAAGACTTTTGTATGAAAAACAAAATGGTAGGCCGACATTTACAATAGTGCGAGTTACATGGTTCTTGAAAGAAAGGAATCGCTGTAACTGAAATGTTTCATTGTCACTAACAAACATTATCACGTAAGATTGTATCAAAAACACTTCTATTGACTTTCTATTATAATAACGGAAATGCAATTTGATATCAAATAGATTTTTTTGTGAAAGAAATAATATGAAATGTCGTTTACAAAATGTGATGAATGAGAACAAAAAGAAACAGGAGGTTTACAGGTGTTAGAAATATGAACCATAAACCTGAAATGGATGACTCAGTTCGTTACACAAAGGCACTCGCATCAATTATGATTGAATATTAAAATTGATCATATTTCTATAATCTGCCCAGTGACAGCTGACTTGGGATACGTGAGGGTTGAATACACACGACCAAGTTAAATATCTAGAGGGGTTTTAATTACCAGGAAAAGCAGTATTCCGGTTTAAGCAAATGATATAAGTGATTGGTGATAGGTGTTCAATCAAACAGAATGAGTCAAATACATTAGTATCTTCAGAAACAGATGCATGACTTGTTGAAATTGTAGAATGTTTTTTTTTTGTCTGATAAAAGCAGAAATCTGCTAGAGAAGTTCTTTGTCATGTTTTCTCTGATAATGAATTGTGTAATACTTTTAACGAACATCGTTTAGCATATGTCTGTTTGGAATTCGACCAAAAACTTTAATCAACGTATTTAGTGTTAAAAGTGGTTATTTATTAAAGAAATTATTCATAACACAGTTTTGTTTACCAAATTGATAAAATACAAATGCTATTGGTTTACATAAGACTATTTAGTGTAAAATGTACATTTCTGCAAAACGTAGAATCCACTTCTTTAAATGTTCGGTGTAGATATAAAATATTTCAAATAGTTGTACGGGCGAGACACATTTCCCATTATAATAGGACTATTACAGTATTATATAGGTACAAACGTTTATTTTAATGCATGGCAAGCTTTTTTCTTTCATAAATGTTTGTTTTTAATAAAAACGTAGATATCTAATTTAGTGAACAGGACGTTGGAATAACATTCATATAAGGAAGGATTGGAAGGCCAAATGGCTTAAAAGTCTTTGGGAGCAATAAAACCAAAAGGCTTACACATGATAGCCAAAATATGTCAAGGTCATATATGGCCGAGGAAGAATCTAGTTAGCTTTATACAATTATGGCCTTCATGAGAAGTTAATATCCATAATTATTACATACTTAGTTCAAATAAAGGCATTTTTGTATGACCAATATGACCGGAAGTAAACTGTCCATATTTTCACACCCCGGGAAAATAACCGTTATTGGATTACTACAAGATCATTTCCATATCGAGGCCCATATTGGCCAGGGCCAATATGGGCCTCGATCGCGTCTCGGGCCAATATGGGGGTCTCGGGATGATAACCAGGCCAATATGGAAATGCCCATGTATTAATCTGTAATTATTAAATTGAGAAAGGGTTATTTTCGCGAGGTACGAAGGACCGAGGGAAAATAACCCTTTCGAGATTTAATAATTATGGATATTAACTTCTCATGAAGGACATAACTGTATTATTATACTGAACTAATATGAGGGAAATAACTAGTTATTGGTTCGACGTGCAAAAGCGCGCCAATTTCAAACAGTTATTTTGTGCTACGTGCAGATTCCCTCACAGTTATTTGACCTACGTGCAGTTTACCGCGGGAATAATGAGTTATTTCTTGTTCCATGGAATAAAACTTTAAAATATCTTAATTTTTTCTTGCTTGGTTTCTATAGTAAAGTATAATAATAATAATTGCATTACTTAGAAACTATAAATTTCAATAATAAATATAACTAATAACCATGTCAGTGCCGAAATATTTTGGTAGCAGGAATTTATGAATTGCGGATGTGTAGCGACGAATGTACTTTAAAATCCAGTTTAATTCTCACGATAAGCTTATCATCTCTTGCCCTTGAAATATGTTGCACCTCTTTTGAAATCTACATGTTGCATCAAAGAAAATTGACAACGGTATCAGATAATTACTTTCCCAGTATTTATCAAAAATAACTTTGTTTGTTTTGTTTCTTCATTCATACAAACAGCTGTTGTTATGTAGTAATATTAGATACATGTATTCATAAGTCAGTTAATTTATTTTACTCATATAGTTCCATCGATCGTCCACACAGGAACCCATTGAAAATACAAGTACATGTATGTACAAATTTAAGAAACCTACTCATTTAATAGATAAGAAACCTGTGTTTTATTTATATACATGTCAAAATCCAACATTGATCTGATAAAAATATCAGTAGGTCTATTGATATCAAATAAATCAAAAATCGGAGAGGAGAGGATAGGGATCACATTAACCGGTTTAACACCGCCATATGTGTGTGCCTGTCCCAAGCCAAGGCCTAGATTTCCAACGTTTGTCATTGTCCCCCTTTTTGTTTTCAGTGAGAGGTGATTGTTCATTTTGTTGATATTTGTGGAATTGTTGACCACCTGTTCAAACTTTCTTATCATAAATTGGGGTAAACGCATTTCACCCTATTGCTGAAATAACTTGCAGTTCTTTGTATGGCTTGTTCAAAGGTAAATTGGTTCTTTGATTCTAACAGGGTACTGTATACAATATACACCAAACGTTTATTGTTCTATTTATCTATAGAAGCGATCACGGAAGTGTATATGTAATACGCGTTACGTACTTTTGCACAGTCCTGATTGTGTCTAATTGAAAAGCAACAACTGACACCAAATAAAGTAACGATGATATAAGATAATGACTTTCCCAAGAATGTTTATTTGTTCTGTCATATAACATATAGATTAACAGGTTGTATTTATTATTGCATGCGTTATAAGATGTGATAATAGAATGAAAAACAAAACAGTTCTAAAATACCACACTGTCAGAACAGTTCTAAAATACCACACTGTCAGAACAGTTCTAAAATACCACACTGTCAGAACAGTTCTAAAATACCACTCTGTCAGAACAGTTCTAAAATACCACACTGTCAGAACAGTTCTAGAATACCACACTGTCAGAACAGTTCTAGAATACCACACTGTCAGAACAGTTCTAAAATACCACACTGTCAGAACAGTTCTAAAATACCACACTGTCAGAACAGTTCTAAAATACCACACTGTCAGAACAGTTCTAGAATACCACACTGTCAGAACAGTTCTAGAATACCACACTGTCAGAACAGTTCTAAAATACCACACTGTCAGAACAGTTCTAAAATACCACACTGTCAGAACAGTTCTAAAATACCACACTGTCAGAACAGTTCTAGAATACCACACTGTCAGAACAGTTCTAAAATACCACACTGTCAAAACAGTTCTAAAATACCACACTGTCAGAACAGTTCTAAATTCTAATAAGAAATCGCAAACAAAGGCAAAACAATGAAAGACAAAACAAAAAATACTGCAATGTCAGAACAACTCCAAAATCTGATAGAAAATCAGACAGAGACAAAATGGATACCCTTAGCACATTATGACCATGTACTTTCCTGGCTTGGTAAGGAAGTTGTTTAAAATATAAACCTCCCAACCTACAAAAATGCCATATCAGATTATAATGGATATATCATACCAATATTAAAGCGTGCAAAATGCACATAGAGAAATCATATAATTAATGTTCGTTACTATAATTGTTTTAATGGGTATGACTCGAGTGGTATGATACATGCATCTTCGAAAGGGAATAACGTGTATTTGATTCATTAGATAATTTGATCCTTCTGTTCAAAAGACATATTAAACATTTACGACAAACTCGAATAATACAGCATTATCTTCTACTTTCTTTTCTCCCAAATACTGACCGCCTTCAACAAGTAGAAGATTATGTCAGAGGTTGCACATGACAATTGAAAAGTGTTAATACTATTTACAGGCTTCACATCCGTTTTCGCATATTTAGTATAACGACATTATCTGCTCTCTTTACATCACCTGTTCTTGTAGTATGACATTATCTGTGCTCATCATGGTATCACATTTTCTGTAATACGGCATTATCTAGGCTCTCCGTTGCTGTAATACGGCATTATCTAGGCTCTCCGTTGCTGTACTACGGTATTATCTAGTCTCTCCGTTGCTGTACTACGGTATTATCTAGTCTCTCCGTTGCTGTACTACGGTATTATCTAGGCTCTCCGTTGCTGTACTACGGCATTACCTAGACTCTCCATTGCTGTAATACGGCATTATCTAGGCTCTCCGTTGCTGTACTACGGTATTATCTAGGCTCTCCGTTGCTGTACTACGGTATTATCTAAGCTCTCTGTTGCTGTAATACGGCATTATATAGGCTCTCCGTTGCTGTAATACGGCATTATCTAGGCTCTCCGTTGCTGTAATACGGCATTATCTAGGCTCTCCGTTGCTGTACTACGGTATTATCTAAGCTCTCCGTTGCTGTACTACGGCATTACCTAGACTCTCCATTGCTGTAATACGGCATTATCTAGGCTCTCCGTTGCTGTACTACGGTATTATCTAGGCTCTCCGTTGCTGTACTACGGTATTATCTAAGCTCTCTGTTGCTGTAATACGGCATTATATAGGCTCTCCGTTGCTGTAATACGGCATTATCTAGGCTCTCCGTTGCTGTAATACGGCATTATCTAGGCTCTCCGTTGCTGTACTACGGTATTATCTAGGCTCTCCGTTGCTGTAATACGGCATTATCTAGGCTCTCCGTTGCTGTACTACGGTATTATCTACGTTATATACGGCAACACATTCTCTTTATTACGTCATTGTGTAGGCTCTTTATGACATCACTTTTTCTGTACTATAGGGTTAGGGTTAAGGTGCTTAACGTCATTTTCAACAATATTTCAGTTATATCGTGGCGGTCAGTTTTATTGGTAGAGAAAACCTGAGTAACCAGAGAAAACCACCACCCTGTCACAAGTCACTGACAAACTTTATCACATAATGTTGTATCGAGTACACCTCGCCATGAACGGAATTTGAACTCACAACGTCAGTGGTGATAGACACTGATTGCATAGGTAGGTGTAAATCCAACTACCATGCGTTCACGACCACGACGGCCCATTTTCTGTACTGGTATTTCCCGAGTAAATTTTTCATCATTTCAATTCATTACATCAATTACTTGCGGCATCACATTCTCTGTACTACGGAATTATGCTGGCATTTTATGACACCACATCCTTTGTACTACAGTATAGCAATGCCCACTCTCGGACAGACGTTAAGACATATTTTTTTTTATATAAGTTATAAATAGAACATACAAATGTAAGCTCCGCCCACATCGGGGGATATTGTTTTCAAATACATACACAAAATTATTTCAAATACTTTTATCATCGTCCAGTAAACGTTTATTTACGATTTGAAATTGCAGGATAAATACAATGCATGTGCACTGTCCAAGCTTATAGGTAAATATTTGTATTCGGCGCGAAACGCGGGAAAAGGCTCGGCGAAGCCTCGCCTTTCCCCCCATTTCTAAGCCTCATACACATATTACCTATATGCTTCGACAGTGCACAAGTATTGTATATTTACCATATACATATAGTATATTTTGCAAGTTTTCTCAGAATTGAATGAAAATGAAAAGTTTGCCCAGAAGTCTCAAATCAGACAATTGGATCTTACAATTCGTACCAATTTCTTACAGAGAGTTGTCGATCCTTGCATTTCCTAATCCCTAACAGGAAATGCAAGGATAGATAACCCTATGTAAGAGTTTGAATTCGTACCTCAGCTTGCAGTTAAGTACTGAATTTTAATTTTGAAGTATTTCATATCTTCTTAAATATTTTACAAGCATTAATATAACATGTGTATCATTACAGAAACATTAAATGAGAAGCAGACAATTTATAACATTAAATTACCCATATCAAAATTAAATATGAAGTATTTAGCGTTACTTTATGTAATATATCAACTTCATCTTGTGGTGTTCTGCAATCTTTAAATTGAAGAGAAAATTATTAATAAGTATAATTTATCAAGCTTTGAAATGCTCTGCATGAAATACCTCCTTCCATAAACTACAGAAGGGTCGATTAGAACTTTAATTAGGTGTAACCTCGTCCGAACAGACCTCGGGTAAATCCACTGTTATTGGACATGATTGATCCAATTATCTTTTTCAAGACACGTTGTGTGCCATCCAATACTTTTAGCACGATATGATGTGGATGTCAGTTGATAGACAGAAAGCCATCCGACATTCTTGAAAGAACCAAACAGCCATGTTTTCATGGTTTTTAATTTAACGGCCCACTGGCATGTAGATAAGTTATATATATATATATATATATATATATATATATATATATATATATATAGTTCTTAATTTTTAACAGATAAACACTACACAAATGCACAAATGCTTCTTATCTCACAGATGAAGGGGTATCTGAATCAATATTAGATACAGGCGAAGTAATCTTACAAATACCGTAATCATTATGCCCGACAATTGTTTGGTTTAGACCTTTAGCGATAATATGGATAAAGTAAATGGGAACTAAGAACAGGTCGTATTACTGATTGAACTATGACACTTTTACATCGCTTGATTTTGTGCTTAATGACTATCTTTTATTCTTTCAAAATGGACCGCATCGGTGGTGTAATTGTTAGTGTGCTCGTTTGGAGTGTGGTAGTTCGTGGGTTCGAGCCCCGATCGGGTCAAGCCAAAGACTAAAAATTGGTATTTGTTGCTTTCCCGTTAAGTACGCAGCATTACGGAGAAAGAGCAAGGACTGGTTGGCACAGAATCAGCATAATGTGTCCGAGAGTGCAACATGTCTATCCGTGTAAAATCGTGTTGGTCTAATATAAAGTGGGCCTAATCATCATCTCATTCAAAATGTACTTGTTCTCGCCATGATATAGCTGAAGATTGCTGAGTTGGCGTTAAACAACAAGCACTCACTCTCTCACTCACTCACTCTGCCTAATCAGATGAAGTAGATACTATTTTGAATCTGTGAGACAGAACGTTTACAATTGATTCACTTTAACTCATGCATGTAATCTGCATATGCATTATAAGTGGCGTATTATTACAAAAACAGATTCTGAGATTATTTTAGAATAATTGATATTCAGGCATAACAATTTCTGCTCTAATATATATATATAGCATTGACTTACTACTCTATAAACTGGAAACAAAGTACGTATATGCTTTAAAATGTAAATATTGCTTGTTACTTCAATTCAATCTTTGCTTACATATTAATATAGAGGAGAGAGGTTTGGTCCCATAAAACTAGCTTAACGCCGCCACTTTTTATTGAAATACATGTACCAAACCAGGAAAGTGAGTGTTCGTGTATATCTATGTAAGGAGTATCGATTGTTTACTCTGTTTTTACGATTTTCTTGGAACTGTTTTGACGATGTGGTATTTTTTTTTTCATTTTTTGTCGATTTAATATAAATAACGTATAATTTTACATTATTTTGCTAAACACAAATCCAATTGGACTGAAGCAATACAAATTACAAACAAACAAAAAGACAATAAAAGAAGTGTATTGTATAATTATATATACAATCTATATGATTATATGTCTCCTTTCCTCAGTTCTTAACCGCATCGGTAGTGTAATGGTTAGCGTGCTCGTCTCGAGTGCGGTAGATCGTGGGTTCGAGCCTCCACCGGATCAAACCAAAAACTATAAAATTGGTATTTGTTGTTTCTTCGCTAAGCAAGCAGCATTAAGGAGAAAGAGCAAAGACTGGTTGGCTCGGAATCAGGATAATGTGTCCGAGTGGGGTAACATGTCTATCCGCGGACTGTTGTTTCAGTGAATTTGAATTTGGATTTGAATGTTGGTGTTTAACGCCACTTTCAGCAATATTTCAGCTATATCATGGTGACCAGTTTTAGTGGTAGAAGAAGCCGGAGTACCCGGAGAAAACAACCGACCATGAGCAAGCAACTGGTAAACTTTATCACTTGCGGATGCGAGTCGAGTGCACTCTTTTTTGTAATTTACAAGCCGGGCGCGAACCCACGCCGTATTGGTGATAGACTTGTATGAGTTGTTAGGTAATCCAACTACCTAACGCATTGAGGCACCTCATTGTTTCAGTGAGCTAGGACTATAAAAATCCAACTAAGCATGTTGGTCTATTACGAAGCGGACCTCATCATCATTTCATTGAAAAATAACTTGTTCTAACCATGGCACAGCCGAAGAATCGCTGAGTTGGTGCTAAACAACACTTACTCACTCACTCACTCACTCACTCACTCACTCACTCAATTTTAAATCATAGTGCACCTAATCTAACAACAATTTTCTGAAGCCTGTTTTGAATACTTTCAATATTGGGTGCTTCTTAATATCAGGGTATGTTAAATAGAAATTTATCATTTCATGTTTTTTCAGCTTCATATGGAAAGACGATCGAAAATATATTTGTAAGTGGCTGCTCTGGTGAGGAAATAAGCTTGAAATGTCCTAGCGACCACAAAATAGCAATTAAACGATTGTTTTACGGTGTCAAAGAAGACCGGAAATGTGGTAAAAAAGGCCGGAAGTATTTGGATGATTGTTGTCGGCGTACGCATGGCGATTGTATAGTTATGAATGAGAAGGATTATGGGAAATTAAATTTTCACTGTTCAGGATTCGACCACTGCAGCTATAAGGTTAGCACATTAAGTGCTGAAGATGTTTGTCAAAATATGTCTCACAGCTATACAGATTATATGACTATTATATACGATTGTGTTCCAGGTAAGTTTAAACACTAATGTAATTAGTATGCAAAATTGTTATTAGTTTAAAGTCGTAAATATTGTTTTCCCACAACCTATTTTTTTAATTGGAAATAAGGATTTAACGACGGGTGCACACATGGGGTCAGATGTTGACACCCCTTTTGGTATCTTCAAAGTTTTCTTAGCCTTTTTGGAACACTTGATTTCACTTCCAGCCTTTTTCGTGCACTTCGTGTTATCTAGGTGTTCAATAATAAAGTTTGACTATTACCGTAATACAAATATTCGAATGTTAAAAAACAAAATTAAGACAACCGTGATGACTCCAGCTTTCCAATAGTCAACTTCTCATTCATCAGTAGCAATATTTAAGTATGGGTCATGGCCCAATATATGCCATTTTGCAATTTAATGGTGTGATACAATCTTTGTTGGTTTGGCTGCGGCACAACAGTTTCTTTTAAGTTTTGACATCCACAAGGATATGATTGACTTTAGGCATCTAAACAGTTTAAAATTACATACGCAAAATCACGGGGGTCCCCAAAGCCTATTGGTCCAGGGGTCCCAATACATCCAAATTCGTCCTTGTCCTCATTAGAATCGAACACAACACAGGGCATAGGCAGTGCGAAACAAGATTGCTTTGGGGCCCCGGGGACAGTCTGAGACTTCTATCAAAATTGAGGATATAAAGTCCAATAAAACCACTGGTAAACTTTCATAAATGCTTTATTTCCTGTGCAGCAGAATGTCTAGCTAACATATACTGAACCCCTTCTCATATGGCCTGGGTATAGGTTAGTGATGTAGAGAATCACATACATTCTTCCCTCTAATGTAGCGTACGCGTTCGTTAATGGAGCAAGAAATTAGATCACAGAAGTGGAATGTGCTACTGAAAAGATGAAACAATTTATATTGCCTATTTATTATGTAACATTTGTTTTAATTTACTTGCCCCTCTTAAAGGTATCTTCACGGCAAAGTATAACATTCTCTCGCTTAAATGATAGTCTTGGCATAGAATTTACATTATTCAATTCCTATGTAATCAGTCTTTAAGCAATATATTAAATGAATATGTTGCTGACGTTATTATTTCATCTTATATCGTCACAAACCAAATTAATATCTCTCGTTGGCTTTGCAATTAAATATGAAAATGGCAAACAAAGCTGGAATGAAAGCAATTTTGATTTGCAATTAATAGGCAGACACGTTGAATTTATGCTACTTCAT
The DNA here is from genome assembly GCA_963383655.1 of Bathymodiolus septemdierum. Classification (NCBI taxonomy): domain Eukaryota; kingdom Metazoa; phylum Mollusca; class Bivalvia; order Mytilida; family Modiolidae; genus Bathymodiolus; species Bathymodiolus septemdierum. The sequence continues at coordinate 72,772,340 of OY726517.1, forward strand.
AGTAAAATCACGTACGTCAAGTGCTCCCATTGGCAACAGTCTTGAACGCTCTCGGTTATTTTATTTTTTTTTATTTTAGAAAGATTTTCAATATTAAAAACCTAATAAATAAAGGATAGTGGTAAGAGTTAATTAAGCTTGTTTACGATTTGGTTAATTACTTTCAAGAAAACAACAAATATCTTCCTTAATAATTGTTATACACACACACACCTGTATCCCACCTGTTTATACCTTGATGTCTTATGTCAAGATAACACGTGGTGATATATTATTAAGATAATTTATTATTGTTGTTGTTTGTTGTTCGATGTATTGGTTCGTGTAATATGTTAATGTTTTCTTTTTTGTCGAGTTGTCAATTTTTTTTCGATTTTCCGTGTCTCAGTTCACTGTCCGAAACAGAGGATACATTAGTGCTTCGTCCGAATTTCTGTTTTCTAGGGAAAGTAATATAAATGAAAACGTAGATATCAAATTAAGTGCGCAGAACGCGTTTCTGGAATAACCTTTATCCGGTACTCTCAAAATCAAAAGATTGCAAAGCAAATTAATTTAAAGTTTTGGGAACAATAAAACAACAGGGCCAACATCGGCTAAGGTCACCTATAACATATGATTCGAAGATTAGTCTCAGTATTTCCTTATTCACTTGTGTTCATCATATATGGTAATATATATTAGATTCAAAACTAAATATTTTCTGCAATATGAAAAGAAAGATTAAAAAGTGATGGTCAACAATCCCAGCAGTAACAACAATGCGAAAAATCACCTCTAACGACATATGACGATGGAATGTTTCTTTTGGAATGAAAGAGTTTGAACATAAATTTGTTTTTTGTAATTTTATTCTGAAGACAGTTATATTAGTTCTCTATTTGCCTGATATTTTTGGCTTCGTAAACGTTTTACATTCGATGTTTCTATTTTTAGACAACGACATTGTTAAATTTTGTACAGCAGGAGAGGTTACAGCTAAATCAGTTTATCTGTCAAATGAGAAATATCCATATTCTGAGACGTCCACCGACAACAGATCATGTCAATGTACCATTAGATCTGGTCTTTCGGAAGGCATCAGTATTTATGCCGTCGATATTATGTTAATAGACGAGGAAAAACGATGCTACCATCAGTTTCGGATTCAAGATACTTACGGAATTTATCGCCAAATCACATGTGGACAGGAAGGTCTATATGGGTATCGTTCCGTATATGAAAGAATGGTATCCAACGTTACAATGACGCTACAGACTGGTTCTAAAGGGAGATGTTTTGTTTGGACACAAATAACAGGTAAATTGATATATTAAGCTGTTACTCATAACATGCCATTCAACAATAGTCACTGGATACAACAGTATACATGTGATAAAGTTTGTCAGTGATTTGCGACAGGTCGGTGGTTTTTTCCAGGTCCTCCGGTTTCCTCCACCAATAAAACTGACCGCCACGATATACGTAACTGGAATATTGTTGAAAGTGGCGTTAAACAACAAAAACCAACCGTCAATAGTAGTGTTTTAGTGATGGTGGTATCATAGATGTTTGTAAATATTGGTCATCGATGTTGATAATATTTGAAAGTGGTTGTAACAGTTATGGTTCTGCTCCCATTTCGGGACAGATGTCAAAATGACAACTAGAAAATTACAATAGAAACAAATACAAGACATATACCACAAAAACAAAAACATACATAGTGAGACTAGGTGCACATTTATTTTGTATATTTATGCGGACTTCAAATAAAGTTTTCTATTTTTGATTGCCCCTTCTGTATTCTCTAACGTTTATTTACTAAACTTACAAAGTATGTAGTTGTGTGACTGACATTTCCCCCAATGGAAAGCAAATACATTATATTGTGGTTGTTCGCTAAGGAGAACTGAATGTTGGATTTGGTCGGTAAGACTGTAGTTGTTTTATTATAAAGTTAAACGGAATGTTAACTGTTTCAATGAACACTAAGTATCGTGATGGTAAAGCATTTTGTTACCAGTGGTAAAAATTGGAATTACATCCAATCATATTATTACTGGTGATAAAGTTGGACTTAGATACGGTATTTTATTGAAAGACTCCATGGTCTACTTATGCAATTAAATTGTAATATATTTTTAAGTTCAAAAACCAGAAGACTATCTAGTGGTTTCATGTAAAGACGATCCTACAACCATTGATGAAACTAACAACCAAAACAACAGAGACCACAAAAACGACACGTCACATGTAGTCGTTAACCAAGGACAAGATGAGCCACCAAATCTTATTTCTGATATGGGTATGTATCATATAATACAATTTCAACAATAGTGATTAAACAAGGACAGAACAACCCACCAAAAAACAATTCCATAATAGTAGCTTAACCACGCCACTTTATTAAATTGAAATGCCTGTATCAAACCATTTATGTCAACAGTCATGGTATACATGTGTGTTCGGGGGTATAGATTTTATCCATGTTTCTATGATTTTCCGATTAAACTTTTCTGACGGTGGGGCATTTTGTATTTTTCATCTTAATCAATGTATATATATATATTTCAAGCTACACATAGCCGTATAGTATAAGATAATCAAGTTTTAACGTTTTCTATATTTGACAATGGATATTTGTGATACTGGGAATAATTACACTGCCAATCACATCTGCGCGACGGTTTTGTAATATTTCTCGTCACGTCACAGTAAATGTATATGTCTGCAAAAATATATATCTATAGATAAATTCGAAGAACACTTAACCAACAAGTATCAGCTGCATGAACTTGACATCTCTGTATAAATGATGATTTCATTTCTCATTCAGATAATTCGGTATTTTTTTTTATAGTTATTACAAATCTGTCAAAATGCTATATTTAATATTGAGAAGTCTTGAAAAAGACATTTATTTTGTAAACATATATCTTCGTAATGTAAGAAAGTTGATTGGAATTTTATGTGCAATGTAATTACTTTCGGTTCTGATAGTGTGATTTCTAATGAGGTTTGCCTTCAAAAATAAAACTATTTAATGATGTATCTGAAACCTTTACTATGAATCTACCGATCATATATATTATATGTCATACATGATAATTTTGATGTATGATATCATATATCATAATTCGAGCCCCGGCCGGGTCAAACCAAAGACTATGAAATTGGTTTTTGCTACTTCTCCGCTTAACACGCATCATTAAGTAAGGAGTAAGAACAAAAACTCGTTGGCTCAGAATCAGGATGATATGTCCGAGTGTAGCGACATGTCGACACGTGGACTGTTGTTTCACTGAACTACAGTCAAATGTGCTTTAGCGACCACCTCTATTAAACAATAACTTGTATTATGTGACCGTATTTTTTATTTCCTTTTACTGTGCATTTCATATCGATTAAACATGTATTAAGCGACCACCTGTGTTATGTGATCAGATATCACTGTTCCCTTGAAAGGTCACATAAGACAGGTTTGACTGTAGCACTATGCAAAATCTAACTAAGATGTTCATCTACTACAAAACGGACATCATTTTCATCTCATTGATTGTAGCTTGTTCTGAATAATTGTTCATTTGACATTAAACACTCACTCACTCACTCACTCATCCACGCATACACGCACTCATATATTTTATCTTTTCCAAATACAGTTATCTCTCTTTCATTGCCTCCCAATGCAAACTATAACGCAAACTATAATATATTTGTTATTTTATTATGTCATTCTTTCATGTACTATCTCATAATCTTTGTCAACCTTAATGTTCAAAGATTGAGATTTCTTTAATAAAGTATTTCGTATTTCGTATATTATAGCTTTCAGTAACTATAGACAACTATCATGGCTGATAAGTGCTATTTTGTTTGAACTATTTTGGTTATTAATGTACACTAATCCTGATACAGACAAGATGGCAACGCGTCGAACAGAATGTCTTAACATGCTGATCTTATATACATTTAAAAAAAATCAGAAATAGGATTAAGGTGAATTATGAGGTTCCATAAGGGCTCCATTCAAATATTATATTGAGTAAATCTTTTACATTAAAGAGATGTGACTGATGGTGTCATTAAGGTAAATGATAGGTTTCCATTAGGGTTGAATTCAAATACTGAACTAAAGATATACTGCTGCTAGTTTCATTGAGGTGAACGGCGAAGATGCATTAGGTTTCAACATAAATACTGAATAAATTAATACACAATTAAAGATGGGTTAGGGTTATGGTGTTTAACGCCACTTTCAGCAATATTTTAGTTATATCGTGGCGGTCAGTTTTATTGGTGGAGGAAACCGGAGTACACGGAGAAAACTGCCTCTAAATTTGTTTCCTCTGTCATTGCAGCTATTATTTTCATTGAGTGTCAACACTTAGGTTCTCAAGCCAACGTATTTGCAATGAAATTCATTCAATAATAAAAGTTTAATGCAAAGTGAAAATACAACCGGAAGTAGGTAGATATATGACTATGCCACACCCTGATTGGCTTATCTAGTGTTGGAGTGTGACCTATGACAATGTTGACCGGAAATTGATAAACACACATTGTTAATTTCATATTCCGGCGGCGTAATCAGTGGTAAAATCTGTTTCATTGATTATTTTAGTTTTTCTAATGGTTTACATAATCGTCGATTACAGTGTGGAGAGAGAACAATTAATATACACAATAGATATGAATCTAAATAATAATATACGATAGTCAATAGATAGATATGAAATTAAATCTTACGGTAGCTTATAATTATCTAAAGTAGATCCAATGGCATCTTAACGGATACCGATTAGAATCTTATTAGTAACTGTGATAAAAATAAACTACGTTGTACAATCTTTCATAACATCTATAATAACAATCATATTATCAATGTGTAAGTAAATCTAGAATATATTCGTAAAAACAACCCCCCTCTGAAAAAATAAACTTACTTCATCAAATTGGATTTAATATTATTATCTTGTATAATCCTTATCGCTGCCATCTTAAGCTTCGTCCTACAAACGCAAAGGAGATTTACGTTTTGTGTGTATCAGATCAGATACTATTTCAATCATACAGTAGATGATGCAGTTAATCTTGATCCCATCTTGCATGTAAATTTAAACGTGGTTACGAAATATCCATTTCTTTTTCCATTTTACCTACATTTGTTTTCACTACAAGACTTTTACGGGACTTGACTAAGAGTAACACGACGGGTGTCTTATAAGAAACAGGAATTGCATACTATTCGCGAGTATATGGGTTCACCTGAGGTCCGTGTTGCTCATCCTTTTCTGAGTTGTAGTTTTTGTTTTGTTTGTATTCGTTCTATGTCTTGTTACTAATGTTGCCTGTGTCTCTGGATTGTCCATTTCATACTGCCTATTGACATTCTCTAACGTTTATTCATCTACATGTAGCCTAGAATTCAAGAATTCACATTAAACACCAATCGATCAATCAATCAATCAATCTGGCTTCATTCCAGGATATTCTACAACTCATCAACTAGTTGAATTATATCATAATATTTTGCTTGCATTAGATAACAAAGAAATGACTAGTATTACTTTTGCTGACGTGAGCAAAGCTTTTGATCGAGTTTGGATTAGAGGTCTCATTTTAAAGCTGGAAAGATATGGTGTAAAGGGAGAATTATTGTGTTGGCTGAAAAGTTACTTAAGTAATAGATGTCAAAGGGTTATTATTAAAGATGCAATTTCTAGTGTTGGAGAGCTCAAGGCTGGTGTGCCCCAGGGGTCAGTATTGGGTCCCTTGTTATTTCTTATATTTATAAATGATATAGCGGATGACATGCTAGGTCTTGGTAGACTGTTTGCTGATGACACGTCAATTGGACATACCGCGCATGATGAAAATACACTAAAAAATATGATAAATATTGATCTCAAATATATTCAAAAATGGTCAAAAAGATGGCTTGTAAAATTTAACCCAAGTAAGACTGATATTATGGTTTTCAGTGCTAATAATCAGCAGAACGACTTGATTTTTGATTTTAATAGTACACTTATTCAAACAGTAAACACTCACAAACATCTAGGAGTAATTTTTAGTTGTGATTGTAAGTGGACTAAGCATATTAATACCATAATTGAAAGAGCTTCAAAACAATTAAATATTTTGAGAAAATTAAAATTTAAACTTAATAGGCAATATCTGGAAAATATCTATATTACATTTATTAGACCTATATTAGAATATGGATCTGAAGTGTGGGATAATTGTGGAGCTGTCAACTCTGATAGATTGGAAAAAGTACAAACTGAAGCTGCGCGAATAGTAACAGGGCTTACTTCATATGCTAGCTTAGATTCTATTTATTGTGAAACTGGGTGGGAAAAGTTAACTGTAAGACGGGAAGTTAAAAAACTTAACTTATTTTATAAAATCATAAATAATGAAGCCCCAGAATATTTATCAGAGTTGATACCCCCAACAGTTGCCGAATCGAATAACTATAATCTACGAAATCGTCACAATATAAGTCAACCAGCAAACAGACTATCAAAATACCAAAACTCATTCTTTCCGTCGACTATTAAGACCTGGAATACCCTTGATTTAAATATTCGAGAAGTTCCAACCTTTTTCACATTCAAAAAAAGGCTCCAATTTATATATTTTAGAAATAAGAAAATACCATGTTACTTTTCGTCAGGTGACAGGTACTTGAATGTTTTGCAAAGTAGGTTAAGAAATAGATGTAGTGCATTAAATAGTGATTTATATCGTGTTAATTTGATTCCGAATGCATTATGTTCATGTGGAAAATCGGATGAAACTGCTAAACATTTTTTATTACATTGTAAACATTATATTGTACAAAGAAATATTTTTCTTATAGGAATTCGAGAAATTAGTAATGATTTACCAATCGATGAGCTTACTTTATTATCTGGCAATGAAATTCTCAACGACGAAAAAAATACAAAAATGTTCTTACAAGTTCAAAAATTCATTCAAGACACAGGTCGTTTCACAATAAATTGACTACTGTATGAGAATGTGTGCTGATGTTTATATTGTTTACCGTTCGCGATTGACCTCGAAAGTTTATTTCTATTGTTCTTTTTTTCTTTTCCTTTTTTTTTTTTCTTTTTGTTTACAACAGTATGCGACAATGGATAACCCATCTTTAATACCATATTATAATACACAAAGTGAACTAAAAGTACTTACATTTGGAGAAATAATGTATTATCAATCCAATAACTTAACAACACGTGCTATAGGTCTATGTCCCAGTTTTCTTTTTTATACTCGGGTCTGTTTGATTGGTTACATTTAATGGTATTCCATTGTTGCATTCTGCTTTATTGCTACATTTTTTGTTTCATGTCTTCATGCGAAAATTTTAGAGAAATAATGTAATAATAATGCTTATCATATTGTATATTGTATATTGTATGTATATGGAGAAGACAATACTAAGTTGAAAAACTTGTGTCTGATCCTTTTGTCATTATTTAGACAATAAAATATGTTTAAATTAAATTAATCAACCAACCAACCATTGATGATACAAAGTTAAGCAACGTGTTTCTGTCTAATAGTTTCTTGTTTTAATTACCATTACCAATTGTTTTACATAATATTTTTTTTCAGTAGCAATTATCGCAGGTATTTGTGGCGCATCTGCTGTTATCATTGTAATTTGTATAGTAGCTATAGCAGTTCATTGCACACAGTAAGTAAATTATAACATCACAGGAGTTATGAAAACATTACATTCATATTTCCTCAAACCAACATTTCAACTCAATCGAAAATTTCCATGTAGACGGTTATTTCTAAGAACAGTTTGAAGATACCAAAGGGGTAATCAGTATGCGTATGTCGAAGAAGGATAGACAATACAATTGCCAAAATACATAAGGCAAAAAAAGGACAAACAATGATCTACAAGACACTACACAGAAAACTGAAGATCGAGCAACATGAACCCCACTAAAACTATGCATAAATCGGGGTTGTAACCAGATTAACACGACGGGTGCCACTAGTGGAGCAGAAACTGCCTACCCTTCCGGAGCACATGAGTTCAACTCCTGTTTTTAGTGTGGTTCGTGTTATGTGTATGTTTTGTAGATCATTGTTTGTCCTTTTGTTCTTTTTCTTTTGGTCATAGTGTTGTCTTTACTTCTTAGATTTACGGATTCTGATTACCCCTTTGATATCTTCAAGCTCTTTATACTACTGAAAAGTTCACACCTTTAAATAACAATTAAGATAATCAAATAACGGAAACATACAAGGGAAAGTAAGACACATACGTGACAATAATACAATGAAACATGTCTAAAGCGATTCCTGAATAAACCAGAATACTGTATTAACCAGACTTTAAGTAAAGTACCAATGGAGGAGATATTTGTTAATTGAAGCTGTATAAACCGAACACCTGTTTATTCCGGACACAAAATTTGGTCCCAAGAAGGTTCGATTTAGGCAAGTTTCACTATACATACGAATAATATTAAATCATACAAATACCAATAAGACTATAAGTAACATTGAGACAGGAAGAGTTAACATGTGACATTTAAATATACAAGTGACAGTAATACAGTGAAGCCTGTCTAAACCGAAACTTCCTTGAGGCTAACTTCTCTGTTCTGAATAGACAGGTGTTCTGTTTATTCTGGTTGAATTAACAAAACTTTCCTATATTATAATTTTATTTTATAGCTAAGGTTATAGAGTATTCTGTTTTATTCGGGGTTCAGTTCAACCCAGGTTTGACTGTATATATAAAGTATATCAATAATAACATAAACATCAAGCTTAGTGCACACGACGAGTTTCCAGAATAACCTTCATCAGATATGCTCAAAGTCGGAAAGATTGGAGATTCATATAATTTAATAGTCTGGGGGCAAGAAAACAAAAGGACCTAAACAGGATAGCCAAAATTTGCTAAGTTCACTTATGCCTTAGTGAGGAGAGCCTTTGTTTTAAAAATGATTACATTATTTAGGAACTGTGTATTTTAATAATAAATATATCTAATAAGCCACGTCAGTGCCGAAGCGAGGACTACCAACAGAAGTATCTACTCGGTGACAGGAATAAAACGTATATTTTTAATTTATTGTGCACAACGCGCTTCTATAATAACCTGCATCATATACTCTCAAAATCTCTAGAATAACCTGTATCATATACTCTCAAAATCTCTAGAATAACCTGCATCATATACTCTCAAAATCGAAAGATTGGAAAGCCTAATTATTTGAAACTCTATTGGAGACAGAAAACCAACAGGCATAAACAAGATACCCAAAATCTGTTATCTTTCAGCTAAATGTATGACGGATAGATCAAACACGCGGATATTTTGAACCAATATCACCAGTTCCTTCGACTTCTACACAACGAGATACAGTGAAACCTGAATAAATCGAACCTCAGTGAGACCAATTTTTATATTCGGAATAGACCGGTGTTGGGTTTATACAGGTTGAATTAACGAAGATTTCTTAAATTTACAAACGTTCGTTTATGCAAGATTCAGGTTTATGCAGGATTCGGTTTAAACACCTTTCCCTGTATATGTATATGTCTTTATACTAATATATCTATTTTATACATTTGATTTAGAATAAGAGAACGAAGGAGACCTAAAGCTGCCGGTTCAGAGATTTCTTCTCCAATGCTGGCTGCTAAAAAGTATGATGGCGAAAAGGAAACTGAAAGATTTCAATATGATGAAGATCGTTATTGCTCAATAAAACGAAATCCGATCAAAATGACGAAATATACCGATCTAGAGGCTGAAAAGGACAAGAAAGTGATGGAAGCATTCCTAGAAGGGGCACAGTCCGAGGAAAAGCTTCCGAATGGTAACCCCAATCGATCTGAAAGTCCAGAGTTACCATACATTATTGACCCTCCGGAATCATACCAAAGCATGGGTGACGACAGGTATTTTACAATGAATCCTCAGAAACCTCAAACAGAAGTGGCTGAAATAAGAGTGACATCATCATTACCACACAGAGGAAAGAAAACGAAAAGTAAAGAGAAAACTGTCACATTTTCTCCTGTTGCTATGGTTACTCCATTTCCATATGGATCTGATGAATCGATTGGTTCAAATGGTGAGAAAAATATTGCAAATATAATTGACAGTTATCAAAATTTACATACAAAAACAGCGTCTCCGGACATGAGTAAATTTCGTAAAGTTGTAATTTTACCTCCGACGGAAGAAGATGTTGAACCTCCTCCTTATCAATATCCAAATCAAAAAGAAATGGAGGAAGTAGAGGCTCTATGGAAAAATATATCTGACACTACAACGATGGATGAGGGTGCTTATGATAACATAGACTACCTCTTATCACAAAACAAGGCAAAGGAAAATCAAAATAAGGTAGAATCGGGAGTGTAGCAGAGGTTGTTTAGTCAAATGAGAGGAGTGACAATACCCCGACGCCTGACTAGGCAGAGAATAAAATCCATCATAAATAAGTACGAAATGAAAGTGACAATACACGGACAGACAGAGAATAAACCGGAATAATGATTTATCTTATTGTAAAGTTTAGAAGTTCTATTCAAGAATTACATCAAAAGAAATAAGAAATTACTTACTGCCTTGTGAAAGAATCATAGTGGGCACACGTTGATACACAAATCCACACGCTGTTCATTATGTAATATTGTATTATATCCTGCAAATCAAAATGGACCAGACGTCACCACATCGTTTAATTATCGTGCAATTATTTTGATATTTTTTGTCATTATTGACTTTATTTATTTTGTATATAAATTTTACACATATACCTTTGTTACATACATGCCATGTCATACCTTTCAAACTGCATCGGTGGTGTAATGGTTATCGTGCTCGCCTCGGGTGTGGTAGATTGTGCGTTCGAACACTGATTGGGTCAAACCAAAGACTATACAATTGGTATTTGTTGCTTCTCCGCTAAGCACACAGGCAGTATTAAGGAGAAAGAGCAAATACTGGTTGACTCGGAATGAGGATATTGTGTCTGAGTGGGGCGACATGTCTACCGGTAGATTGTTGATTCCGTAGGCTAACACTATGAAAATCCAGCTAAGCGTGTTAGTCTAGTACAAAGCGGACCTCATCATTATTTTAGTGAAAATTAATTTGTTCTCGCCATGAAATAGCTGTGAATAGTTTAACCTTTTTCATGTCTAACCTCCGAAATAATCTTCAACTTGTTGATGGCGGTCAGTACTTGGAAGAAGAAGGAATAGAAACACTCACATATGAAATGAAAGATCTGTTGTTTAGAAGAACATGTTATACCAATCAAAGAGAGATAATTCAGTTATAATATGATGACATTGAAACATAGGTTTGTTCAACAGCTGTGGTTGGCAGAGCCATTTCTTATCACTCAATAGTTCAACAATTTCAATTTATTAACCCAAGAATATTATATTTACCTCGGTCCCTGGCCTCGGTAAATATAATATTCTTGGGCTAATAAATCCTTGTATCCATCTCATTAACAGTCATTAATTGTATACAATTATTACAAGACAGAAAATGGCGGAAGGGAGCGGGGGGGAGGGGGGGTGAGTCTGGCAAAATGCGTGATATTCATTGATATATTTTCAGCACAGAACAGATAATCTAAAACAAATAAAAAAAAGACTAATGTTATCCATATTTAATGACACTTTTAACAAATATTAGTCAGTTATATTGTGGAGTAATCGCAACATATTCCGATCCTATGGTACCTCGGATTATATGGTTCCATATTTTTAATTTGTAAATATCATGGCACTACAGAACCCTGATATACCAGCAGAACGCGGCAGACAAGACACAAGTCTTAAAAACTATATCACATAACACATCGTCTTAGACGGCGACCGACATTACAACTTTAAGAGCTATGGACATTGATTTCACAGGTATATATGTAGGACTCACAAACGTGACCGGTTCCACAAACGTGTCCGATTCCCCAAACATGTCCGATTACGTCATCTTCCCACAAACGCGTCCGATTTTCACCACAAACGCGTCTGATTTGATTGGAGGGAAAGCGTCCACCACATTGACGTCATAATATAACAACAAAATATACAGCAGTTCAAAATATGGATGAGACTATTCCGGACGTTGGCTTTTCCATTATCGGAAATATTCACATCTGCATTACAACAAATGATCATAAATAATGTTTCCCCGTAATATTTTTACAATTTTAAAAGTTTCGTCTTTTTTATGTTTATTAGCAACCAAAATGGTGTATGCCACAAATGGAACACATTTACGACACGTACATACAGAAAAACCTGTAACCCTAACCCCAACCCTAACCCCTAACTCTCACCCTAACCCTAACCCATAGCCCTAACCCTAACCCTAATCCTAACATTAACCATAACCCTAACCCTAACCAATAACCATAACCCTAACCCTAACCGTACACGATTTGGTTTTCTCTAAGTATTATACTTTTCACTCACTTATATCTATTGTTTTATAGTATAGTAATAACACTGAAACACAGACAGAATTGTAAACATGCATAAGATGGAAGAATAATGTTGTTTCTTTGCAAATTCGGGCACGTTTGTGGGACCGAATCGGACATGTTTGGGAGAGTTTGACATCACAATGGAATCAGGCTTGTTTTTGGATTCTCAAGTTGAAATTTGACGTCATAATATAATCGGGCATGTTTGTGGAATCGGACATGTTTGTGGGACCGGACCTATTTCTGAGTTTTTAAACCTAATTGTCACAGAATCAATGCAACAAAGGTCTTTGAAACAAAAATACATTAGTAGCCATCAACAGAGACCATTTGAAATATAAGAAGAAAAGAAGGAAATAACATATCATAGATAAAATATATGATACACGATGTTTGAATTAAATGAGTCAAAAGGAAATATAGCTAGTAAACGTAAAGATTAAAAACGGTAATAAAAACGTAGATATCGAATTTAGTGCATGCCACGCGTTTGTGTTTCTGAAATAACTTCATCAGGTACGCTCAAAGTCAAATGATAAGAAATCCAATTGAAATAAAAAGCTAGAAAATAGGATATCCAAAATACGTTTAGGTCATCTATGTCTGAGGGGGGAGGACTTTAATTTTTAATAATAATTTACAATATTTGAGAACTGTAAATTTCAATAATAGATATATATATAATAAATTATCCCAGTGCCGACACACTGACTACTGGCCGAATGATCCCATTTGGGACAAATAGTCCACCAGCAGCAGTATCGACCCAGTGATGGTAGAAAAAACGTAGATATATAATAGATAATAAACAGCTCGTTTGTGGAATTGTCATTGGGTTCTCTGAGGTGTTTCACATGACTATATCACTCTAGTTATGTCGTCCAACCACTACAACATGTAGAGTCGACATACTAACAACGACCTCATAGGGAGTAGAACGAATACGATCAGAAAGACCACTGTCTAGCAAATGATAATCAAATAGTACCATATCAAATCTTCTCTGTCTTTCTTCATGGTTTTCCTTATTGAAGAAAGATTGGACAATACTCACTAACATTGGTAGTAAAATTGCAGCAAAAATGAATTTGCTTGACATGACAGAGACTCGATTTTACTTAAGTTAAATATCTTTTTACGTCTTTTGCCTGAGATGAGGGAGGTTCGATTCTACTCAAGTTAAGCACGCTAACCATTACACCATCGAGGAGGATAAATGTATTAGTAATAAGTTTGGACAATGCTCACATATATTGGGAGGAAGTCAGTTTCGACACAATCTACTTGAAACTAGATCTTTAATTGCTCCCCTTTTTCTGATATGCTGCAGTTTATGCGCGACATATAAAAATAGGGGGAGGGGCAACGAAAGATCTAATTTCCATTAGATTGGTTTGGATGTGGCATGCTCTTATATCGAAAGCGTTAAAATCTTATATCGGTGTCTCACAAAATGGTAAAGAAAATATTTGAAAAGGTATATCTGAAATTTAAAATTACCATGAATATAATCAATTATTACACTATTATAATATTAAGCATCTTCACACCTGAATTTAAACGGTAAGCGTGTTGATTGTTTGTTCTTTATATTTCATTTCTCTGTGTTGTTTTATTTATCCAGTTTGTAATAATAAGAAAAAATTAAAAACAAAAAAATACCACACTATCGGGACAGTTCTAAAAATCAATAGAATAAAAATGGTAAAAAGAGGCAAAATCGATACCCCTAACACACATATACATGACTACTCACTTTCCTGGTTTAGTTGAGGCACAGAAATAAAAGGGGGCGGTTTTAATCTAATTTTATGTGGGGTTTTATTTGTGATGTCCATCAACATTACTATTTTGCGTTGATTTTATGTCATGGGTTATTCCCCTTTTTTTTTGTCGTCAACATGTTTGTTTACATTGGACCCAGATCTATTTTTCTTTGAACTGCGGTATTACATATTCATCTATTAAATTTCTAATAATCCCTATCCTATCGTGTAGATCTAAAGAAAAAAAAATGGTCCGTGATAATGCAATATATTTCTAATTCTTTTATATTGTATTTTGGCTTCTTCTGTATATATTATGTTTTAAAAGAATAAATAATTGTAGACAATAATGAGATACTGCGTTAGTCTAGTTTATATTGTATTTTAATTCAAAATTAACATTAGTAGTTGTATTCACAAAGTTATCATTAATATGTATATAACGGTTCGTTCCTTCGGAATAGACAAATCAAAATAATCACGCGGTAATTTCTAATCACTAAATTTAGTTCACAGGTAAAATTAACTTGTTTTTACATGACCGTAAGTTCGATACACTTCCTTGTTGAATACACAAAGATTTCAAAATGGCTGAGCAAAGCATTCTAGACGGTGGAACTAAGTGTGGAATATGTCTGTCCATCTACACAGAACCACGTCTTCTGAAATGTTATCATGCGTTTTGTACTCCGTGTCTGGAGCAATTATACGAGAAAGGCGAAGGAAAATGCATAACGTGTCCATTGTGCAGAACAGAAGATAATTTACAACATGGTGGCGTTCGGGGATTGAGGAAATATCCATACATGTTCCTTACACAAAAGGACAGCGAAGGTAGCACATTATGCCAGCTGTGTTTCGTCGAAAATATTGCCGAGATCAGATGCCTGGATTGCGATAATATTCTATGTCAACAATGTGGCGATTATCATGTTCAATTAAAAACGTCAAGAAATCATAAAATCGAAAGATTAAAACTCCTAAAAAATGGTTCAAAAATTGATGCGGATATAAAACCTTCAGACAAGGAATGTAGACAACACAAAAAAGAACTAGTATCGTTTTGTAAACCATGTAACCGTTTGATTTGCTGTGATTGTGAAAAAAATTCTCATTCTCAACACGATGTCAAATTAATAGACACGGAAGCTCAGATTAACCGAGATCGTCTTCTCGTGGGTATATCCATATTGAAGTCAAGAATTCCAGTTATTGAAAATACAATTGAGTCTGCGAAAACAGAACAAAGCAAATATTTAAAACATGGCAATCAAACAAAACGAGAAATAAAAGCACACTCGGAAGCCTTAAAAGAGGTATTTTGTAATACCATTGACGGTTTAGCTAGCAAGGGCATATTATTTGTGGAAAAAAAAAAGAAAGAAGATATGAAGAAAATGGAAACATACATTGACGAATTGGAAACTGAGAAAATGTCGATGGCGTCTCTAAACAGAACTGCAGAAGTTATTGCTAAACATTGTACTAATGTCCAAATTCTGGATGAGTTTCCTAAGATTGGAGAACAACTAAATAAATCACTACAAACTGCAGATAATAAAGCAATGCCACCTTTCAATATATGCCGATACAAATGTGGTGAAGTTAGTGAGGAGAACATTACAAATTTATTTGGAGAAATAATTTGTGAAGAAGGAAGTGAAACAATTAAACCATTATTTCGATCTCTACCCATACCTGAATTAAGACGTGTAGGTAAACCATGCAAAATTAAAACCTTCAACAAGGAAAGGAAAATAAATGGTATCATCCCTTCATACAACGACAATGCCTGGATTTTATGTGGAAATGAGATATATCTTCACAATATTAACGAAACTGTAAAAACAAGCTATACTGTACCAGAGTATAAATCTAATTTGAAAGCACTTAAGCGTTCAGGAGATGATATTTGGTTTTGGACGGGACAAAATGCTGTCCAAGGTAATTCAGATGATGAAAAAGTTGGATTCGAGGTACCATTTGAAAATGGAATAGCTGGTTGTTTTAACCACAACGGTAACCTAATAGTTTATAACCCAGAGGATAAATCGTTTTCTGAAGTAACTGAAAACACTGGTGTTCAACGGAAAATAGACAATGAGAAACTTCAGAGTAGTTTAGCAAAAGATACTCTTGAAGTTATTGAAACAAAGAATTTGAACTTGGTCATTTCACAATCCCGCAATATCATTGTTCTAAATCAAAATGGAGACATTATAAACGTTTTTAAAGATACAGGTGCCCAATTTAAGGGTGTATGTACCGACAATTATGGAAACATATTCGTTGCTGATTACCAATCTCAAGAACGTGTCATTATGCTGTCAGAAGATGGAATTTTCCAGCGTACTCTGCTCTCTAGAGAAAATAACAACATTTATTCTGCTTCTCATCTAGCCATTGATGGTTGTGGAAACCTCTGGGTTTGTGATAGAGAAACTAATATCACAATATATTCCTATTTATAATACAGTGTACATATATTTGAAGACCATATTTTCTACTACCATATCTTATACATATATGTGATCTTTATTTTACTATATTCAGTATCATTTCGCTTAGTTACTAAAGAAGAGTTTGCAGATACCAAAGGGGCAATCTGAATCCGTATATCGAAGAAGAACAGACAACACAATGGCCAAAAGAAAAAGTACAAAAGGACAAACAACGATCTACAAAACATACATATAAAACTAAAGATTGAGTAACACGAACCCAACAAAAAACCGGGGATGAACTCAGGTGGTCCGGAAGGGCTTCCAGTTCGTGCTCCACTTAATTTTAACCATATAAAAGATATATGCTTGTTGTTATATTGAAACATTGCACATATACCACGTATTTGCTCGTATTTTCATACATCATGAACTGATTTAGAATCATTACATTATTAGATCACCTGACTCAAAAAGGGTCATGTGCGACATCGTCTTCACTTTGAGTCCGTCGTCGTCATGTAACACGACGGGTGACACTGGTGGAGAAAGCATTGCCACACTTCCGGAGCACCTGAGTTCAACCCCCTCCAACCGGTTTAGTGGGGTTTGTGTTGCTCAATAACTTTCTGTGTACCGCTTTGTAGATAATAAGTAATCGTTAGAGAAACCCGAAATGCCAAGCAAAAATGGACAATCCAAAGACATTGGCAACATTGCATTGTCCTTTTTTGAATACGGCTTCTGATTACACCTTTGATATTTTCAAACTTTTCTTATAGAGAAAATTAAGTAATATATTTTTTAGAACAGAAAATTGAACCTAAACCAAATACAAACTAGGAAGAATTGTTTTTGTTGAAGTATTGTTATAAATACTCTTATAGTGACCGCCGGAACTTTGAGCCGTAATGAAAGGGGGAGGTTTGGCGCTTTAAAATCTGATTCAACCCACCATTTCTTTAGAAATGCCTGTACCAGTTTTCCGGTTGTTGACTGATGTTGTATGTTTATATACTTATGAGTTTTGACTTTCCCTTTGTAAGATTGTTCGGTAATTTTGTTATTACCCTTATTTAGATACCTAAAACTTATGTCTCCCCTTAATGCGGCCATCTGTACAACAACCTATCTCGAAAGATAAAAATGTTATGGCCCGGGCAAGAAAATACTATTAAAAAACAATTATTTGACCTTGAGGTCAAAGGTCAAGGTCCAACGAAGGTCATTACGGTATGCGACACACCACCTTATGGTCATGCACCCACATGCCAAATATAATTGACCTATCTGGAAAGACAAACAAAGTTATGGTCCGGACAAGCTTCGCTGAGAAGAAGAAGAAGAAGCGGAAGCGGAAGAAAAAATCAGACTAAAACAATATGTCTCCCTTCGTTCAAAGGTCAAGGTCCCACAAAGGTCATTACGGTACGCGACACACCACTTTATAGTCATGCACCCACATACCAAATATAATTGACCTATCTCGAAAGATAAACATGTTATTGCCTGGACAAGAACATACTATTTAAAAAACAATTATTTGACTTTGAGGTCAAGGTCCCACGAAGGTCATTAAGGGACGCGAAACACCGCCTTATGGTCATGCACCCACATACCAAATATTATTGACGAGACAAAAATGTTATGGCCCGGACAAGAAAATACTATTTAAAAAACAATTATTTGACCTTGAGGTCAAAGGTCAAGGTCCCACGAAGGTCATTGCGGTATACGACACACCGGCTTTTGGTCACGCACCCACATACCAAATATAATTGACCTATCTGGAAAGACAAAAAAAAGTTATGGTCCGGACAAGCTTCGCTGAGAAGAAGAAGAAGAAGAAGAAGAAGAAGCGGAAGCGGAAGAAAAAATCAGACTAAAACAATATGTCTCCCTTCGTTCGAAAGGGAGACATAATTAAGGTGATGGATGTGTAGTGAAACTTTCAACAATATTTGGAACTATATCGAAAGGTCAATTGTTTTCGTGGTGGAAATCGGAATACCTGGTGAAAACCACAGATCTGCTACAAGTCACTGACAAACTATCGCATAAGACTGTATCGAGTACACCTTGTGATGGGTGGTGTTCGACATCACAACTTTGAGAGCTATGGATATTAATTTTACAGGTAGATATAAATCGAATTTACACGGGATCAATGTAGCAACTGCCCCCGAAACAAATAGCATTAGAGACCATATGAGATACGGAAATAACAAAAATATATATTAGATAAAATATATGAAACACGATTTTTGAATTGAATGTAAATATACCTGCTGAGTATTTGCCTAGTCAGTCATTACCAATTCATTAAAATATATATATCTATGAAGTAAACAAATGGAAAAGATTTGATACGGTAATAAAACGTAGATATCTATTTATTTAGTGCGCATGACTCGTTTCTGGAACAACCTTCATCAGTTACTCTAAGATTCAAAACATTAGAAAGCCAAGTGACTTTTAAAAAAATCTTTAGCAGCAAGAAGTCCAAAAATAACTTAAGAGGATAACCAAAATAGGCTAATGTCATCTATGACTGAGGATGGAAAACGTTAGTTTTAATAATTAACAATATTTAGGAAGTATAAATTGCAATAGTAGATTATATCTAATAAACCATGTCAATGCCGACATACTGACTACTGGGGTGATAATACTCTCGGGGGTTAATAGTCCACCATCAGAAGGTATCGACCTAGTGATAGTAATATAAAGGTAGATTTATAAATTAGTGCACACGACACGTTTCTGGAATACCCTTCATCAGGTACACTCAGTCATTAGATATGAAAGACAAATACTTTGAAAATAAATTGTCATTGGGTTCTCTGAGATGTTTCACCTCACTATGGCACTTTAGGTATGTCTCAAACCACGACAACATGTATATTGGACATACTAAAACGACCACCAAAGAGAAACTAGCACAAGGAGTATCGCATATGCAATCAGATAGACCACTGTCTAGCAAATGAAAATCAAGTAAACTGTCATATCAAATGTTCTGTCTCTTTCGTAATGTCTTTCCTTATTGGAGAAAGCTTGGACAATGTTCACTGATATTGGTAGTAAATTTGGACAAACATTCAGAGTAGTAAGTTAACACACACATAGATATTGGAAGTGAGTGAGTGGGTGAGTGCATGCATGAGTGTGGGAGTGGGTGTGTGTGAGTGCTATTTAATGATTCAAAGTAAAAGTGTAAATGATGCAAATGTTAACGTGTGATTGAGTGTTTGTTCAATAACGCCAAGTCAGTCAACAAATGTTTGCTCTTACTTCATAATGCAACTTACTAAGCAGAAAAGCATAGAATATTAATTTTGTTGTCTTTTTCCTGACATGATGGAGGCTCGAGTCTACTAAAGGCGAGTTTGCTAATCAATACACAACCGAGGCGGAAATATATTGGTGCTATGTAGAGATTTATGGAAATTGAATTACGCATACACATACACCTACGATTACGATTACAGGTGAATTTTAAAAGGGGACCATCTCAAGACGAAAATAATTGTGTTCGTTTGAAATTTCATCTTGCCATTTGAAGAAAAATATAACTTCAATGAAAATTTGAGAATATTTTGAAAGGTTTTTTCTTTGCCCTCCGCTTTTTTTTTCAAGAGCATACCCGTTATCCAATGAATAAAAGGCATTACTTACCTTTAGCATTGATTGAATATCGAACTATTTTTCCATTCATTATTGCTTTAGAAATAATATCCTGAAGAACAGGTCATGATCATTAGATCCTACAAACTTTTATAACTTTTATGACTATCCTGTTTTCCTGGTAAGCAACAAAATGCAACGATTCATAGATACCTGCTGAGTAGACCACTCTCTTAAGAAACGGAGAACGGATTTTACCATAGAAACAGTCTTATATCGGCCTCGGCTTAAGTAATGCCGCTAAAAAAATGAGCAAACATCTTGTGCCAATTTAAAAAAGGGGGTAGGTAAGCTCATCAGGTGCCTATAAACAGAATACTGTAATGAAAACTAAAGACATGGCGGACAGAACCTCCGTTCTCCTTCCGTCATTCTCTCTACCCTATTTTTCTTGATCCCGCTCGATCCTTTCTCCGTCACATTTTTTTTCATTTCTCATTCCCCTACTTAGCACGACTGAGTATCGCTGATGTCCATGTTTTATTCCAGTTGAGCTTGTCGGACCAGTGTGAAATGATACTCATGATTGAAGACCTCATTCTAACTTGAAAGATAAAGATCATCAATCAATGTAGCTGTTCATTACTTATTTCTTTCATGTATTTACGTATTATGTTGGCTTGTGTACATTTAGCTTGTTAGCCTTTATTTTAAATGTATAATACAGTTAGTTATCTGACGTAACCTTTCTTATAAAAACAGATGCTAAGGGACCAACCATTATTGTAGGTGGGAGTGGGACTTGGATTACATTTTGTTCAAAACAAGAGTCGTGGCGTAATATTTTTGTCAAAATTTTACAATAGGGTTTATACGAAAAACATGAGTCCAAGCAGCTCCAATTTAGTCTTGGCATTGAATGAAACACAATATTTTCTTATAAAAATCTCAGTCGATAAGAAAATGGTTTGCACCTTATATGTTTTGGATGTTACACTATCGTTTTTGATATTACACTATCTTCTGTTCTAGCGGGGCCCGGGTGGCTCAATGAGTTAGGTCGTTGGATCTAACAACTCATACAAGCCTATCACCAATACGGCGTGGGTTCGCGCCCGGCTTTGTAAACTAGAATTGTGAGTGAACTCACTGAGTGATACCCCCCACTTGCAATACTATGATGTTCAAACTTTGGAATACAGGTATATTAGCAAGTTACCTATGAAAAATTAACGGATAACTTACATGCCCATATATCCATAAATAACTATACGAGAAAAAACAAGATTTTGGAAAGCAAATATCCAGATGTAAAAAGGTCAATTAAAATCTTATTTCATTCAGGAATAGTTACGTTTACATCACCTTCCAAATTTTTTACAGGAACCATATTCCTTCATGCACATCTGCAGGCAGTGTATTACAACTGTGCAAAGTTTCATTTAAATCCAATGAGCCGTTTAGGAGGAGTTGCGCTTACATGGTACATGCCCCCCTTCTAAATTTTAGACAGCAACGGTATTCCTTCATGCACATCTGCAGGTTGTGTACTACAACTGTGTAAAGTTTCATAAAAATTCAATAAGCAGTTTAGTAGGAGTTGCGCTTAGAAGGTACATGCTACCCTTTTCGTGAAAGTATACGTTGAATTATCTCCCCTTCTAAATTTTAGACAGCAGCGGTATCCCTTCATGCGCACCTGCAGGTTGTGTACTACAACTGTGTAAAGTTTCATAAAAATTCAATAAACAGCTTAGTGGGAGTTGCGCTTACAAGGTACATGCCCCCTTACAAAAATGGTCCACTCGACTCGCAGCCGCAAGTGATAAAGCTTAACAGTTGCTTGCCCATGGTCGGTGGTTCTCTCCGGGTATTCCGACCTCCTCCATCACTAAAACTGGTTGCCATGATATAGCTGAAATATTGTTGAAAGTGGCGTTAAAACACCAAAAATCCCCCAAAAAATCTGTTCTAGAGATTTGTTAGATTTTTGATTTGCACCAAAGTGCCCTCAAATGATTATCCCTACAAGTCGATAACGTCAATTCGACTAATTGTTTGCATTGTTATATACGAATAAGTCTTAATATTTCCATTCATAGTTCTATGTTGACCTATGTTCAACCATGTTGGTCATCTTGAAATTCCTGTTTATACAGTTTGCATCATCACGATCATTTAAACAACAAATGCATTGATATAATTGAATTTTCCAGCATATCAAACACCCCTCAAATATTATCACATTATCAATGTATCCACACTCAGGTCGTTATAACAAACGACGGCACTATTTGTTACGTCGAATGTGGTTTCCTGTGACATTAAAACGATGCCCAGCAGTGTATGCTTATGAGACAGATTGGAATCGACCTACCATTATTTCCTGACGATCTGTATTTACTTGGGGATAAAATATATCCTAATCGTCATCCAATAATGACGCCATATACACGTCAACAGATAGCCCGAAAGCCTTTAAATTTGCAACAAAAATGTCGCAAAATGAACAGACTTATCACAGAGTACCGTGTTCAGGTCGAACATGCTATAGGAGATCTAAAGCGTTACAAGATTCTTAGCACGATTTGGAGACACAAAGGACAACAGCTTAAGCCAGTTGCAGAAATATGTGCTGCATTTGTTTGTAGATGAAGCAACTTATTTAAACAACATTATTAAGAAAAAAAACTTGTAGAACGTGCTAATGTGGGTCACGGGTCACTGTAATCGGACGGCTGTATCGAGAAACAGATACGGTGTTGAAAAAACTGTTGATACTCATAAAATATTGATAAATGCAATACAATTGTATGTTTGTCTTAAAGAAATATGATAGACAAACCATGTGTGAAGTTTTATGACGAAATATCTCCGATTTTTATGTAAATTTACGAGTTGAAGTGGGGAAACACCCACAGGTAATTTTAGCGATTTATTTTTTATCTTGGACAAGAATAATGAGCGTCCTGATCAGTTGGATGACCGATTTAAAACACACTGACTCCGCATGGTAAAAAGATGCATGTAAAAGAAATCTATGTTATATTTATTCATTTGTTTGATTCTGGAATATTGTTGATCATTGATTTAAACAAGAAAAAGGGAAAAAAGGGGTTTAATTTTATTTGTGAATTGTACAGTTAAATAAATGTTATGTTTCGACAGTTTAAAGAGAAAAATAAAAATTTGTTGCGACTAAAGCTTAAATCAGCGTTAAAAATTGAACAAATATCAGTGGTTTTGTAAATGAGATTTATTTTAAAAAGAAAATCTAAATTTATTATTTATTAATTTATTATTAATGATACAATTTTATATCCCTTGGGAGGGAGAGGGGGGCTATGATGAAAATTTGAAATAAAAACACAGGACCGGACTTTAAGCAAAAATAATAATCCAGTATTAGTTTTTTTATTAAAAAAAAATCTAGAACTCCTGTGTCCATGAATTTTTTTTTTCTAAGTAATAATATGAAATATTGACATCCACACTTGCCTTTTAGACAGCACATTTCTGTGTTCACACTTGTTAATTAATAAAATATTTATTCACAAAGTGTGTGTTTTGAGATGTCCCCTTATTGTTTAACTTACCTGTCAGCGTAATCGTTATGACTATGTGTAGGTATATCGATTTCCATAAATCGATATTTCGATTTCCATAAATCGATATTTCACCGCGAATATTTAGGTTGATATATTGTTGTTGTGTATCAATCATAATTGTTATTTGTATTGTTGTTGTGTATCAATCATAATTGTTATTTGTATATGCCCTCCTGGGGTCCTGATTTGGTTAATAAACTTATTTCTATTTCTATTTCTGTAGGACATGACTGACATATATTGGAGTTAGTTTTGACAACACTCACATATATTGGGACTAAGTTTGGACATGTTTTATGTGAGATATATATAAAGGGGGAGCAATAATATCTGTTCACATTAGAACCAGATCTATTGTTCATTGAACCATGGAATTACCTATTCCTCTATTAAAGTTCTCATAAATCTATCGTTTAGATATAAAGAAGAAAAAATAATCGAATAGAGTTCTATTTTTTCATATTGTATTTTCGCATTAGAAACTGAAATTAATTTCTTTTTAAAAGTGTATGTCTATAACCAATGTTATTTTCCGTGTTACTGGCGTGTTTCATGAAAATGTGTCAATCATCAGTAATCTATCACAGGGGCGGATCCAGGATGTGGGATTAGGGTGGGGGGGGGGGGGGGGGGGGGGGGGTGGCGTGAGTAGAAGAGGGATCTGGGGACCTCTTAAGGTCCCCAGCGGGTCCAGGGAGGCGAACCCCCCCCCTAAGCTCTGGGGGTTTGAGGAATTACAGACATTTTTTTGAACCAACCACACCATTTTTATCAGTCCAAAAAAACTTTTCTTTGAGTCTTAATTTTGTCGGATAATTGTTAACAGTATGTTTTTGTCAGATTATAAGAACCTGTAGTAAAACTTTTTTTTTGAACAACCGTGATGCGAATTGTTCAACTCATGACTGATCGATCACGATATTTTAACCCTTCAAAGAACTACTGGTTTAGTGTTAACGCATTCCTGGGGTACGGATGGCTCAATGAGTTAGGTCGTTGGATCTAACAGCTCATACAAGCCTATCACCAATATGGCGTGAGCTAGCGCCCAGCTTTGTAAATTACAAAAAAGGGTGCACTCTACTCGCAGTCGCAAGTGATAAAGTTTACCAGTTGCTTGCCCAGGGTCGGTGGTTCTCTCCGGGTACTCCGGCTTCCTCCACCACTAAAACTGGTCGCCACGATATAGCTGAAATACTGCTGAAAGTGGCGTTAAAACACCAAAAATTAATCAATCATTAACGCATTCCTCATTGCACTAATTGGTCTGTACTTTCGGTGCTTGTCCTATCGGGTGGTTCTAGTTAATACTGCCCCGACTATTGTACAAGTTTCTCTTCAAACCATTCAGTGCATTATTGAGGAACTGCAGATTACAGAATCTCCCTCCTACCCCTAACCTCCAATTCTAAAAATAAAACCGTAGTGAGCAAACTATATTGTATGTCAAATTTGTAGTTTAAGTTTCACTTCAATCCATTGAGTGGTTATTTAGGAGTTGCGGGTTGCAGAGTCACCCTCCTACCCCCTCCACCCGGCCTTCAATGAAAAATCTAAAAACCATTGTGCACAACTACAATGTATTTCAAGTACATCATATAGTTTAAGGGACCAACCTTTTAACTTGCAGGGGGACAACACAAGAGTTAGAATATATTTTTTTTGTCGCCATGATTCCCCCCACCTTCCTCAAGTTAAAAGGTCGTTCCCTAACGTCAATCAATTGCGTGGTTACAGTCAGGGGAGTTGCGGATTGCAGAAATCTTACAGACGGACGGACGAACGGCAAGACGGACGGACGGACATCAAGTGTTTCAGCAACGGGCGTAAAAAATGTTTCAAAGTTCTGGAGAAATATGCTTACGGAAATCAGGTGTGAGATATGCATAAACCATTTTGTCGAGATTATTTTCACACTTTAATGTGCAGTTGTAGATATTGATTTATTACAAATAAATTGTAGTCAGAATTTTTTGTTCAAAATGTGTAAAAAATTGTACAGACATCCATTGGTAGACATAAATAATATAAACGTACCCGGACAAAGGATTTGTTCACACTTTCTTGTGCAGATACCTCGGGCAGATGCAGAGATTGTTACAAATAAATTGCCGCTAATTTTTTTTTTATTAATATGTTACTTTTGTATTTTAATGTACAATATACCAACGCGTATTTTTACTGATCTTTACTTGAAAAGTAAAAGGCAACATTTTCGGGTATTTGTATACAAATCAAACTTATATTTTTTTTTCATATGAAATTGCAGAATTTCGAATTCAAGAACTATTTGAACCATTATTTAAAGAGAAGTGACCATTTTCTTGGGACACTCAAGTTTCTCCACACTGTCTCAGTTTCATCATCTGATTCTCTCGTTATAGGTTTTCGTTGTATGTTTTATAAATGAGATCAATTGTTAAATTAATTATTCGAAGTATTGATTGAATTTACTTTTTAGTTTACCTTTGACTTTTCTCGTCTCGTCGAGGAATCAAAAATGTATCCAATCTTGCTTGTTTTCTTGGCCTAGAATTTTCGTCCATTTTATAATTTCTAAATAGCACGTGTCTATGTAGTTGTAAAATTGACTGAAGAAATAATGTTTAATTAGCGTGAGAAAATAGTTGATGTCTGGTACCTCAAAACCAATCAGAATGGAATAATCTTTGAACTACTGACGGCGAATACATATATGAATCAGCGAACACATCCAACGTGTATTTAACAATGTGTAAGAATATTTTACTATAGGTCACGAGTTAACCATTCATGAAAATGTTATTTATTGAATAGTCCGAGATTCCTCTGTCGTTTAACGGCTTTTATGGAGTTGCTGTAGCCGTTGAACGTCAGAGGGCAATGCATACGGAAAACAGCGGATTTGCTTCTCCAACTCTGGGTCAGCACATTTCCACGTTTCGTGGCTATCGAATTTTATTTTCTATCAGAAACCCTTATATAAATCGCTTCACCAATCATTTTTCTATTTATTCATAACCATCTTACCCTCAGAAAGTGGTGTTACACTCCATTACAGCACGATTTTGCCTTAGATCCTATGATTCCGCCATTTGTCTTCCATTTTTCAAACATTTGTCACGTGACTACGAGAAAACCACGATTACCGCAATGTATCATGGGAGATGATTTGCATATAAACAAACAAACAAATATTGGTATTGCCAATCATACACACCTGTTAAGGCAGAACAATTAACATAAAATTTAATACAGTTGATTATATTGATTGGTAATGATTTTAACAGCAATAGTGAATTACAGATAACCATAAGAAAAAAAAATGATGTAGTACCTTGTCCAAAAAAGGGGGACGTAACACATGCTCTTTCCGAAGCCCATTATCAACACTCTGCCATTGAATCTTTTCTTTCCAACACATTCTGTATTATTTCCTTCTGCTCTGCTTTGATCTATAGATGGACTGTTTGTCCTGCAGAATACGCTTAAATGTATGGTCTTCCATGTGATTTGAATGTTGTTTACGTATGCAAATAATGCTCAAATAATTTGGTGCGCTGAATTAAGTAGCTCCCATCATGCAATGCGTTATTGTTATCATTCAGTTAGTATCGCGAGATCACGTTTGTAGATTCGAAAATGGAAGTCAAATGGCGGAATAATAGGATCTAAGGCAAAATCGTGCTGTAGTGGAGTGTAACACCACTTTCTGAAGGTAAGATGGTTATGAATGAATAGAAAAATGATTGGTGAAGCGATTTATATAAGGGTTTCTGATAGAAAATAAAATCCGATAGCCACGAAACGTGGAAATGTGCCGACCCAGAGCTGGAGAGGCAAACCCGCTGTAATCCGTATATATTACCCTCTGACGTTGAACGGCTACAGCAACTCTATAAAAGCCGTTAAACGACAGAGGAATCTCGGACTATTTATTGAACTGCTTAATTAACGTTGTATAACATATGCTTTGCGAAATTTAGGAGGGGGGGGGGGGGGGGCACACGCCCCGCACGCCCCCTCTAAATCCGCCACTGTATCAGATAATTAGTTTTTAATTGTACTTGTTTTCTCGTATCATATATCATCAAAATAGTTTTTTCTACATTATTTTAGTTTACATCAATTACTCTAAAAACGTATACAATGTTAACGGGATAGACCCTTTATGCCAGGACCTTCATTTTGTGTTGCTATGGTTGCTAGACTGGTGATAATGCAGAATGACAGTAGTTTTGTGTTTCTTGATGGTTCTGCTTCTTCTTACGACATTAAACTTTTATTCAAAACAACTTAATTTTCAAGTTTTTTAACAATTAAAACTTGTCATCTTCTGATAATGGCACGTATAATCTGTCTTAGAAGAATAAAGTAGAGTAGTCAACAAAGGAGATACGTTCGGCAAAAGGGTTATGATGTTTAACGCCACATTCAAAGATAGTTCAACTATTTCATGACGGTGCGTGTTATTGCTGGAGGAAAGCAGAGTACTAAGAGAACGTCACCGACGAACTTTATCACATATATAGTCGTATTAAGTACACCTCGCCATGAGCGGGATTCGAAATCACAACTTCAGCGGTTGTACATGTAGATGTAAACTTTTATGCGATCATGACTACGACGGCTCCGTTCAGCAAGAGACTAGATACAAAATTACACATGGTATTTAATAATTGATGGTATAGGCAAGGGGACAGGGACAGTAATCATCGGTGTATCCTCATATTAACTAGAGGCTAGCTATTCTAAAAACAATGTTCACTTTGTTAGTATCATATGTATTGTATTCTTTATCAAAAAGTGTTTTTTTATGGACGTTTGTGTGAGAGAAAACAAAGCATACAATTCACGTGTTAATTGAGGTATTCTACCTCGATATCGCTGCAAGCATGACGTACATGTCGCTAGTATACACGATGGGCATCCTGGTTGATGCAGGATATCTTAGCTCTTCAAAAGACATATGGTCACGGTCCCACCTCATATGGCAGTTCGCATTGTCCAGTCTTTGCCATTGTTATTTATATATATTGTATTTCTCACTGGCGTTGTGTGGTATTACCAGACTGTATTTCCATTGATTTCTGTAATTGGTATTTTACATTTTTTTTTGGCTTACACCATCTTCGGTTTAAAATGTTAAAATGTTTTCAAATTCTTTGCATATCATAATTTTTATTATTTTCCTTTATAAATATAGTACTTTATTGTCATTATTAATATGTATATAACGGATCGTAAACTCCAAATAGGCAAATTATGACACAGTAATGTTAAATTTGTTTAATGTTCTGCTAGAGTGAGCATGTGTAATATGAATCGTTCTCCGTTGTTTTTATCAGATCAATTTATCGTCTAATCTCTTCTTTTGAAAACCATGTCACAGGTCAAATTGATTTGATTATACTTGACTTTAATTTAATAAAAATGAATTCTTCTTGAATGCGCATAACTATTCAAAATGGATGAGCGAAGTATTCTAGACGGTGGATCTAAGTGTGGAATATGTCTGTCCATCTATGCAGAACCACGTCTTCTGAAATGTTATCATGCGTTTTGTACTCCGTGTCTGAAGCACTTATACGAGAAAGGCGAACGAAAATGCATAACGTGTCCATTGTGCCGAACAGAAGATAATTTACAACATGGTGGCGTTCAGGGATTGAGGAAATATCCTTACACGAAAGGATAGCGAAGGTAGCACATTATGCCAACTGTGTTTCGTCGAAAATGTTGCCGAGGTCAGATGTCTGGATTGTGATAATATTCTATGTCAAAAGTGTGATGATTATCATGTTCAATATAAAACGTCAAGATATCATAAAATCGAAAGATTAAAACTCATAAAAAATGGCTCACAAATTGATGCAGATATAAAACCTTTAGACAATGAATGTGGACAACACAAAAAAGAACTAATATCGTTTTGTAAACCATGTAACCATTTTATTTGCTGTGATTGTGAAGAAATTTCTTATTCTCAACACGATGTCAGATTAATAGACACGGAAGCTCAGATTAACCGAGATCGTCTTCTCGTGGGTATATCCGCATTGAAGTCAAGAATTCCAGTTATTGAAAATACAATTGAGTCTGTGAAAACAGAACAAAGCAAATATATAAAACATGGCAATCAAACAAAACGAGAAATAAAAGCACACTCGGAAGCCTTAAAAGAGGTATTTTGTAGAACCATTGACGTCTTAGCTAGCAAAGGCATAGTATTTGTGGAAAAAAAAAAGAAAGAAGATATGAAGAAAATGGAAACATACATTGATGAATTGGAAACTGAGAAAATGTCGATGGCGTCTCTAAACAGAACTGCAGAAGTTATTGTTAAACATTGTACTAATGTCCAAATTCTGGATGAGTTTCCTAAGATTGGAGAACAACTAAATAAATCACTACAAACTGCAGATAATAAAGCCATGCCATCTTTAAATATATGCCGATACAAATCTGGTGAATGTAGTGAGGAGAACATTACAAATTTATTTGGAGAAATAATTTGTGAAGAAGGGAGTGAAACAATTAAACCATTATTTCGATCTCTACCCATAGATGAATTAAGACATGTAGATGAACCATGCAAAATAAAAACCTTAAAGAAGCTAAAGAAAATAAATGGTATCATCCCTTCATACAACGACAATGCCTGGATTTTATGTGGAAACGAGATATATCTTCACAATATTAACGAAACTGCAAAAACAAGTTATACTGTACCAGAGTATAAATCTAATTTGAAAACACTTAAGCGATCAGGACATGATATTTGGCTTTGGACGGGACAAAATGCTGTCCAAGGTAATTCAGATGATAAAAAAGTTGGATTCGAGGTACCATTTGAAAATGGAATAGCTGGTTGTTTTAACCACAACGGTAACCTAATAGTTTATAACCCAGAGGATAAATCGCTTTCTGAAGTAGCTGAAAACACTGGTGTTCAACGTAAAATAGACAATGAGAAACTTCAGAGTAGTTTAACAGATGATGATTATGTTGCAGTTATTGAAACAAAGAATTTGAACATGGTCATTTTACAAGATTCCCATGTCATTGTTCTAAATCAAAATGGAGACATTATAAATATTTTTGAAGATACAAGGGCGGTATTTAAGGGTATATGTACCGATAGCTATGGAACAGATAGCATAA
Organism: Bathymodiolus septemdierum; assembly: GCA_963383655.1. NCBI lineage: Eukaryota > Metazoa > Mollusca > Bivalvia > Mytilida > Modiolidae > Bathymodiolus > Bathymodiolus septemdierum. The sequence goes on from OY726517.1 coordinate 72,803,410, forward strand.
CAATGGACGTCTAGAATTTCGTAAGGGGAAAATCAGTTAAAATGTGGTTTCTAAAATAATCAAAATGTGCTCAAAACTGTATTACTAATTACAGAGACATTAGTGTTATCATCTGAAAATGGAATTTAAAAAAAAATGGATTTAAATGCATCTTATGAACTGTGTATTATTATCAATCGAGATATGTGAGTAGCTATTGTTTACTTTGTACTTGAGTTCAACTCACCTGTGTGGATATACATGTACATGTATCGTATAATATGACTATATACTACACGGTTGGTAATCGGCACAAGCAGAACAGTTGGTTCTGCAAAGAAATTCGTGAGGATAACTTCCGGTTTTGGTGGAGGAGAGTTCACGAAGACGCTTCGCAAGGTATGTACATGTCAAAAAGTGAAATTTTCTTTTTTACTGCTCGAATATTGCAAAATCAGAGAATGCTATGCTGTGGCGAATGCTTTCTCGATTAAAAACATGTATAGTTTGTTCTTGTATACGAAGTGTAACTCTCGCAAAATCAATCGTCCCACAAAAAACATGACGAAAATTGTGACATTCTTACATTTATAAGTTGTTCTTGACAAAGATGCAAGTTAAATTTTCAATATGTTTTCATCATGGGAGTCTAATTGTAATCGGGGATAAATTCCGATTATTCAGAAGTAAATTGAAGTCTAGATAAATCTACAAACTGTCAATTTTCTCGTTTTCCTCCTTGAGGAGATCGGTTCTGATAAGAGCACATTACGAATGCATGAGGAGATTTGCTAGTTTTGGTACGACACATGTAATCCACTGTATAATCATAAATTGTGCATGTATGTCTGGTAGTAAATTCACGAACTGATGCCCTTCTTCCCGTCGGGTTTTTAAAAGTATAAAAGTAATATTTCATTGTTCATGGGCTGTCCACCTAGAAAGAAACATTTCATTTAAGGAATCAATTCATAATTGTAACTGCGGTTTCCCATGATTTAACTTGTCATTATTGATCATTTGTTGTTTGTGACAACTTCCATTGTGTATTGGATACACAAGATTAACTTCCCTTACATTGGAAACAAAAACTATCTTAAAAAAAAAAGATGTACGACGAAGCACAAATATTATATTCTTCTACGAACAGTATTTCACTGAAATAAGCTAAATATATTGGTTGTATAAGATTTGATAAGACATGTAAAACCTTGCATCCTACTTAATGTGCAAGGAATCGTTAATAAATAGTAACAGCTTCCATCTTGGCCCGAGGACGGAACTGCCAGACACAATTTTGAAAGAGGATCACCAAAGGATTATTTTAGCAAAGCTTGAATCCAATTGGCCCAGTAATTTAAGAGGAAAAAAATTAAAATTTCATCCACCTTTTCTGTTTTTAGCAACAGTGGCCATGTTGGTTGGATGTCGTGATTGCCGCGCACAATTTTGAAAGGGGGTCATCAAAGGACTAAGCAAAGTTTAGTTCCAATTGGCCCAGCAGTTTCAGAGATGACGATTTTTTAAATTTCATCCCCCTTTTTTATTTTTAGTAACAGCGACCATGTTGGTTGGAGGTCGAGACTGCCGGAAACAATTTTGGAAGGGTTCACCAATAAACCATTCCACCAAAGTTTGGTCTTAAGTGGCCAAGTGGTTTCAGAGGAGAATATTTTTAGTAATTGTGTACGTACGGACAACCGACGCAAAGTTATGACAAAGGCTCACATGATCCTTTGGGTCAGGTGAGCTAAAAAAAAAAGAGGGGTGCATATTATTTCCTATCCATGGTAAAATCTCAGAAAAGTCATGGCTTCAACAATAACTTCTTAATATGTAATAGATGAAATGGCACTCTCTCAGAATTTAATACCCCCAGTCGCTCATCTGAAGATTACATAATACATTGAAAATAAAACTTTACGACATATACTACTTTGGTTAAAGAGAATATCTCTTGAATTTAAAGTTTAATACAGATATACCATTAAAAGTAATCATATTATCAGTTATACTCGAACTCCCTTTGTCTGTACGGGGCGTAGGACGACGGACGCAACCAATCAGAAAACTACTAAATGACTTGCTTATTACAAGTGCCTTAAATCCGACTTGCTTATTACAAAGTGCTTTAAATCCGACATGCTTATTACAAATCAATGATTTTCCTACTCATTTGTATTTGGGTCCGGGTCCCTTATATTTGGGAAAATTTGCGCGTAAATGATGTGAATTGGGAAAAGATGGGAAGAGCAATACATTTATTAGTTTGGAGGTCCAGTAATAGAATAGCAATCATACTGTACCAAGGTTAATGCCAACAGTAACACATTCTTGTGATGAGGAAGAATGACCACAAAACAGTTCACAAAACTTACATAAATACCCTTGGTGTACCACATTGTCATATAGCCATGGGCATTTTTGTTCATTTTGCATTGAACTGAACACCCTGGCATCTGGTACCATGACCTCTGGAGAACAACTGTCCGAATCAGAGTGACAGTCAGATTGCGAATATCAACATCACCACTATTTGCACTATTTACATGTCATTTGAAGCTGTGTTAGGTAATAAAGAATTTGAATTGGTTGTTTTTGGAGTGACATTCGCAGTGGTAACAAGGCCTTCAGCTTCTGGGCATGGTGCACAGGCACTTGTTTCATTCAAAAAATATATGCCCCCTCCTCTTCCTTACTTCAAGGTAAACATCTGCCCTTTACCCCTTCCCCACTTCGCCTCAATATTTTTCGCTTATTTGTGATCCTTTCGCTGACCCAATTATATCGTTACACTCCCGAGATATTTCTCTTTTCGACTGCCACATTTAAATATAAATACCGGGCCCCCCTCAGACGAATTGGACGACAATATTCAGCGAAAGTCGCATTTTCTATTTTTCAGTCACTGAAACGGATTTTAGAGTACTAGGGGGGAGGGGAATCGTAACAAGCCCCTGTGCTAGCACTAAGTGAATGTTTATTTACGTTAGACCTATGTATGTGCTGAAATCATGTAATATTATAACTTGTGTAGATCTGCGGTGAAGTTTCCGTCATCTTTAGTAAAAAGGTTGCGCCGAATAGATGTGGAAACCACGTTTGAAAGGATATAAATATTTTAAATTGAAATAGATTTTTTTAATAAACTTGGTGTCCTGATTGATGGGGATTTTAAATTTGGTGTACTGCTACTTGTTTTTGTTCGTTTCCTTGGCGGTGATACAGGCAATCTATATCGAAATTGTTTTTTGTAACGAGTCAATATCAGTCCCCTTTTCCTCTTTCCCTTGAATCCTGGCATCTCCTGAAAGTGGACAGAGAATAGTTTATTTTGATTAGAGTATTTATCAGTTTTGTGTTTAAAAGTGTCAATTTATCAATTTTGCAGAAAACAATTAACAAACTAGCAAATCTCCTCATGCATTCGCAATGTGCTCTATCAGGACCGATCTCCTCAAGCAGAAAAACGAGAAAATTGACAGTTTGTAGATTTATCTAGACTTCAATTTACTTCTGACGAATCGGGATTTATTCCCGATTACATTTAGACTCCCATGATGAAAAAATATTGAAAATTTAACTTGCATCTTTGTCAAGAACAACTTATAAATGTAAGAGTGTCACAATTTTCGTCATGTTTTTTGTGGGACGATTGATTTTGCGAGAGTTACACTTCATATACAAGAATAAACTATACATGTTTCTAATCGTGAAAGCATTCGCCACAGCATAGTATTCTCTGATTTTACACTATTCGAGCAGTAAAAAAGAAAATTTCACTTTTTGACATGTACATACCTTGCGAAGCGTCTTCGTGAACTCTCCTCCACCAAAACCGGAAGCTATCCTCACGAATTTCTTTGCAGAACCAACTGTTCTGCTTTTGCCGATTACCATCCGTGACTAGTAAACTATAAATGACATTAAATAACATCATCTCAGTAACTACTATAGTATAATATAAGTATATGAGAAGAAATATTAGAATGGGCAAAAAAAATCAGGAACAAAATGGTGGCCGAACTAATAGTAGGAATAGAAGCAATAAACAACAGAAAACTGAATTTTCGGCCCTTACGTCTGAACAACGCAAACGTTTCCTCTCCAGTGAAACATCTGACATTGGCGAAGAAGCTGAGGTACTTCTAGATGCAATTCTAGGCGCACTTAGTAGCAAAGAGACAATGGACCGCTTCGTATCTGCACTAGTCGGTATACCCGAAATAAAAGCAAAACTAATAGAGCACATTGTTCCTTCCCTTGAAAATCGAATAGCTGAAGTTATACAGCCTTTAAAACAAGACATAATACATCTCGAAGACAAAATTACAGAAACTGACATGAGAACGGATGATCTTGAGCAGTATGGCAGACGGCATAGCTTAAGGATTTCTGGCATACCGGAATCGCATAAAGAACACACTGATATGCTCATCTGTGAATTTCTAAAGAATGAACTAAATATTGAAATAAACATGGGCAATATTGATCGTTCGCATCGGGTAGGTCAGAAAAAACCCAACTTAAATAGGCCTATAGCTGTACGGTTTATCAATTACCGCCTCAAAGGTCACGTATACGCTAATCGAATGTACCTTAAAAAGGGTTATTATATTAATGAATCATTATCCAAAGGAAGATCTAGTTTATTCTATAAGGCTAGACAACTGAAGAAACAAAAGTTAATCCTTGATACGTGGACAAGAGATGGTAACATTTTTGTAAAAACCCTAGATAGTACCGTTAAAGTATGTTCACGGGAAAGTCAATTGCCGATCACATTTGCTCCAAAGACTTCGGTTCTTAAACCATTCAAAACTGGGCAGAAACCAAAACCAAACGAACAAGAAACAGCTCACAAGTCCAAGAATAATGCCGTAATTGTAACAGAAGTCCAGGTACATTCCAATCCTGAACCTTGTACAGTAAACAACGGGGGTGATGAAATTGAACTCCTTTCGTCTACAGTAATTAATACTTCGGACAATGTATAAAAAAAAAAAAAAAAAAAAAAAAAAAAAATGATACCATAATAAACTTATTATTTTTATAAATGTTTACTTCTCAGGGAAACTTCAATCTATACTGTTTACTTCTGTGTTACTTTAAGCAAATTAACATTCGGTCTATTAATAATATTAGTAAATAATAAGCTTCTTAAGTTGTTTGTCATATTATATATAAATGCTTACTGTTTTCAGGGGAATTCCAATTTATACTGGTTACTCCTGTGTAATTTTAAACAAATTTACACTCTATTAATAAAATAACCAGAGAGGTATCTCTGATATTAGTAAACCAGTCAAACCTATTCAATGGGCAAAGTTGGAATTTAATATTATTCTATAAATAGAAACTATATGGATTACCTTAATTGGCTTTCCCCTTATCTATCATTTATCTTTTAAATGCATGTGTATTATATTATTTTCTTATGTTTTTGTGTAACTCTTTGTTTTTATTCTCAATTCTTCAGAATACTTTTTGTTCGTTATTTTTCATTTCAAATTAATTGTGATTTTTTGAGTCGTGTGATATATTCAATCTACTTGGTCAAGGTCATGTCAGTATTATTATTAGCACAAGATGGCCGCCCCCAGTGCAGCGAAGTTCTAATGTTTATTTCAGACACCAATGACTAGTTCTCTCATGAACAGATACTATAAAGGGTCGGCCATCGAATATGATGAACAAAGTGCTGTAAAAAATGGTAAAACAAAAATTAGAAATCTCTTTTATTGTCAAAATAACTCGCACTATAAACAAACTGTATTGTACTACATTCTATTAATAGGACATATTGAATCAAACCCTGGTCCAAATATTGTATCGGGCAAACCTAATTTGAAAAATGGTTCACTAGATATTGCACGGATCTCCTGTACTTGGCGATCACAATACTGGTATACTAGTATTGTGCACAATACTGGTATAAAAATTTGTTCCAGTATTGTGATTTTTTTTCAAAATTTTGTACAATACTGGTATACCAGTAATGTAATTAAGATATTGGATTTTTTGTAGTGTATTGGATTGCTTCATATTAGGAGGTTCATGTCATCAACTGTTGAAAAGCATACTAAAAGTACAAGTTCATTGTGTATCATTTTAGTGGCATTGATAACATCAGTAATACATCACAATACACAACAATCATCATGATAATTCAATAAGATAACAAAAAGTGATGATTGTCCTATTATAAAATGTCTTAAACTACAAATGTAGGTTCTGTTCTGCTATGTGCTCCAGGATGTTGCCGAAAGCTTGGTTACCACAGTTGCCCCAACGATCATGCCACATTGAGTAACTTAGTGGTGCAGACATCACGGAGGTACTGGTACATCTGGATCACTATCTTTTCTCCAATCTCTACCTGCTTTACAGTTGTACTGACTTTGGTTTGGTGACTCCATAAGTAGATGTATACATTTGTACAACCATTTCCCTAGTGGAACTCTGGATTTCTCGAAGAAGGACCCAGTTCGTATAGTTCTGTACGTGTGTCTTTTAGGGCATCTTTGGTTGGTGCCTCGCCAGCAAAACCCATCTGACGTGGAACTGAGTGGTCTGGTTACCATTTCCATTGGTTTGGTGCAGGTTAAGCAGTTGCATGCTGTTGTCAGTAGCTTGTGGTCTTTCATGTAGTCTTAGTACTGCAGCAGGGTCTTTATTGAAGATAACGTTGGGTGCTAGCTCTGAGTAAAAATTTGCCATGCTCTCTTTTTTTTCTTTCTTTTTTTTTTTAGCACTGAGACTGTTTATCAAGGGGACATTAAAACAAAACATGTAGCATACAGCAAATAATAATAATAATAATAATAAGCAGACAAATGGTGGAGAATTGCCAAATCAGTTTGTAAACTAAACAAGTGTAATAAAGTTTCACCCCCTATAAAACATGAAGGTAGAATAATAATTCATCCCTCAGAGAAATGTGATATTTTTAATAAGTAATTTGCTGATATTTCAAATATTGAAAATGAACCAAATCTCCCGAACGAAGACTTTGCCCGTGACAATATTTGTCCTGAATTATTGATTATTGAACAAGAAGTAAAAGACCAATTAGAAATACTGAATAATTCCAAACCAAGTGGCCCCGATGGTGTTGCACCCAGGATCTTACGCAGTGTTTCTCAGTGCCTTGTTTCCCCCTTACATTATTATTTAATCAGTCATTGCAATGTGGACAACTTCCATATATTTGGAAACGCTCACACGTAACCCCTGTGTACAAAAATAAAGGGGCTGCATCCGACATTACAAACTTTCGACCTATTGCCCTTACTTGTGTTCTGTGTAAGATGATGGAAAAAATAATTGTGAAACATTTGCATAACTATGTATTGGAGCATCATATTATTACAGAACACCAGTCAGGATTTCAACCAAAAGATTCTACAGTAAATCAACTTGTATATATTTACAACACTATTATCAGTAACCTTGATATTGATAAAGACATAAGGTTTATATTTTGTGATATTTCTAAAGCATTCGATAGGGTTTGGCATACAGGACTTTTATATAAATTATGCAAAATTGGTATAGATGGAAATTTACTAAGTTGGGTTACAGATTATTTAGATGATAGGAAACAAAAAGTGGTCTTAGATGGATTCTCATCTGGGTGGGAGGGAATTGATGCTGGGGTTCCCCAAGGGTCAGTGTTGGGCCCTTTCCTGTTCCTTATATGCATAAACGATATTGTTGATGATCTTGATTGTAATATCAAACTCTTTGCCGATGATACATCTTTGTATGTAATAGTCGATGAACAAAATTATATACAAGCTGCAGATATGCTTTCGACAGACTTGTCTCATATTCATAACTGGTCACAAAACTGGGCTATTAAATTTAATCCTAATAAAACTGAATCAATTTTATTTACTAGACGAAATATAAATAACCTTCCAGTTTTTTTTGGGGATATGGACAACAGAGTGACAGATGTTAATACTCACTGTCATCTGGGTCTGGATCTCCAAAAGTAATTGTAAATGGGGTGATTATGTAAGTAAAATTTATAAGAAAGCATGTGACAGACTAAAAATTCTTAGAATGTTCAAATATCAAGTTGACAGAAATGTATTGATTAATATATATTTGTCATTTATCCGACCTATACTAGAATATGGAAATGTAATTTGGGACAATTGTACCCAAAATGAAGCTAATCTATTGGAAAGTGTTCAGGTTGAGGCAGGCAGGATAATTACAGGGTTGAGAGTAAATTCATCCAGGTCTAAATTATATAGTGAACTTGGCTGGGAACCCCTTTATAAAAGAAGAGAGAAACAAAAGTTGATTTTACTCTATAAAATAATAAATGGTTTAACTCCGGACTATATGCATGACATGATCCAACCATACACAGAAAATATTCACGATTATAATCTACAACAAATATCGGGGGACAATTTTAGACTACTCTTTTGTAATACTGTCTCATATAGCAAAAGTTTCATCCCTTGTACGTTCCGACTCTGGAATGCTCTGCCTGCCTCAACAAAGTCCAGTCCTTCTCTTAATATATTTAAGACAAGACTGAACTCTGGTACAAAAGCCTTGCCTAAATATTTTCATATTGGTGACAGAAAAGAAAATATCATACACTGTCAGATGAGGAATGATGCTAGCAATCTAAATCTACATTTGCAGCAACATCACTTATCTGACAGACCATCTTGCCCACATTGCAATGATCCCTGTGAAAGCCCCCCATTATTTTATGCACTGCCCTTTATATAATATTCATAGGCAACAACTTGTTGATTCCTTTAATAAACTTAACATAGAATTTACTATTCAAACCATTCTTTATGGAAGTGAAACCTCTGATTATAATCAGAATGTAAAACTTTTTCGTGCAGTACATTCCTTTATTAAGCGGAGCAAACGATTTGATAATAATATAGTAATATAAATAAAAAATTTTAAACATTTTAAACTATAACAGTATTCTCACATATGATGGACCATGATTGCAAATATCGGTACTATTCCCCTCACATGACTAAATTAAATTAACTTATTGATATTCTATTTATAATTTATTTTGTTTTATAAATATATACATGTATATATAATGTCATAAATCTCATATTTACACTATGATTACCTACTGCATGCTAATAAAAAATTTCTGAAATGAATTAAGTATTTATATTAAATTGAGAGGTAATAAATCTAGCAACATCGTACACTGGTAACACTTTTAGATAGCAACTAATTGTATTTAAAAAAAAAAATAGTAGATCTCATATCAGCCAAATTGTCGATAAAATCTAATCAATGTTAATTACTTACATGTATCAATAACTGAATATATGAGATTTCTGACTGCTATTATATACTCCAGTTATTTCCCTTTGAGTATGAAATTCTATATTGTGTATTGTAAATATTAACTGCATGCATTATTGATTGTTGCTGTTGCCTTGTGTATGGAGAGGATTTATTTAGGCTATTGCCTGCTATCCAATCCATTTCATTTATTTATGAATAAAATATGTTTAAAATAAAAATAGCTATGGAAATATATTAGTTGCTGATTACAGCTGTCTAGAACGTGTCATTATGCTGTCAGAAGATGGAAATTTCCAGCGTACTCTGCTCATTTTAGACGATAAGGACACTTATTATACTCTTTCTCATCTAGCTATTGATGGCTGTGGAAACCTCTGGATTTGTGAAAATGATACTGATATCACAATATATTCCTATTTATAATACATTGTAAATATATTTGAAGACCTTCTTGACTAATATCATATATGTATCTGTGAGTGTTTTATTTTACTTATTAAATGTTGAGGTAGAGATATTATTTCGCTTTATTACTTATTTTTAACCATATAAAAGAAGGCTTAAGGATTTGAATGGACATAAGCTAAACACCACATATTGAAGGACTTGGATATTATTTGTTGGTATATTGAAATCAATAGACACATACCACGTATTTGGTGGTATTTTAATACATTATAACTGATTCAGAATCATTACATTACATTATTAGATCAGATTAGATTAGGGTCATGTGATACATCAACTTCACTTTGCGTTCGTCGTCGTCATGGACTGCGTCCTCTTCGGTAGACTTTTACATTTTAATTTTCTTCTCTGAAACCACCGTGCCAATTGTACCCAAATCTGGTAAGATTTTTTATTGGGTGGACCTCTACAAAGTTTTTGTTTGAGGTTTTTTGTTTTGTTTTGCTTTTTTTATTTTTAAGATCGTAAATCGACCACAGAAACAATAGACACAAGGGTGTTTCCATATATATGGGTATGCATATATTTGTTCGTCCATTTTATTTTTATGATTTTTTTTTCGGTTGTTGGAAATATCCTTTCAGAGCAACGTTAGTGCTATAATGTAACTATTACTGTTTTTGACATAAAAAGGGTCGAAAAGGGACAATTTCAAAATTTGAACCTTTTTTTTTATTTTTCATACAATTATACCGCTGTTATTTGTAAACATGTGCATCTTTCTTTGTTATTGACGCGCCAATACAAATGTTTATCTAATTTGTTTCCGAATGGGTGGTACAACAGGGGGACGAAATTCCGAAATTGTGCGTTTTTGGAAAATATATAGTTTACTGTATGACTGCTTAGAGATTTAGAAAAAGTTTGTGGACGAATTGCCTCTATCTTTTACCGTTTTCAGAGATAGATTTAAGCGAAAGCGGACAAAAAGTGTCAATTTCCAACTTTTGAAATTTCTTAGTTATTATCCATGGTAAAAATGAACATAGTAATTTCTCTCAAAATGTAGAATTCACTGAACATTGAACACCAGCTGTGCATGAATAGTCCAGTCACCGATGCAGATGAAAAACATACCACACTATCAGTACAGTTGCAAAATTCTCTCGGAAAATCGTAGTAACAAGCAAAATCGATACCCCTTACACACACTTACATGTCCGTTCACTCTTGTGGTTTGGTACAGGCACGTCAATAAATGGCTATTTTTGCGAGCCCAAACCTGCCATTTTAATGAAATGAAGCGGGCATGTAAGTGATATCAGCATGTGAGTAATATATCGATCTCCACATATAAATGTGTAAGCAGTTGTTGTAAATAGCGTCCCAGAGACCTAATCTAAAACTGTATATATAATAAATGTATTCTTCGTGATGCAGACACAGTGAGACAATGGTAAGCTTTGAACGAAACTCTAATTGCCAATGTCATCTCTCGGTATATGTCGACAAGTGACAGAATGCTTTTTAACCAGGTGTTGATAACGTCCGACGAAAAGGAAAGACAAGATGATACAATGCTTTAAATTGATTATTACTCAGAAGACGGCGAAGTTGTAAAAAGTCTGAATACAAACTGTAACCTCGAGTTACACGTATAATGGGTTGTGAAATATATATCCCCAACATGGAATTACTATCAAGGTGTGAAAAATCTGTGATGGCAAAATAGAAGTCGTCTTTTTTGCTATAGTGTGGTGAAAAGATGATCATTATTGATGTCAAATTCGAGGAAAGTATCAAGATATAAGGCAGAGGAAGCAGTTGTGCTGTTTGTATTATGTATATTAATGGATTCTAATTAGTAAAGTTTTGATTATTGATTGACAGAACATCATCAGTATACCTGCAAGTAATATTATAGGATTTACCTCCTGCAATTCTTTTGTCTTTGATAAGTTTTTGCATATACTCTGCTTCATTGGAGAAAATGGAAAATATCCACAAGAAGAGAGGCACAGCTTGTTCCCATAGGAATGCTTGTGACATGTTTTGCCTTTTGTTTCGTTCTCGACAAAAAAAAAAATAAAACGTGACACAAAATGTAATGGGTACTTTCCCACCACTTTGAATGACTTGTCAGCTACATTGTGACTATTAACCTTAATCGATTTTGGCTATCCTGTTAAAAAGAGTTTGAAGATACCAAAGGGGTAATCAGATTCTGTATATCGAAGAAGAATAGACAACACAATGGCCAAAAGAAAAAGTACAAAAGGACAAACAACGTTCTACAAAACATACACATAAAACTAAAGATCGAGTAACACTAACCCCACTAAAAACCGAGGGTGAGCTCAGGAGCTCCGGTTACGACACCTTGGTTTTCTTGCTCCTAATATTTTGACTTTGAGCGTACTTGATGAAGTTCATACTATTCCAAACACGTATCGTGTGCACTAATTTGGATATCTACGTTTTCATTAGTCTTATTGATGGAGGAAACCGGAGAATCTTAATGACAACCACGACCAGCCGGAAGTCACTGACAAACTTGATCACATATTGACGTGTCGAGTACACCTCACTACGATAGCAAATTAACTTTCAACTACAGTAGTGATAAGGACTGATTGCATTTGAGATACATGTAGATGTAAATTCAAGAACCATACAATCACGACCATGACGATCTCGTCAATTGAATGCGCTATACACAGAAAATATACAAAAAAATATATAAAATAAACGTTAGAGAATACCGAATCAAAAATGGACAATCCAGAGAAACTGGCAACATACAAGACGAAGACAACCAAAACCAAAACACAACACAATAAGTGCTGTACACCACTATAGGCAAACAAACACAAATAACGTAAATAAAACATGAACTCTTCTACAAACAATTGGAGATAAAGACGAACCGAACATCGTCTTTATAAAAACATCACGAATTCATATTAAACAATATGTATACAAAAAAACATAATATTAACTTCGGTGCAGAGATTGTAATTGGTGTTAATATTTAACATTTGGACTTGTGTTCGCTTCGACTGTGGTAGATCTTGAATTCGAGCCCCTGTCGGGTCGAACCAAAGACTAGAAAACTGCTTCTCCGCTAAGCACACGACATTAAGGGGGAAAAGAAAAGACTGATTGTCTCGGAATCAGGATAATGTGTTCGAGTGGAACGACATTTCTACTCGCAGACTGTTGTTGCAGTGAGCTAGCACTATAAAAATCCAACTAAGCATGTTGGCCTAGTGCAAAGCGGACATCATGATCGTCTCATCGAATGATGTAACTTGTTCTCGTCATGATATAGCTAAAAAATTGCTAACAACCACTCACTCACTCCTCGCCATAGACCGGAGTCGAACTAATAAATCTTTAGTCACTTGATAGGCACAGAATACATATTACATGTACATACAATTTAAATGAAACTATAAGACGATCGCATCCGTGACGATCCCCCCTTTTTTCTTTTTAGCTTAAAGAATGAGTGAGTCATTGCTGTTTAACGCCAACTCCGCCATATCATGCCGAGAACAAGTTAATTGCAATAAGATGATGATGCGGTCCGCTTTGTTCTAGACCAACACATTGAGTTGGATTTTTATATTGCTAACTCACTGAAAAAAAAGACCACGGATACAAATGTCGCTCCACTCGGACACATTATTATGATTCTGAGCCAACCAGTCTTTGCTCTTACTCCTTAATGCTGTGTGCTTAACAGAGAAACCACAAATATCAATGTTATAGTCTTTGGTTTGACCCGACCGGGGCTCGAACCCACGGTCGGCGGCACTCGAGGCGAGTATGCTAACCATTATCCCACCGATGTGATTCTTTTTATCTTAAAGCATGCCATATAATTGTACAAATGTTGTTGGGAACAAAATATTGATAATATGCACTCACTCACTTACTCACACACTATGGATGTGGTTATTTATACTCGTTCACGCCATATCGTCTCTTTTTCACATTCTTGTCTTAGCTTTTTCATACTAAGAATCATTGATTATTATTATTAAAAAATGACAGGTGACGTTGCCAAATATCTGTTTTGTTTTACCTTTGTATTGAGACCAATCGTATTTGATGTGAGGGGGATGGCTTACTACTTCTTGTGCGGACAGAATTTGTTGTGTTCGGTCTCTGTGTCAACGATTTTTTTTTCTTTAAAATTGACAAAGACATATAGGGGAAAATGGGGAATATTGAAGAATCATTTATTGCCCGACTGTAAATAAATAATTTTAAAAACAAAATACCAATTATATCCAAATAACATAATTGTTGGTTCCTTTCCGTATTCTCGGGATATTAATCAATGACCTCTCCCCCACTTAGCTAGTTTGTTTTCATGCTATCTACTTTCACTTGTTGACGTGAAATTCACGTCATATTTATTATATGAATATGGCTTATTAAAATTTGTAATTTTTCATTATCAAATTTTCGTTTATCTGTCACAGGACAATATATATAATAAAAATATGATTGAAAAATAATTCCTTTAATTTTATTTTATATTTTGTTAGCAAGAAATAGCCTTTATTAAACATAATAAATAAATACAGATGCACTGGATTAAACTTATAATAATAATATTTCATTTGTAAATTAATTAAGATTTCATATATACATGTATTATAATGTAACCGATAGAAAATTGATAACCTTTAGCAATCGATATCTCAGTCTACCTTCATTTAATATAACCTTATTGTTTATGAATATCAAAATATGGAAAATAAACACGTACCTCATACCAATACCGGGTTTTAAATGGACCCGCTGAAAGGTTTCAGAATATAGAGTCAATATATAATTAAATGTTTGATATTTTGCAGTTACTTAACCTGTATAAATGTCAAAAACCCTCCAACATAAATATTGATCAGATATATGGGGTAATGTTTTATGATATTTAACCGAGTGTTTCTCAAGTATATAAATCCTTTTGGACAAATATGTGATTAATCTGGAAATAAGATTGTATGAAGTTTTACATTTGAAGGTAAGTTATACCAACAAAGAAATTAATTATCTAAATCTATGATTAATTCTGTTGATTATGTTTGTGATATATTTGTAGAACTTGTGGGGTTGTGTTACTCGATCTTTAGTTTTATGTGAATGTTTTGTAGATCGTTGTCTGATTACCCCTTTAGTATCTTCAAACTCTTCTTGCATCTTATTATTTCATTTCACACATGGTCCTATGTTAATCTTTAATCCATGAAAAGAGGACTGTTGGTCCTCTCTCATATCTCTGAAAGAGCACAAATTACAACAAATCATCGGGAAACTTCCAGAAAGGAATTTTGCAAAGGTAAAAATGAATGTGAACAAACAGAGAATCCAGAGATGAGCAACACGGACCCCATCAAAAATCAGGAATAAACACAACACAGGTGCTCCGAACGGGTAGGCAGTTCCGGCTCCACACGTGGCACCCACTGTGTTTCTCTTGGAAATTGTCAGTAAATTATTTTTCGTAAAAGGGATGAGACAAATAAATTCATGATGGTTACCGTAAAAGAAGTTTTCTCGTTTTACAAATTCGAAAAAAAAACATGATAACGGGAAAGCCTCCCGTTATCATGTTTTTTTTTCGAATTTGTCAGGGAAGATCACTTCATCCAAGTTTTCAAAGCTTAATTGGGCATTAACATTCTATAATATTTAACTTTATTTAGTAAGAAGAGTTTGTAGATACCAAAGGGGTAATCATAATCCGTATATCGAAGAAGAACAGACAACACAATGGCCAAAAGAAAAGGTACAAAAGTGACAGACAAACAACGATCTACACACCATGTATTCTAAATTAAATAATGTTCACTTTCTTAATATTATCAAACCGCATCGGTGGTGTAATGGCTAGCGTGTTCGCCGCGAGTGCGGTAGATCATGGGTTATAGCCTTGATCGGGTCAAACCAAAGACTAAATAAATGATATTTGGTGTTTCTCCGCAAAGCACGTAGTATTAAGGAGAAAGAGCAAAGACTGATTGACTCGAAATAAGGATTATGTGTCCGAATGGGACGACACGTCATCCACGGACTGTTGTTTCAGTGAGCTAGCACTATAAATACCCAACTAAGCGTGTTGGTCTAGTATAAAGTGGACCTCATCATAATCATCTCATTGAAAATGAACTTGTTCTCGCTATGATATAGCTGAAAAATTGCTGAATTGGCGTTAAGCAACAATCACTCACTCGCTCACTCTTAATATTATCTCCTCTTATTTATTGAAGCAACTTTTAACGTCATATATGACATTGTCAACACAGTCAATAATGCGGACGTCAATGACAATGACTATACTCACATGAGGATTGACACGAGGCATGAAAACGATAGCGATATTTTATATGATTGAATGACGGATAGGGGAACGTCTGCCTTTCGGTCATACGTATTCCGATGACTTTTCATACGTTTTGTGTGACGGTTGTTCTGATTAGCCAACATACTGCATACTTGCTACACGACAGAAGATATAAATTGTTGGAAGTTGTACATCTGACCAGTGGTATTATTTTTGACATTATGTGTGTGTTGTATCTGTCGGCATGTCATAAAGCGTTTCCAAATAACCATAACTCTTGAAAAGTCCAGCTGGTGTGAGGTTTGAGTTTGATGCAATTTCAGCTCTCACCAACTGATCTTGCCAACCTTTTTGTGCTCAATCTTTAGTTTTATGTGTAGTGTTTTGTAAATCATTGATTGTCCTTTTGTCCTTTTTCTTTTGGCCATTGTATTGTCAATCCTTCTTCGATTTACGACTGCTTATTACCGGCACTTCCGGTACCTTCAAACTTTTCTTTTAGATCTTCCGAAAGCCAATATTGGTTTCTCCAGAAATATGATACGGAAGCAGTAGTCCAAAATATTCTTTATCGATCTTAAGTGACAAGGAAAATTAAAACATAACCTATTTACAAATCATAATATCTCATTTTTGCCTCGTGGGGGCCATCGTGGTCGTGATCGTATGGTAGTTGGATTTACAACTACCTATGCACTCAGTTACTATCACCACTAAAGTTGCGAGTTCGAACACTGTTCATGACGATGTGTACTCGATACAACATTATGTGATAAAGTTTGTCAGTGACTTCCTCCAAACTTACCCCCCACGATATAACTGAAATATTGCTGAAAGTAGTGTGAAGCACCATAGTTCAGCCAAGCATATTTCCTCGTTAAATTTGCTCCTTGTGTCCTATCAAACTTAATTCATGTATGTATTAAGATATATATGAAGCAATCAATAGTATTAATTATGTTGTACGTTTTATCGATAATAAAATTTCATTGTTAAAAGAACTTTTAAAACGACATTCCATTATATAGATTAAATGAATATGCTCCCTTTGATATATTAATTTCCACAATTCTTATTTACTACAAAAGCTTTTATGCACGTTTCAACGTTTCAATGCAAGTAAAAAAGGATAATATTAAAGTTGTCGTACGATATACTATATTAAGTAAACAGCCTACTTGATTGATAAAATTCCATTCTGAATTAAGTATTAAAATGCTATGTCATTTTCTTGTGTCAAATGTAGTCAGTTTATTCTACTGTAAAATTACCCCCCCCCCCCCCCCCCCCCCCCCCCCCCCCAACACACACATATAATTATTTCTGTTAATGTGTAAAACAGGTTACAAAATGCTATGTCATTTTCTCGTGTCAAATGGGAGTCATTTTATTCCACTATAAATTGATTGATTGATTGATTTGTATAGGGAATGTGCGTTTCATTATGTTTATTTTATTTTTACGGTGTCCATCATGATTTTCGCTATCAAAACAACGATGTTAGTGTCATCCGTACAATAAACAACGGGTGTCATACAACGAACAAGAAAAAAACTACCTGACCTTACTTCCCTTTAATATCTAATTGATAGTATTAATTTCTATTTTTTATCACAGAGTAATGATCTACAACCAACAAAGTCTTCATCAGTACTCAGTGCATTTTACTTAGTTCATACTGTCTATATTTATATATTGTCGTTATTTCATTGAAAATACGCGGTCTTTTTCAGTTGGTTCTAATATAGGCAGTATTATTATTCATGTATGTTTGGTTCTAGAGGTCTACCTTATTTGTGGAGAATGTTGACATCACATAGACCAATTTAATGCGATGCACGTTTGTTTTAAGCCAGTATTCTAATTTGGATGTTTAAGAAAAAAGCATAGAAACACAAAAGTAAATAAAAGAAGGACAACAATTTGAACATTAAACAACATAAATGACAGAAAAGATTAACTATATACACCGAAAGTTTTGCATACCCATGCTATTCCGAAATGCAAGGTCTGTCATGGTTGTGATCGTATGGTAGTTTGATTTACAAGTACCTATGCAATTTGTGTCTATCACAACTAATGGTGTGAGTTCGAATCCAGCTCATGAAGAAGTGTATTCAATACAACATAAAGTTTGTCAGTGACTTGTGACAGATCGGTAGTTTTCTCCGGGTTCTCCGGTTTCCTCCACCAATAAAACTGATCGCCATGATATAGCTGAAATATTGTTGAAAGTGGTGTTAGATAAATATAAGAAATATTATAATTCCTAATGTGCCATTCCCATTTACAAATGTAAGGCCACTTCGAGAATTTATCGATAAGCCCTCATTCCAAATATTCTTGGTAAAATATACAGAACAATATTTTTCTTAATATAATAATGATCAAATATTTTTTTTTAAAAAGGTACAAGCTTGTGCTATATAATTCAGAGATAGAAATGTCTAAAGTAGTTTAAAGCAATTTTATCCTACAGTTGTTCTATTTGAGTAATCAAATTGGATTGACTGCATAAATGTTGGCTATGTACTGTCACCGACCGAAATATAGCTTTTCTGTTGAGCTTTTGGGAAACGAGTTTTAAATCTAGTTCACAGAATATTATCAAAAGGGGCAAAAAAGGGATAATTGTATAATTTTATCATTTAATTCAAAATATAAATGTGATTTTCCGGCAAGATAAACACAATATTAATGCAGTGTCTTAAATTTTACATGTAAATTGTACATGGCCTTAGTCCCAATTTTTAAGCCTCATGCACATAAATTTATATTTTAAGACAGGACACTAATATTGTCTATATATAGAGAGTTGTTGCTATCTCCTATCTTATTGTTACAACTGGTGATATACATAAATAATATATACGATTATGTGTACATAACACCACTTGTAACACTATATCAGTTATATTACCGCAGTATGTTTTATTGTAAGGGAATACCATAAAGTTCCATAGAAAACCACCTACATATTGCCAGTAACTGACAAACTTTATTTACCACATCAAGTAGTATATGCATCTTGTACTTCTCGCCATAGATCGGAGGCGAACTAACAAACCGTTAGCTACGTGGTAAGCACAGAATGCATATTTAGATATAAGTCAAACTACGAACGCAACTTTATCACAAAAGAGATGATTTCAATTTTCTGATTACCCCTTTGGTATCTTCAAACTCTTCTACAAGACGATCGTATCCACGACGATTTCCTTTTATTTTCTTTTAGCTTAAATCTTACCACTTACTATAATTGTACAAATGTTGTTAGGAACAAAATATTGATAATATGCAACCATCTGGATCGCACTCTATATCGTGTAAATGCTAATTCAATAAAACACTTTGTAGTTTTAATTTACTGTGTAAACAATAAATATCCAATATGTGACATAAAAAGATTCAAATATTTATTCACTATTCGAAATAAAAAATCGTTGCTCCATATCCTCCTCTTAACACGTGTTGGGAGGATCAGCTGTTTAAAAAGTTCAAGTTTGCATTCGTTGTATGTTCTCTTTAGCATATATTTCGATCTTTAGTTTTATATGTATGTTTTATAGAACGTTGTTTGTCCTTTTGTCCTTTTTCGTTTGGCCATTGTGTTGTCTGTCCTTCTTCAATTTACGGATTCTGATTATCCCCTTTGTATAATCAAACTCTTCTTATATATTACTCAGGTAAACAGGATATTGCTTATTTTATCTCGTACTGCCAGTCTTCAACACATTGTTATTGCCTAGTTAAACAGTCTTCAACACATTGTTATTGCCTAGTTAAACAGTCTTCAACACATTGTTATTGCCTACTTAAACTTACTTTTATTACTTTGTCATTACACTTTACCATATTAAACGGTTTACACATCTATCAGAACAATTGTCCTGGATATGTTTAGTCTATACACATGACTCCTCGATGCTGAATTAGTTCTAGAAAAAAAATAACAGGTGTGTATGCTTAATGAAACAACGCATCTTAATATATATTACTGTAAAATATATTGAAGTTGTAGTCCCTTTCAACAAAAATTATCAATGAAATATATACAAGACACCATAGATATATACTATGTATCAGGGGCGGATCCAGGATTTCAAGTTAGGGGGGACACACTTAAAAAAATTGCGCCGAGCGGAGGGAGGCGCGAAAATGTTTGGGGTATTTCGTGTGAAAAATGACGATTTTACGCAAAAAATTCATATTTTTTCCAATTTTAGGGGGGGGGGGGGGCGCCCCTGTGTATATACATGTATTGTATTTATATTACAACTACAACCCTACATGTGTTCAGAATAAATTAAAATTGGGCTTTAGACATTAATGTTTCAAAATGTTCAGATTGCATGGTTAATGTTAGGGCTATCGCTAGTTAAAGTGATATTATCATCATATCGTGGCGGACAGAATTTGACTACCCGTCTAAACCTATAACTTTTTCCGAGTCATTGACACACTGTATGACATTCAATTATGTTGAGTACGACTCTTTCTGGTTTTGAATGGAACTCGAGCTTTGATGGTGGCAGCGCTGATTCCTCTGAGCTCATTGATAACTAACCCTGTTGATGGATTATTAGACCTTGAAGGTATCATCCGCCCAGTAGTCAGTGTTTCAACACTGACATGGATTATTAGACCTTGAAGGTATCATCCGCCCAGTAGTCAGTGTTTCAACACTGACATGGATTATTAAACCTTGAAGATATCATCCGCCCAGTAGTCAGTGTTTCAACACTGACATGGATTATTAGACCTTGAAGGTATCATCCGCCCAGTAGTCAGTGTTTCAACACTGACATGGATTATTAGACCTTGAAGGTATCATCCGCCCAGTAGTCAGTGTATCAACACTGACATGGATTATTAGACCTTGAAGGTATCATCCGCCCAGTAGTCAGTGTTTCAACACTGACATGGATTATTAGACCTTGAAGGTATCATCCGCCCAGTAGTCAGTGTTTCAACACTGACATGGATTATTAGACCTTGAAGGTATCATCCGCCCAGTAGTCAGTGTTTCAACACTGACATGGATTATTAGACCTTGAAGGTATCATCCGCCCAGTAGTCAGTGTTTCAACACTGACATGGATTATTAGACCTTGAAGGTATCATCCGCCCAGTAGTCAGTGTTTCAACACTGACATGGATTATTAGATATTGAAGGTATCATCCGCCCAGTAGTCAGTGTTTCAACACTGACATGAATTATTAGACCTTGAAGGTATCATCCGCCCAGTAGTCAGTGTTTCAACACTGACATGGATTATTAGACCTAGAAGGTATCATCCGCCCAGTAGTGAGTGTTTCAACACTGACATGGATTATTAGACCTTGAAGGTATCATCCGCCCAGTAGTCAGTGTTTCAACACTGACATGGATTATTAGACCTTGAAGGTATCATCCGCCCAGTAGTCAGTGTTTCAACACTGACATGGATTATTAGACCTTGAAGGTATCATCCGCCCAGTAGTCAGTGTTTCAACACTGACATGGATTATTAGACCTTGAAGGTATCATCCGCCCAGTAGTCAGTGTTTCAACACTGACATGGATTATTAGATCTTGAAGGTATCATCCGCCCAGTAGTCAGTGTTTCAACACTGACATGGATTATTAGACCTTGAAGGTATCATCCGCCCAGTAGTCAGTGTTTCAACACTGACATGGATTATTAGACCTTGAAGGTATCATCCGCCCAGTAGTCAGTGTTTCAACACTGACATGGATTATTAGATATTGAAGGTATCATCCGCCCAGTAGTCAGTGTTTCAACACTGACATGGATTATTAGACCTTGAAGGTATCATCCGCCCAGTAGTCAGTGTTTCAACACTGACATGGATTATTAGACCTTGAAGGTATCATCCGCCCAGTAGTCAGTGTTTCGGCACTGACATGGTTTATTAGATATATTTATTATCAAAATTTACAGTTCCTAAATAATGTAATTAATATCAATACTAAGGTTCTTTCCTCTCAAGCATATGTGACCTTAATCGATTTTGGCTATACTGTTTATGCCCTTTGGTTTATTGATCCCAAACACTAAAATTAATTGGCTTTCCAATATTTCGATATTGAGCGTACCTGATGAAGACTATTCCAGACACACGCTGTGCGTACTAAATTCGATATCTACGTTTTTGCTACAATATCACATAGAGTTATGCTGAGTACAACTCGTCATTTTTAGAAATGGAATTCATTGATTAGATTTGCACTAAATATGCAAATCTGATCAGATAGACGAACGAAGGAGAAATATATAAAAGCTGTCACCTAAATTGCAATGTGACAAATTTCACAAATTATTAGAACCGTTTCTGATAAAAATGAATAATAGAAAATACCACACTGTCGAAACTGTTCCAAAACCCAATAGCAAAATCGTAGAAAGAGGTAAAATTTATACCCCTAACACACAAATATATGACCGCTACTTTTCCGTGCTTGGTACAGGCACTTCAATAAAAAAAAAATGGAGGTGCTAAACTGGCTTTATGATTGATTTGTTGTTTTCTTTTTCAGCCAAATGATGATAAGGCACAGAAAAGGCTTACCCAGGAAAGAATTACTTTTCCCGGTTATAGTTGTGAAGTCAGATTACCCTGTTCGAGATCAAGTGTGTAGCAGTCGTTCAATAAACAAAGATCAAGATTTCGACCGACCTCGAAGATTTGGAAGGACAACTCATTTATGTTACTCTGAACGATTACCTAGGCCAAAGCCAGAACGAGATTGGAGTCCAATGTCCAGCAAGGAAGAACCTCTTAAATCTGCTAAAGGATACGGCCGAGATGGACTCTACAGCAAACATGTCGATAATTTGTATCAAGTTCTCACGAGACAAAACTCGATAATGTTACCATCGGTGAAAACCTCTAAGAGAATGAAGCGAAACAAGTATGATGATGACAAATTGAGGGAAAAACAATATATCATGAAAGATTTCTTCACCGAGGGAAAAATGTCAAAGTTCGCACGAGATCAATGTTATGTTCCCTCCGTTTATTCACAATATCTAAAATGTAAAACTTGTAAAAAGTCATACATGAATGATAAATACATAGAGGAATACAAGAAACGAAATCAGAGAGCGCCTGTCTGTTCTAATCCGCCAATTACAAAGAAATCTCATTTCTGTGATGTTCTAGGAAAGCGATATTGTGGTACTTGTATAGAATCTGAAAACAGACAATTTTCGCGACAAATCGAAGATAGACTTCAAGGGTCTATAAGAGGCTCTACTTCGTCACTAACCGATTTATGTTCAGAATTTGGTTAACAGTAGTAAAGCAATGTCAGGAATAAGACTTAGCAGGGACTCAGAAGCCCAAGACCACGAATATTTGGTTTGGGCCCCTTAACATGTTCAGACAGTAGGTCAACTGACTACTGAAAATTTGAATATATATTTTTTAATTTTTTATTAATTTTTTCTATTGTTTTATAATTATTTATTATATTTCCAATGACGGTTGCTGGACCCCAATAATTTATGTTGGGTTACCAAAATCGTTATCATAGGGAATTCAGCTGGCAATTGCAGCAAAAATACTAAATTTTATCCCTAAATAGCTGAATGTAAAAAGCTGTCTAAACCACTTCTTATATCATTAAAAATATCGTATCCCAAACAAACGATTGTGTAATAGTCATCACTTAATTGGTGTCCTTTTATGAATAAACAAATCACTCAGTCATATCCGCTTCGAAACTAGCACTTGAAACGTACTTCCGGTTGGGAAGGAAATCTTTTCGGAAATTTGTAAATTGTAAATATTAACAGCTTGATTGAATAAAATATTTTAGATCTTGATGTCTTACTGGGGGTATTATTGTACAAATATATTTAAACACAATATTCTGAAAACCAGCTGAAAGCAGCTTTGTTTCTTTCTGAACTACAGACAATCCTTTATTAAGAGATCACTTTTGGGAAAAAGAAAAAGTGGTTTTAAAAGAGTTTCAATGCATACAACATTTTCTATGACAGGACAAGAACAAAAAGTGACCTTTTAATACAAGTGACCGCTTATGGACGGGATTGACTGTATGTATCCTCGATACAACTTTCATGATAAAGATCAAGGAACTGAAAATGGTCTATAATTTCACCAACAATCACACACACAACTCAAGATATCTCAACATTAACTCAATCTGACACAATAATAACGACAGAATCATAAACGTTATCATATCTTGACACACACAACTCAAGATGTCTCAACATTAACTCAATCTGACACAATAATAACCACAGAATCATAAACGTTATCATATCTTGACACACACAACTCAAGATGTTTCAACATTAACTCAATCTGACACAATAATAATGACAGAATCATAAACGTTATCATATCTTGACAAACACAACTCAAGATGTCTCAACATTAACTCAATCTGACACAATAATAACGACAGAATCATAAACGTTATCATATCTTGACACAAACAACTCAAGATGTCTCAACATTAACTCAATCTGACACAATAATAACGACAGAATCATAAACGCTATCATATCTTGACACACACAACTCAAGATGTCTCAACATTAACTCAATCTGACACAATAATAACGACAGAATCATAAACGTTATCATATCTTGACACACACAACTCAAGATGTCTCAACATTAACTCAATCTGACACAATAATAACGACAGAATCATAAACGTTATCATATCTTGACACAAACAACTCAAGATGTCTCAACATTAACTCAATCTGACACAATAATAATGACAGAATCATAAACGTTATCATATCTTGACACACACAACTCAAGATGTCTCAACATTAACTCAATCTGACACAATAATAACGACAGAATCATAAACGTTATCATATCTTGACACACAACTCAAGATGTCTCAACATTAACTCAATCTGACACAATAATAACGACAGAATCATAAACGTTATCATATCTTGACACACACAACTCAAGATGTCTCAACATTAACTCAATCTGACACAATAATAACGACAGAATCATAAACGTTATCATATCTTGACAAACACAACTCAAGATGTCTCAACATTAACTCAATCTGGCACAATAATAACGACAGAATCATAAACGTTATCATATCTTGACACACACAACTCAAGATGTCTCAACATTAACTCAATCTGACACAATAATAACGACAGAATCATAAACGTTATCTTATCTTGACACACACAACTCAAGATGTCTCAACATTAACTCAATCTGACACAATAATAACGACAGAATCATAAACGTTATCATATCTTGACACACACAACTCAAGATGTCTCAACATTAACTCAATCTGACACAATAATAACGACAGAATCATAAACGTTATCATATCTTGACACACACAACTCAAGATGTCTCAACATTAACTCAATCTGACACAATAATAACGACAGAATCATAAACGTTATCATATCTTGACACACACAACTCAAGATGTCTCAACATTAACTCAATCTGGCACAATAATAACGATAGAATCATAAACGTTATCTTATCTTGACACACACAACTCAAGATGTCTCAACATTAACTCAATCTGACACAATAATAACGACAGAATCATAAACGTTATCATATCTTGACACACACAACTCAAGATGTCTCAACATTAACTCAATCTGACACAATAATAACGACAGAATCATAAACGTTATCATATCTTGACACACACAACTCAAGATGTCTCAACATTAACTCAATCTGACACAATAATAACGACAGAATCATAAACGTTATCATATCTTGACACACACAACTCAAGATGTCTCAACATTAACTCAATCTGACACAATAATAACGACAGAATCATAAACGTTATCATATCTTGACACACACAACTCAAGATGTCTCAACATTAACTCAATATGACACAATAATAACGACAGAATCATAAACGTTATCATATCTTGACACACACAACTCAAGATGTCTCAACATTAACTCAATCTGACACCATAATAACGACAGAATCATAAACGTTATCATATCTTGACACACACAACTCAAGATGTCTCAACATTAACTCAATCTGACACAATAATAACGACAGAATCATAAACGTTTTCATATCTTGACACACACAACTCAAGATGTCTCAACATTAACTCAATCTGACACAATAATAACGACAGAATCATAAACGTTATCATATCTTGACACACACAACTCAAGATGTCTCAACATTAGCTCAATCTGACACAATAATAACGACAGAATCATAATCGTTATCATATCTTGACACACACAACTCAAGATGTCTCAACATTAACTCAATCTGACACAATAATAACGACAGAATCATAAACGTTATCATATCTTGACACACACAACTCAAGATGTCTCAACATTAACTCAATCTGACACAATAATAACGACAGAATCATAAACGTTATCATATCTTGACACACACAACTCAAGATGTCTCAACATTAACTCAATCTGACACAATAATAACGACAGAATCATAAACGTTATCATATCTTGACACACACAGCTCAAGATGTCTCAACATTAACTCAATCTGACACAATAATAACGATAGAATCATAAACGTTATCTTATCTTGACACACACAACTCAAGATGTCTCAACATTAACTCAATCTGACACAATAATAACGACAGAATCATAAACGTTATCATATCTTGACACGCACAACTCAAGATGTCTCAACATTAACTCAATCTGACACAATAATAACGTCAGAATCATAAACGTTATCATATCTTGACACACACAACTCAAGATGTCTCAACATTAACTCAATCTGACACAATAATAACGACAGAATCATAAACTTATCATATCTTGACACACGCAACTCAAGATGTCTCAACATTAACTCAATCTGACACAATAATAACGACAGAATCATAAACGTTATCATATCTTGACACACACAACTCAAGATGTCTCAACATTAACTCAATCTGACACAATAATAACCACAGAATCATAAACGTTATCATATCTTGACACACACAACTCAAGATATCTCAACATTAGCTCAATCTGACACAATAATAACGACAGAATCATAAACGTTATCATATCTTGACACACACAACTCAAGATGTCTCAACATTAACTCAATCTGACACAATAATAACGACAGAATCATAAACGTTATCATATCTTGACACACACAACTCAAGATGTCTCAACATTAACTCAATCTGACACAATAATAACGACAGAATCATAAACGTTATTATATCTTGACACACACAACTCAAGATGTCTCAACATTAAGTCAATCTGACACAATAATAACGACAGAATCATAAACGTTATCATATCTTGACACACACAACTCAAGATGTCTCAACATTAACTCAATCTGACACAATAATAACGACAGAATCATAAACGTTATCATATCTTGACACACACAACTCAAGATGTCTCAACATTAACTCAATCTGACACAATAATAACGACAGAATCATAAACGTTATCATATCTTGACACACACAACTCAAGATGTCTCAACATTAACTCAATCTGACACAATAATAACGACAGAATCATAAACGTTATCATATCTTGACACACACAACTCAAGATGTCTCAACATTAACTCAATCTGACACAATAATAACGACAGAATCATAAACGTTATCATATCTTGACACACACAACTCAAGATGTCTCAACATTAACTCAATCTGACACAATAATAACGACAGAATCATAAACGTTATCTTATCTTGACACACACAACTCAAGATGTCTCAACATTAACTCAATCTGGCACAATAATAACGATAGAATCATAAACGTTATCATATCTTGACACACACAACTCAAGATGTCTCAACATTAACTCAATCTGACACAATAATAACGACAGAATCATAAACGTTATCATATCTTGACACACACAACTCAAGATGTCTCAACATTAACTCAATCTGACACAATAATAACCACAGAATCATAAACGTTATCATATCTTGACACACACAACTCAAGATATCTCAACATTAGCTCAATCTGACACAATAATAACGACAGAATCATAAACGTTATCATATCTTGACACACACAACTCAAGATGTCTCAACATTAACTCAATCTGACACAATAATAACGACAGAATCATAAACGTTATCATATCTTGACACACACAACTCAAGATGTCTCAACATTAACTCAATCTGACACAATAATAACGACAGAATCATAAACGTTATCATATCTTGACACACACAACTCAAGATGTCTCAACATTAACTCAATCTGACACAATAATAACGACAGAATCATAAACGTTATCATATCTTGACACACACAACTCAAGATGTCTCAACATTAACTCAATCTGACACAATAATAACGACAGAATCATAAACGTTATCATATCTTGACACACACAACTCAAGATGTTTCAACATTAACTCAATCTGACACAATAATAACGACAGAATCATAAACGTTTTCATATCTTGACACACACAACTCAAGATGTCTCAACATTAACTCAATCTGACACAATAATAACCACAGAATCATAAACTTTATCATATCTTGACACACACAACTCAAGATGTCTCAACATTAACTCAATCTGACACAATAATAACGACAGAATCATAAACGTTATCATATCTTGACACACACAACTCAAGATGTCTCAACATTAACTCAATCTGACACAATAATAACGACAGAATCATAAACGTTATCATATCTTGACACACACAACTCAAGATGTCTCAACATTAACTCAATCTGACAATAATAACCACAGAATCATAAACGTTATCATATCTTGACACACACAACTCAAGATGTCTCAACATTAACTCAATCTGACACAATAATAACGACAGAATCATAAACGTTATCATATCTTGACACACACAACTCAAGATGTCTCAACATTAACTCAATCTGACACAATAATAACGACAGAATCATAAACGTTATCATATCTTGACACACACAACTCAAGATGTCTCAACATTAACTCAATCTGACACAATAATAACGACAGAATCATAAACGTTATATTATCTTGACACACACAACTCAAGATGTCTCAACATTAACTCAATCTGACACAATAATAACGACAGAATCATAAACGTTATCATATCTTGACACACACAACTCAAGATGTCTCAACATTAACTCAATCTGACACAATAATAACGACAGAATCATAAACGTTATCATATCTTGACACACACAACTCAAGATGTCTCAACATTAACTCAATCTGACACAATAATAACGACAGAATCATAAACGTTATCATATCTTGACACACACAACTCAAGATGTCTCAACATTAACTCAATCTGACACAATAATAACGACAGAATCATAAACGTTATCATATCTTGACACACACAACTCAAGATGTCTCAACATTAACTCAATCTGACACAATAATAACGACAGAATCATAAACGTTATCTTATCTTGACACACACAACTCAAGATGTCTCAACATTAACTCAATCTGACACAATAATAACGACAGAATCATAAACGTTATCATATCTTGACACACACAACTCAAGATGTCTCAACATTAACTCAATCTGACACAATAATAATGACAGAATCATAAACGTTATATTATCTTGACACACACAACTCAAGATGTCTCAACATTAACTCAATCTGACACAATAATAACGACAGAATCATAAACGTTATCATATCTTGACACACACAACTCAAGATGTCTCAACATTAACTCAATCTGACACAATAATAACGACAGAATCATAAACGTTATCATATCTTGACACACACAACTCAAGATGTCTCAACATTAACTCAATCTGACACAATAATAACGACAGAATCATAAACGTTATCATATCTTGACACACACAACTCAAGATGTCTCAACATTAACTCAATCTGACACAATAATAACGACAGAATCATAAACGTTATCATATCTTGACACACACAACTCAAGATGTCTTAACATTAACTCAATCTGACACAATAATAACCACAGAATCATAAACGTTATCATATCTTGACACACACAACTCAAGATGTCTCAACATTAACTCAATCTGACACAATAATAACGACAGAATCATAAACGTTATCATATCTTGACACACACAACTCAAGATGTCTCAACATTAACTCAATCTGACACAATAATAACGACAGAATCATAAACGTTATCATATCTTGACACACACAACTCAAGATGTCTCAACATTAACTCAATCTGACACAATAATAACGACAGAATCACAAACGTTATATTATCTTGACACACACAACTCAAGATGTCTCAACATTAACTCAATCTGACACAATAATAACGACAGAATCATAAACGTTATCATATCTTGACACACACAACTCAAGATGTCTTAACATTAACTCAATCTGACACAATAATAACCACAGAATCATAAACGTTATCATATCTTGACACACACAACTCAAGATGTCTCAACATTAACTCAATCTGACACAATAATAACGACAGAATCATAAACGTTATCATATCTTGACACACACAACTCAAGATGTCTCAACATTAACTCAATCTGACACAATAATAACGAAAGAATCATACACGTTATCTTATCTTGACATAATATATGCCATATTAAATTTTAGCAATTACTTTCATGGTGGATGGGAGATTGATACCTTTGGTGCTTTTTAAATCAAAAGTTTATGGGCATACAAGTGTGCCTGTTATTATATGAATCTAGTTGTGATATTTAAAATACTTGAACCGCATCAGTGGTTCAATGGTTTGCGTGACCACCTCGGTTGAGGTAGATGGTGGGTTCGAGACCGGTCGGGTCAAAGCAAAGACTGTGTGTTGCTTCTCTGCTAAGCGCATATCATATTATATTATAACTAGTAATAGCAAAGACTGGTTGACTCGGAATTAAGATAATGTGTTCGAATGGAGTGACATGTCTACCCGCGAACTGTTGTTAAAGTGAACTAGAACTATAAACATACAACTAAACGTGGTGGTCTAGTACAAAGCTGATATCATCATCGTCTCATCGAAGTGTAGCTTATGCTGTCTTGCCATGATATAGCTGATAAATTGTTCACTTGCCGCTAAGCAACATTCAGTCACTTATTCAATAAAACATTTGAACATGAGGTATGTTTTGATCCTCATGTTAATATCATAATGTGTATTTCTAGGGTCAAAGTTCATCATATTGATTTTCTTATATGAATAGGAAAAGTGATATGAAACATAGCAAATCAATAATGAAACTAAATATTTCCCGGAAAATAATTTCAATGTTTAAAAAAAGTACCTGATGATTTCAGGAAATAATTCAATACATAGTCAAATCTATTATTTCCTTATTGACTAATTTTAGCGTTTTTAATTATAATACCACAATCAGACAGAATAAACTACAATCAAAATGAACAAAAGAAAATTGTATATGTAATTACAGGTGTTCTGATTCAGGTGAGTTACACTTTGTTCAGTAGATTAGCTTAGATTAAATTTAATTTGATTTATTGTGTTTAACGCCACTTTCAGCAATATTTCAGCTACTAGTATATCATGGCGACCAGTTTTTGTGGTGGAAGAAGGCGGAGTACCCGGAGAGAACCACCGATCATGGGCAAGCAACTGGTAAACTTTATCACTTGCGGCTGTGAGTCGAGTGCACCCTTTTTTGTAATTTACAAAGCCGGGCGCGAACCCAGGCCGTATTGGTGATAGGCTTGTATGAGTTGTTAGGTAATCCCACTACCTAACTCATTGAGCCACCCGGGCCTTTAGATTCGATTAGTAATTCATAATTGTAAAATGAGTGTACATTGTCAACATAAATGTTAAGTGTTGAGGTATATGATATTTTGAGATATAAGACATGTAATACTCTATGTAGCATGATATTTTACAGAATATAGTACTTATATGTTATATGTCCATTCCTTACCCTTGTATATTGAAAATCAACTATCATCCTCCATCACAAGGTAAATGGTTCATATTTAATATATCAATATTTTGCCATAACCGAGGTTTATTTATGTGTTAATTATGACAATGTTGTCTTACACCATGTGTCAATGTTTCGTATTTCTTTCACTTTCGAAGTGATGACTTCAATTTAACCACTAGGAACCTCTGATTCAGTAGTTTGCTTCTTACCAGCAAAACCTCTATCAAGGAAATCATGGTAGGAACCACAACCTCTTGATTATCGGATCAACTGGAATGTTGCTACATATAAATGGAAAGTTCACAATGGGAAAATTGGAATAATCTCTTTTGTCGTAACGTTTCGTTCTTTACCGCCCTCATTGTGAATTTGGAGGGGGGTCAAGGCATGAGGCAGACCTAGCTGTATCTGTGGCATCCGTTGTTTCAAGCTCAATGAGATAGATGCGATAAACAAAAATTACGCAGTTTATTAGTGAAACGACATCATCTATATAGCGGAATGGAAATTAAAGGATCGGGTTGTCTTTTTTCACTTTTCTTGAGAATCCTCATGTATGAAGTCTGTTCCGTGCGAATAAAAGGAGCACATTTGGTACCAATAGGAATGCCGACTGTCTGTTGAAAACACGTCCAGCAAATATATAGCAAATATGTTGTCAATCAAAAACTCGAGCATGTTGATGGTATCAGTTTCATATACATTTTTAGTGGAATTAGTGTGGTTTTTCTTAGTCAGGGTATTTGCAAATACGTTTGCCATTCTTTTTTATGAAACACAACTGGACTAATTCTTTTAATCTGCCTTTTAGCATAGAGTGGGGAATAGTTGTGTAGAGGGTAGAGAAGTCAAATGTTTTAATGATATTGCATGAGGAGAGGGACATTGATTGTGTGTACTCTAACAGATCTTAAGAATATTTCAGAATCCATATCTGATTCCCACCACCCCTTGAGTAGTTAGTCCCACAGTACATCTGAAGCCCGATTTTGATCCCTGATAGAATTTAGGCTTCGTGGAGCATTTGTCAGACAAAGTAATATAACGCTATTTGTAAGGACACTTGTGTAATTTAGGTGACCATAGCCTAATTTTATATCTACTTATTTATTAAAGGAATTTATTTATTATGACAAGATAATTTAAACAGTGATGGTCAACAATCCCACTAATGTCAAACTCTTCTAACTTTTACTGCTATTTTGGAGAATTTTTAAGGAATTTTAGCCCTCGTCTTATAGGCTTACACATATTGCACAGTAAAGAATATCACTTTTGCAATTAATTATAGTAAGTTGAGTGATTGTTGTTTAACGCCAAATGGGTATTTTTATTCAGCTGTATCATGTCCAAAACAATTTGCATTCGATGAGATGATGATCTCCATATTGTTCTAAACCAGCTCGATTAGGTGGATTATTATAAGTGCTAACTCACTGAAGCAACAGTCCGCAGGTAGACGTGTCGTTCCACTTGGACAAATTATTCTGATACCGAGTCAAATTGTCTTTGCTTGTTAGTCCTTAATGCTTAGTGTTTCGTGGACAATCGACAAATACCAATTTTAGTATTTGGTTTAACCCGATCGAGCTCTAACACACGATCTACCGCACTCGAAGCGAGCACATTAAATTTATAATAGGGTGGTCAATCCCAAATGGTACTAACTAGAAAAAAATAGCAGCGAAAACTTGATCATCTATCATACTAGAATCAAACTTAACTCAGACATATTGAATGCCAACTTTTTTTATTTTCCATTATCTGTTTAGGTACAATGTCTTCTGTGGACAGGACGAATTCTACGCTGATGGAAAACGATTCAATGGGGAAATTTCGTCCGAACAAATCCACAGCAGGTATATGTATATGATATCTCAAATGCTACCATGCCAAAATTAAAAACAAACTGTCAAATGTATATAATATCTCAAATGCTACCATGCCAAAATTAAAAACAAACTGTCAATAAATCCAATCTGTAAGTAATGTAATCCTGTATCGTGTATATTCCGATCTACTGATTTGTCATAAACACATTCCAATCCTTTATTGTATACTGTTGTCATCATAAACACATTCCAATCCTTTATTGTCTACTGTGTTGTCATAAACACATTCCAATCCTTTATTGTTTACTGTTGTGTCATAACACATTCCAATCCTTTATTGTCTACTGTATTGTCATAAACACATTCCAGTCCTTTATTGTCTACTGTATTGTCATAAACACATTCCAATCCTTTATTGTCTACTGTGTTGACATAAACACATTCCAATCCTGTATTGTCTACTTTGTTGTCATAAACACATTCCAATCCTTTATTGTCTACTGTGTTGTCATAAACACATTCCAATCCTTTATTGTCTACTTTGTTGTCATAAACACATTCTTATCTTTTATTGTATACTCTTGTCATCATAAACACATTCCAATCCCTTATTGTCTACTGTGTTGTCATAAACACATTCTGATCCTTTATTGTTTACTGTTGTTTCATAAACACATTCCAATCCTTTATTGTTTACTGTTGTGTCGTTGTGTCATAAACACATTTCAATCCTTTATTGTCTACTTTGTTGTTATAAACACATTCCAATCCTTTATTGTCTACTGTGTTGTCATCAACACATTCCAATCCTTTATTGTCTACTTTGTTGTCATAAACACATTCCAATCCTTTATTGTCTACTTTGTTGTCATAAACGCATTCCAAATCCTTTATTGTCTACTGTGTTGTCTTAAGCACATTCTTATCTTTTTTGTATACTGTTGTCATCATAAACACATTCCAATCTTTTATTGTCTACTTTGTTGTCATAAACACATTTCAATCCTTTATTGTTTACTGTTGTGTCAGAAGCACATTCCAATCCTTTATTGTATACTGTGTCATCATAAACACGTTCTTATCTTTTATTGTCTACTGCTGTCATCAAAAACACATTCCAATACTTCGCTGTCTACTATTTTCACCAGAACCACATTCCAATACTTTATTGTCTACTGCTGTCACCAGAACCACATTCCAATGGATTATAATCATTATCTTATGGTTTATTGGTTTATTGTTGTTGATCATAACCCATTCCAACTCTAGCTTTATCTCTGTTATCATCAGAAATCCATTAAAGCCCTTATTTTATGGTCTTGAATGGCATATCTAAACATTACTTTATGATCTATTATTGTCATAAGAAATACCATATCTTATGGTTTATAGATACATTAAAAACATTACTCTATGATCTGTTGTTGTTAACCCAAATGTATTCCAATTGTTACTGTATGATCTAGTAGTGTCATTGAAAGCACATTCAAAACGTTATATTATGATCTACTATTGTTGTTAGAAACGTTTCCTCATTCTGACTTTATTATCTATTGTCAGAATATACTCCAAACCTTCTTTATCGTCAGAGGCCGTCGTGGTCGTGATCGTATGGAGTCGGATTATAACTACCTATATGCAATCAGTGCTTATCACCACATACGTTGTGAGTTCGAATCCCGCTCAGGCGAGGTGTATTTGATACAACATTATGTGATGAAGTTTGTCAGTGACTTGCGGCAGGCCGGTGGTTTTCTCTGGATACTCCGCTTTCATCCATCAATAAAATTTACCGCAACTATATAACTGAGATATTGTTGAAAGTGGCGTTAGAAACCATATCCCCTAACCATCTTTATTGTCCATCGTCAGATCATACTCAAGACGTTACTTTTGTTGTTTAGAGTTTAAATAGTTTGTTTAATAATGTAGTAAGCATATCATGGAAATAGGTAATTGTACTTTTAGGGAATTTTATCATTTAACTTTTTTTCGCAGTATCAAAGCTTTTTTCCGACAAAGTAAGTGCAGTATGTTCATCGTGCAATGTCAAAATGCTACAAACATTTGTCAGATTTAATCAAGACAGCTGTTCAAAAGGAATCATCATTGCAACCAACTTAAATTATTTAAAAGGGTGTTCTCTATCACGCTTGTGTTATGTACGCAGTAATATTTCTTACTTATGTGTGACATCCGCTTTATCTGGGAATCAGTGTACCAGGGTATTATATCTGTCTGTCTAGTAAACAAATAAAGCTAAATGTGTTTTGTTGTAACTGATTATTGTATAATAAAAGTTCGATTGCAGGATGAAATTGTTTATTTGTATGTAATACGGACATGCAGTAAATTTAATAAATGTTTATTTCGGTTATTTGTAGTATGGATATCTGTGGGTTTTATTCTTGGAGTTCTATTGACTATTATTATTTACAAATACTACCAAAGAAAAAGAAAGAAACAGTAAGTATATTGTATAATGTTTTACATTTGAGAGAATAGTGCTCCACTGCCATATTTAGGTGGTCGTCGTGGTCGTGCTCGTATGGTAGCTGGATTAACAGCTACCTATGTAATAAGTGCTTATCACTACTCTAGCTTGAATCTCGCTCATGGCGACCTGTATTCCAAACACCTTCATGTGATCAAGTTTATTAGTGACTTTCGTCAGGTCGATGGTTTTCTCCGATTCCCTCCGCCAATAGAACTGACCGCCATAATATAGCTGAAAAAGCAGAATATTGGAAGTATCCGTGGTTGATACTTATTTAAAAAATCAGCACCCTAATAGTTTGTGATGCATTAATATATAAAAAAAAATCGAAATGCGCTGTAGTGATTGGATTTACAACTACCTATGCAATCAGTGCCTATCACCACTGATGTTGTGAGTTCGAATCTCGATCAGGGCGAGGGGTACAACATTATGTGATAAAATTTGTCAGTGACTTGCGACAGATCGGTGGTTTTTTCCAGGTGCTCCGGTTTCCACCATCACTAAAACTGGTCACAATATAACTGTAATATTGTTGAAAGTGGCGTTAAACACCATCGAACAAACAGAGTACATAACAACAATGACCTTCTTAGCTAGTCATCAATTACAAGGTCATAGTCACGTGTACATTTTGTTTTGTGTGCTGTTCAGAAATCGAAGACATAATACTACATATGGCATTATAACATCAGTTGTACCAATAGTATGAAAATAATGTGTTTTGTGTATTATACCATTTTCAGTCAGGTGAACCTCTTGTTGTTTTTTTATTTAGATCGTACTATTACTATTGTATATATATATATATTTATACATATATATATATATGTTTTATCAAAATATATACATTACAATGTATAAAGGGTTTTTATGGTGAACATTATCAAGATTATTGCTTTTACAGACCACACAGTTCTAGGCTGAGAGGAGAGAGCTATTATCATGAAAATGCCGTATATTGGGAACATGATCATAATGGATTGGTTGAACTAAGAGAACACAGAAGAACAGAAGGTATATATTTTTTTATTATTATTGCAGGAAAGCCTAGATATGACTAGAATATCTAATAGCTATTAACATGCATATGAATTTAAACAGATGCTTTGATTATTTGCAGACGCATGTATCGTTTAGTTGGTCCCCGCAATGTCAATCAAACTAAATCATAATGCAATGTTATATATATATATATATACGTCTGAAAATTATACCAAACAGTGTTAGAATTAGATTTTAGAGCTGTCA
This sequence comes from Bathymodiolus septemdierum, assembly GCA_963383655.1. NCBI lineage: Eukaryota > Metazoa > Mollusca > Bivalvia > Mytilida > Modiolidae > Bathymodiolus > Bathymodiolus septemdierum. The sequence goes on from OY726517.1 coordinate 72,841,012, forward strand.
AATTTTTGTTCTTTCCTCGACGGGATTTGAACTCACACCATTGATACACTGCAGCACCATTCGCCTAGCCTTATGCCCAGCGCCCTAGACCACTCGACCACATCCACTCCCTATTCATTTATTTAAAAATATAATTAAGCTTAGATATGTACGTTTTAAATAAATATCACAAAGATAAATAGTGTTACAGACTCTTCGTCAACTGTGACATTCTATATGATTGTCTTAAAAAACATCAGCTATATATTTCCTTTTATTAAACAAATACATTTGATAAGGGTAATAACAAAATTACTGAACTCCGAGGAATCTTACAAAGGGAAAGTCAAAACTCATAAGTATATAAACAGACAAAATCAGTCAACAACCGGAAAACTGTGAAAACCGTAATGACCCTGACTTGGTACAGGCATTTCTAAAGAAATGGTGGGTTGAATCAGATTTTTAAGAAAGGGGTTATTTGTTTAGTTTTTGTTTTTTGTTGTTTTCTTCTCTTTCGTTGTTGCTTTTTGCTTTGTTTTTATTCCTGTTTTGTTTTTTGTTTTGCTTTGTTTTGTTTGGTAAAATTATATCTATATAAGTTTTGTCCATTACGGAATTATGACAACTTTTTTCAGTGGGGATACTTTCACCTAACAGCAGAGACGTTGGAACACAGACAGAAATAGAGGGTGATTATATAGACCAGTTAGAAAGGTATGGCGTAGTAACCAATCAATGTCTTGTATAATAAATATGTGTCATTTAATAAGACAAAAAAAGTTGTTTGCTTGTTTGATGATGTTTAACGCCACTTTCAACAATATTTCAACTATACCGTTGCGGTCAGTTTTTTTGGTGTAGGAAACCGGAGTACCCGGAAAAAACCACCGACCTCTCCCAAGTCATTGACAAACTTACTCACATAATGTTGTATCGAGTGCACCTCGTCATGAACGGGGTTCGAACTCACAACGTCAGTGGTGATAGACACTCATTGCACAGATAGTTGTAAATCCAACTACCATACGATCACAACCACGACGACCCCTGATAGATGTGTAAGCTGTTTGATATGGTAAGGTGGGATAACAAAGTAATAAAAGTCAGTTTAACTAGTCAATAACAATGTGTTTGATATGGTAAGGTGGGATAACAAAGTAATAAAAGTCAGTTTAACTAGTCAATAACAATGTGTTTGATATGGTAAGGTGGGATAACAAAGTAATAAAAGTCAGTTTAACTAGTCAATAACAATGTGTTTGATATGGTAAGGTGGGATAACAAAGTAATAAAAGTCAGTTTAACTAGTCAATAACAATGTGTTTGATATGGTAAGGTGGGATAACAAAGTAATAAAAGTGAGTTTAACTAGTCAATAACAATGTGTTTGATATGGTCAGGTGGGATAACAAAGTAATAACAGTCAGTTTAACTAGTCAATAACAATGTGTTTGATATGGTAAGGTGGGATAACAAAGTAATAACAGTCAGTTTAACTAGTCAATAACAATGTGTTTGATATGGTAAGGTGGGATAACAAAGTAATAAAACTCAGTTTAACTAGTCAATAACAATGTGTTTGATATGGTAAGGTGGGATAACAAAGTAATAACAGTCAGTTTAACTAGTCAATAACAATGTGTTTGATATGGTAAGGTGGGATAACAAAGTAATAAAAGTCAGTTTAACTAGTCAATAACAATGTGTTTGATATGGTCAGGTGGGATAACAAAGTAATAAAAGTCAGTTTAACTAGTCAATAACAATGTGTTTGATATGGTAAGGTGGGATAACAAAGTAATAACAGTCAGTTTAACTAGTCAATAACAATGTGTTTGATATGGTAAGGTGGGATAACAAAGTAATAAAAGTCAGTTTAACTAGTCAATAACAATGTGTTTGATATGGTAAGGTGGGATAACAAAGTAATAACAGTCAGTTTAACTAGTCAATAACAATGTGTTTGATATGGTAAGGTGGGATAACAAAGTAATAACAGTCAGTTTAACTAGTCAATAACAATGTGTTTGATATGGTAAGGTGGGATAACAAAGTAATAACAGTCAGTTTAACTAGTCAATAACAATGTGTTTGATATGGTAAGGTGGGATAACAAAGTAATAAAAGTCAGTTTAACTAGTCAATAACAATGTGTTTGATATGGTAAGGTGGGATAACAAAGTAATAAAAGTCAGTTTAACTAGTCAATAACAATGTGTTTGATATGGTAAGGTGGGATAACAAAGTAATAACAGTCAGTTTAACTAGTCAATAACAATGTGTTTGATATGGTAAGGTGGGATAACAAAGTAATAACAGTCAGTTTAACTAGTCAATAACAATGTGTTGTAAGACTAGTAGTTCGAGATATAACAAGCAATTACCTCTTCAGCTGAGAAATAATTTTTTTTATTTGAAATATATGCCAAAGGGAATATAAAGCAAACAATGCAAACTTGAACTTTTTAAACAGCAGACCCTCCTAACACGTGTGTTAAGAGGAGAATATGGATCATCAATTTTTCCTCCTTCGAATTGTGAATAAATATTTGAATCTTTTTATATCACATATTGGATAGTTATTGCTTACACAGTAAATTAGAACAACAGAGTGTTTTATTGAATTAGCATTTATACGATACCGAGGACCCGGAGAAAACCACCGACCTGTCGCAAGTCACTGACAAACTTTATCACATAATGTTGTACAACTCGCCATGTTCGACATTCGAACTCACAACATCAGTGGTGATAGGCACTGACTGCACTGCTTCGTGATGAAAGAAAGAGAATATAACATTGTTTGTAAAAATCGGAAAAATTGCAACCAAATTCCAAATTGTTTTACGAAAGTAATGCTCTTGCAGATGTTGAGACTTCGACATCAATTTCAAAGTAGCACTTCGCGTGAATATCCGTCCGAAATTGGAACATTGAAACATTCTCTATAAATTCATAAACTAAAGATTGAACAACAAAATCCCACTAAAATAGAGTTGAACTCAAATAGGTTAAGAAGTTCTTGCTCCATTATTGGCAACTCTCGTGTTACACTTGTAAAACATTTGCTGACAAAAAAGTTGAAACGTTTTATTGAAAACGCATTACCTATATGCTTTCGAAACTATTCAACTTCTGCTTCGAATTCAAATTCGAAACGCATTACAGTGTCGTCTGAATGCAATGCTCTTTTTCGAAACGTCACCCAAAACGTTTTTTTATGGCGTCTGAGCACAGATTGGTTTCTGAAATGTTTGAAACTAAAACGTTTCAGCTGAAACGTTTAGAAAACGATTTTCGCGTGAACCCAACATTAGATTTTATCTTCAAGAAAAGGAAGTTTTAATCATTACACCTTACGCTTACAATTACGACAAACCGGAAGGAACTATGTTATTGTTCTATTTTGATCATTGCTCTAATTGGTTGTGTTACTTGTTTCACAGCAAAATATATTTGTACGATTGGTTATACTTTTCATGTGTCATGATATTGCTAGGTAATACCGGTACCTTATGATGTACATTAGCTCATGTTCAGTCGGGCACAGATTTTGCAATCTTAATATCATTTGAATGTACGACCCTATGAGGTTGAAGAAAAATAAGATTCCAAACATAAAAAGCCAAACCATTTTAACTTACGCATGATGTATGCTAGATGCATTATATAATTGTGCCAGAATTTTCAGTGATGGGTTAGCATGCGCGAGTTAATAATAAAACAACATATACTTGTAGGGAACGTCAGCCAGCATACAATGAGTTCGACGATATGGCAATGGCGCCACCACCGCCTCCCCCATTACAGGAAGATCCGCCATCGCCAACAGTACAAAAACCACAACGACGCATTTCTAAGGATGACTGCATCTCCCAAATAGCGAGTTATAGGAAATCGTCGGATAATTTTTTTACTAAAATGCTTAATGATGCGTTCAAGGATCAAAATTTACCACTTCATCGTGAAAAAGAGCACTACATGTCAGTGCCAAGTGTTGTATTGATTCCAAATTGTGATGATGCCCCTCCGAAATGTCATGCCAACTGCGGCCATCCTTATATAAATATGAAGACTTTAACAGACGAAAACAATGAATCTGAAAGCAGCAGCATCAGCAAATCGCAGCAGATACTCGTTGAATATGAAAATACTAAGATATGGATAACATCAAATGAAAGTGATTTGAATGATGACGATACACGCTTTGATTGCCGAAACAAACAATTTCAAGACAGTATTCGTGACACGTTGCGTCGTAAAGAAATGCAGTCTGGAATGAAAACAGCCGATCAATATTCGGCTTTTGCATCACCGACTGTGCCGAAAAAACCCGAAAGACCTCGAACTGGTTATATTGTGATGGAAGTTACTGATGAAGTGATGTCATTCCTGAAAGTTCGAGAGAAAAGGGAAGGGAAATGTACCGGTGGTACTACGTCACAGGATGTTGAAACTGAAATATATTACGATGACCGACTGGAGAATGGATATATTTCTATGCATGATCAAAAACAGTGGCAAAAATAAGAACCAGGCTCATGATCGGAAAAATGGATCTCTGGTTTACCTTTATAATATTGAAAATATTTTCTTTAGTTAGGGATATTTTGTAAATAAAAGAAACTATATTTAATACGTCTTATATTGCCCTATGGTGATCAGTTTTCCGATATTCCGACAAAGACTTCTTTACAAAGTTTTGTTGAATACTAGTATAACGTACATTTTTCGACTGTGAACTGCACATCTTTCTATCTTCATATGATGCTGCGATTCAATGAACTATAGTAATGTTCTCACTGCTCTTACGTGGATTTTCGTAATCGTAGCTACAATTTTAATATTAATTGAATTCCGGGGGATCATTGAGGATTTTCAGGTAAAAGGACATATTCAGGGGCGGCGGATCCAATATTTTTGAAAGGAGGTCCGAAGGATTTCGCGCCCAATTTTCTCTAATTTTCACGATTTAAACAAATATATTTTCCAAGAAGAGAGGGGTTCCAACCAATACACCCACGGATCCACTTACCATTGATATTATTTGAGGATACCTAACTGAACTAAGAATACATTGGGTTCAGTGAACGCGGACGACAAAGTATACAAATGTTCCTTGATTAAGTTAATTTTCTATCAGTAAGGAGGGGGTATAATGTTTAACGCCGCATTCAAAAATATTTCAGTTATATTGAGGGTCAGTTTTTTTGGTGGAAGAAATTGGAGTACCAGGAGAAAACCACCGACCTGTCGCAAGTCACTGACAAACTTCATCACATAATGTTGTATCCCGAGTACACCTCGCCATGAGCTGAATTCGGACAGACAATTTTTGTGGTGATAGGCATTGATTGCACATGTAGTTCTAAATCCAATTATCATACGATCACGACCACGACAGCCCTTTTTAGCTCACCTGGTCAAAGACCAGATGAGCTATTGGCATCACTTGACGTCCATCGTTCGTCCGTCCGTCGTAAACTTTCACATTTATATGTTCTCGTCTGCCCCAACCTCGATGCAAAATGGCTGTTGTTACTAAGATTAGAAATTTCTTCAATTGTCCATTCTGCTTTATTTAAATCAAAATGAACTCAAATGTTAACTGCAGCTACATGGCAAAGAATAGTTTAACAAATATTCATATTTTAATCTCCTCCTCTGAAATTGCTAAGCCAAATTTGGCTGGGATGGCGCTTGGGTGGAACTATTTTAACACTGTATCTGACAGGTCCACCATCCATTCGAGATGGTTGTTGTTACTAAACATAGACATTTCTTTAATTGTTTATTGTTGCTGTATTATAGACCAAATTGAGCTCAAATTTTAAAAGCAGTTACATGGCAATAAGTAATTTTGCATACACATGTATTTCGGGTTCTTCTGGGAAATTTTTCTTTCAAACTATTTATATTCCAGAGCACTTGAGTTCTTCCCTGTTATAAGTATGGTTCGTGTTCCTCGATCTTTAGTATTTTTTTGCATAGTCATTTGTAAATCGCTGTTCGTCCTTTTGTCCTTTTTGGGCCATTGTGTTGTCCTGTCTTTCGATTTACGGTTTCTGATTACTCTTTGGTATGTTCAAACTCAGACCCAATGGCATATTTTAATATATTATGTTGTGTTGTTAGTGTGTGAATGTTATCGCTTGTTTATGGTAAGAAATTGATATGTGTTGCATGTTGATTTCGTTATTCTCTAGTAGGCCTTTGATTGGTTCAATACTGTTAAATTAGCTAAAACAGGACCGTAGCTATAGGTCCAAAGTTCCAGTAGGCAAACTGTTTGATTTATTTTGTAAGGGAGATACTCAGCGGAAGAACTCCAATGATGGTACAGGGAATCAAGGGGCGAAGCAACCTCTCCCGGAAGCTTTTAATGTGTTTCAAAGAATTCTGACACTAGTCAAAATATGTTTTTCTGTTTCAAATTAATCAATATTGATATCGTATGAAGAAACTATTGGTATACGTAATTTGTTTTTCTGTGAAGGTTTGGTTTGAATCTATGGGGTTTAGCGCATCTTTAGGCAATATTTCAGTTATATCGTGGCGTGGTCAGTTTTATGGGGTTGGGGGGGGTTGGGGGGGGGGGGGGGTAAGAAACCTGAGTACCCGAAGAAAACTACAGATTTGTCGCAAGTCACTTACAAACTTTATCACATTATGTTGTATCGAGAACACCTCGCCATGAACGGGGTTCGAACTCAAAACTTTAGTGGTGAAAGGCACTGATTACACAGGTAGTTGTAAATCCAACTGTCACGACCACGACGGCCACTGTTTTTTTGTGAAGAATGTTCATATCATCAACATGATAGAACGAAACGTAAGAAGGGGGATTGAGAAAAGAGACAAACAACGGTAAATACATACTATCAATTATCAATCACATTTGTATTTTAGGTATGCTAGTTAAGAGTAGGTATATTAATTGACTTGAATTTCTACAGTTAGACTCCGTCTACGGTGTCGTCTTATTTATACACGAATTGTATCTTTAGCAGAGAAAAATACTTTATTTGTTTTATTATAAATGTCAAATACACAATAGCTTGATAATGTCCAATAGGTTGAAAAAGTACAATAGGTTGAAAATGTATGCTAATGAAAATTGTAAATCACCTTTCTTCTTATTACGAGTGATCCTGAAATGAAGAAAAAAAAAGCGTGAAATTGTTGAATCATTTAACTCGGAAAACCGTGGTATAAATGATTTGTAACACGAAGCCATGCAATATCACATCTAGGTCGTTGATTACTGCACGGGTTTCTGAGAGTAATACAACTACAGTCCATATTTAAAGCGTGCAATATCTCGTATCTGCGCGTATATATATTCTGGTATATAAACCATAAAAAGATCGAAGAAAAGGAATGCATCCATCATACAATATAGTTTCAATTCATGTAATGCAAGGACAAAGCTCCCGACTATTTGGCTAGTTATACCATCGGACAGGCCCACGGAGACGGGGAGTCAGTCGGGGCGGAGCTCCGGGGTCCTTGAGTTATAATTAAGGGTCCAGACATTTAAACAAGTAGAAAGCTGTTTTCTAAATCACAATTCATCAATTCATTTTTGTTGTACCAAATGATATACCCACGGGGACTAACAGTCTATTCATAGTATTGACCTTATGGTACAAAACACGGATGATATATACATGTTGCTACATTTTGTGAGAAAGGATGTGGATATAAACGAACATGTGCCTACATTACAGTATTAAATTTCAGAGTCACAACTAGGTCTCCAATAATGAGCACAACTCATTATTAAAACGAGTACTACACGGCATCCAGCCTACAGCCGAGCTCTTTACTGTTGTCGACAAACGCACGGCATCCAGCCTACAGCGGAGCTCTTTACTGTTGTCGACAAACGCACGGCATCCAGCCTACAGCGGAGCTCTTTACTGTTGTCGACAAACGCACAGCATCCAGCCTACAGCGGAGCTCTTTACTGTTGTCGACAAACGCACAGCATCCAGCCTACAGCGGAGCTCTTTACTGTTGTCGACAAACGCACAGCATCCAGCCTACAGCCGAGCTCTTTACTGTTGTCGACAAACGCACGGCATCCAGCCTACAGCCGAGCTCTTTACTGTTGTCGACAAACGCACGGCATCCAGCCTACAGCGGAGCTCTTTACTGTTGTCGACAAACGCACAGCATCCAGCCTACAGCCGAGCTCTTTACTGTTGTCGACAAACGCACAGCATCCAGCCTACAGCGGAGCTCTTTACTGTTGTCGACAAACGCACAGCATCCAGCCTACAGCGGAGCTCTTTACTGTTGTCGACAAACGCACAGCATCCAGCCTACAGCCGAGCTCTTTACTGTTGTCGACAAACGCACAGCATCCAGCCTACAGCGGAGCTCTTTACTGTTGTCGACGCTACATTTAGGTATCCCAATCGTTTAGATGCCATTTTTTGGTGTATATAACTATAAATAATATAATTAACAAGAAAATGAAACATGGCGTGTAGCAATCTTGCAAACACCGCCATAATTGTACCCGACATCACACCATGAGACAATGCACAAATACAGACTACTATCGCAAGGCTGCCATCAGGTAGATAACTTCGTTTTTAATAAATAACTTATATTATATAAGTCGGCGTTTCTACGATTGTATAGTATTTAGTTTTATTAAACATCTACCTATGCAAACATTCCTTGTCGCTGGTAATGAATGTTTTTTTCATTCCCGACTTTGTATACTTCTCATTTCTATTCATATCAATATTCAATTGTGTTAACTTTGAAATATTTTTATACCCCCGCGACAAAGAGTCGGGGGGCATATTAATTTACCCCTGTCCGTCCGTTCGTCCGTCCGTCCGTTCGTTCGTCCGGATATAAATACATGGTTTGTCCGGCTATCTCCTCCTACAGTTTTGGGGCTACATCTTTAATATTTTGTAGGATGTTTATACACATAATAGAGGTGTGTATGTCCACAGGATTTAGATTTTCTTCAAATATTCTCAAAATGACAGGTAGTTGGATTTAGTCATTTATTTCGTACTAGCTGCATAAAGGGAACATGGTTTGTCCGCCTAACTCCTCCTACAGTTTTGGAGCTACAGCTTTAATATTTTGTATGATGTTTATACACATAATGAAGGTGTGCATGATCACAGGATTTGATTTTCATCAAATATTCTCAAAATGACAGGTAATTGGACTTAGTCATTTTGTTCGTCCGTCTGGATATAGATACATGGTTTGTCCGGCTATCTCCTCCTACAGTTTTGGAGCTACAGCTTTAATATTTTGTATGATGTTTATACACATAATGAAGGTGTGCATGATCACAGAATTTGATTTTCATCAAATATTCTCAAAATGACAGGTAGTTGGACTTAGTCATTTTGTTCGTCCGTCCGGATATAGATACATGGTTTATCTGGCTATCTTCTCCTACAGTTTTAGAGCTACAGCTTTAATATTTTGTATGCTGTTTATGCACATAATGGAGGTGTGCATGTCCACAGGATTTTAATTTTCATCAAATATTTGATAATGACAGGTATGTGGACTTTTTTTATGCCCCCGCGACTAAGCTGATTCAAGATAGAATTATACCCATTTCACCACATATACCTTTATATTTACATATCGGGAATGAAAAATTAAAGGTGCTATCTGTATACAAGTTGAGTATAATAGAACATAATACATAGTGTTAAAGAACTTTTGACTTGTTTATAATTTCTGATGGTCAGGTGGGGGCATCATTTGTGTCTTACAGACACACTTCATTTTTAAAAAATCACTCGTAACAAAACAACTTTGTCCATAATTATCAAGTGCTGGGGCATACTTCTTTTCTAGTTTTTTGTTTGTTTTTGGTATTTTAACGCCACTTTCAACAATATTTCAGCTATATCATGACGACCAGTTTTAGTGGTGGAAGAAGCCGGAATACCCGGAGAGAACCACCGACCATGGGCAAGCAACTGGTAAACTTTATCACTTGCTGCTGCGAGTCGAGTGCACCCTTTTTGTAATTTACAAAGCCGTGCGCGAACCCACGCCGTATTGGTGATATGCTTGTATGAGTTGTTAGGCAATCCAACTACCTAACTCATTGAGCCACCAGGGCCCTTACTTTGAAATGGTTTTCTAAGCTAGTGAAAATATTTCAAATATCCAACACAATTCATAATGATTATTTTTGTAAAGAAAATGCAATAGTCAACAAAAAAGGAACAAAGGGACATACAATCAACAACACACTACAAAAAAAATATATATTAGCAACACTAAAAAATATCTGTGTGTGAGCTCATGTACTCCGGAAGGATAAGCAGTTCCTGCTCCACTAGTGGAACCCATCATGTTACTCTTGTAACAACAGTATCACAATGACTTACATGTCGATGGTGGTAAGTAGCTTGTAATGAACAATGTGTTCCACAACAGGAGTACTGACATCGGTATCCTGGGCCATGATGATGACACTCAGTATCACTATGGCAACTGATATGAAATGAACATCTACATTTTTGAGTGCTGTCCCAGAATTTATGACCTGGTTTGTTGTGTTGCTTTCTTTGATTATTGACTCTTTCCGTTTTTGCGGGTTTTGACAGTACTAAAATAAAAATAAAAATAATAAAGTATAACTTTGTCGCATTTTCGTCAACCAGGTGTAATGGTATATTACGAAAGCTCATTCAAAAGTATTTTACCTGTATGCATGACTCGCCTCATCTTACCTCGAGGGTTAAGGTTAGAGTTATGGTGTTTATAGCCACTTTCAACAACAATATTTCATTTATATCGTGACGGTCAGTCTTACTGGTGGAGGAAACCGAGGGACCCTTAGAAAACCACAGACCTACCGCAAGGTCACCAACAAATTTTATCACATAAAGTTGTATTGAGTACACCTCGCCATGAGGGGGATTCGAACTCCCAACTTTAGTGATGATAGGCACCGATTGCAAAGGTAGTTGTAAATCCACCTATCATATAAAAAAATGATTTTCTGATATTTAAAAATCGATGATTAAAAACAGATTTTTAGAAATACATGTAGTTGCTCCCGACACATTGTCCTACCATTAATAAACATCAATGATGGCGGATATCACAGCACAGGATGAAATTTTAAGATAGAGTATTACAGTAGTGTGATCCTTCTTGATTTACATGCAAGCTCATAGGTTTTCCTTGCTTTAGATATCCAAGAAGATAACCAATTATGCATGTCCAAGTAATGCAGCTATCAGTAATTTTTTTAATTCATTCTGATATTAAAAAGGAACAAATTTTTAATATAGATACCTTTTCTGATATAAAAAAAAAATCAATTTCTGATATCAACAATTCGAATATCTGATATCACAAATTTGAATTTCTGATATAAACAAAATATTTAGTAATCTTCTTTTAATTAGGGATTATATAATAAAACTGATTGTATGGTAGTTGGGTTTACAACTACCTGTGCAATCAGTGCCTATCACCACATTTGTTGAGGTGTACTCGATACATCATTATGTGATATAGTTTGTCGGTGGTTTTCTCCGAGTACTCCTGTTTCCTCAACCAATAAAACTGACCGCACGATATAACTGAAAATATTGTTGAAAGTGGCGTTAAACACTATCAAACAACAAACATATAATAAAACGACACCTCATATATATATGTAGATAGCTTGAAATCCATTTCCCGAGAACATCATAATACTTTCCTATAATTTAAAGACTTGTATTTAAAAGAGGACGTCTTAATATTTTTTCTTTATTCAGATAGTTCTGTCGCCAAAATAAATTTTATTTATATATATTTAACAAGTAACATTTAAGGCAATTAAAATATTTAAAAAGTACCTACCATTTGCACACAACAGTAAAAGACAAAACATTAATATCCAAAATGTAGACATAGTGTTCCGTTCTGTGGGTTCAATAAGGTTTACATGTATATATCATCGTTGACCTCCCCTGTCCTTACCGTAATTTGTTTATACCATGTGACAATTGATAAGAAACCCGGTTATATTTACAATGTTTTGAAATGATCAATGATTTTGTAACGTATATTTGTTTATATATCGTACGTGGGATAAACATGTCAAGTTTAGTACGTGGGGTACAAATGACGAGGTCATGGAGGTTGTTGAAAAATAATCTACCTCAAATCAATATGCAATGAATAACTTATTTATTTGATTAATTTCAAATCTTAATCTCGAAAATGGTTTTCTTGTTAAGTTCTATCTATATATTATTTTAACCGATTCCTGTTTGAACCCCGTGGTATAGAAAAAGGACATACTTTCTCCGTTGTGTGATACAACCTAGCTGCGGAACCGTAGCTCCTATGGTCACCCAAAATAGATCATAAAACATACGTTTCCACGGCTAGATACAACCCACCCGAAAGGTTGTGACACACGGGCTTGTCAAATTTTGAAATTTTGTTTCTATCATATATGATTGATTGATTGATTGATTGATTATTGCACCTCTGAGCCTCTTGGCGTCTTGTGTGAAAACGGATATATAGATAGATAGGGTTATTAAAACCCAAATACATACCAACAGTTTTCTGTGCCAAGGATCGTTGTGTACAAAATCAGAAGGATTGGTCAGCTAGAACTAAAGCTATCGCATGGAAACCATTTTGTTTATGCGGACGACAAAGACAGACCCATAACATAATGAGACCGAATATTTTGTATGGTCGTATATAAAGAGAAGATACAATGAAATATATTTATTATCTAAGAAAAAGTAGAATACATATATCACATCAACACTGGTTTATAAAATCAGTTCATGAAACAGGAATAATGATAGCCATTTCTCCAAATGCAGATGAATCTGAAAAAGATATAACGTACATGTACCATGATGAACTGTGGCTCAAAAAATGAACAATTTCCCATTTTTGGTGTGTAATTTACTGTATTGTTTAACAGCTTTACTAATTTTAAAATAATATGACCATTTTATGAATGCAACATTTAAACGATTTAATATGAGTGATGATTTACTGTTGAGTAGTATAGGAAGTGGTGTTTTACATATGATTGGTCATTCATTACTGTTGAGTAGTATAGGAAGTGGTGTTTTACATATGATTGGTCATTCATTACTGTTGAGTAGTATAGGAAGTGGTGTTTTACATATGATTGGCCATTCATTACTGGTGAGTAGTATAGGAAGTGGTGTTTTACATATGATTGGCCATTCATTACTGTTGAGTAGTATAGGAAGTGGTGTTTTACATATGATTGGTCATTCATTACTGTTGAGTAGTATAGGAAGTGGTGTTTTACATATGATTGGCCATTCATTACTGTTGAGTAGTATAGGAAGTGGTGTTTTACATATGATTGGCCATTCATTACTGGTGAGTAGTATAGGAAGTGGTGTTTTACATATGATTGGCCATTCATTACTGTTGAGTAGTATAGGAAGTGGTGTTTTACATATGATTGGCCATTCATTACTGTTGAGTAGTATAGGAAGTGGTGTTTTACATATGATTGGCCATTCATTACTGTTGAGTAGTATAGGAAGTGGTGTTTTACATATGATTGGCCATTCATTACTGTTGAGTAGTATAGGAAGTGGTGTTTTACATATGATTGGCCATTCATTACTGTTGAGTAGTATAGGAAGTGGTGTTTTACATATGATTGGCCATTCATTACTGGTGAGTAGTATAGGAAGTGGTGTTTTACATATGATTGGCCATTCATTACTGTTGAGTAGTATAGGAAGTGGTGTTTTACATATGATTGGCCATTCATTACTGTTGAGTAGTATAGGAAGTGGTGTTTTACATATGATTGGCCATTCATTACTGTTGAGTAGTATAGGAAGTGGTGTTTTACATATGATTGGCCATTCATTACTGGTGAGTAGTATAGGAAGTGGTGTTTTACATATGATTGGCCATTCATTACTGGTGAGTAGTATAGGAAGTGGTGTTTTACATATGATTGGCCATTCATTACTGTTGAGTAGTATAGGAAGTGGTGTTTTACATATGATTGGCCATTCATTACTGTTGAGTAGTATAGGAAGTGGTGTTTTACATATGATTGGCCATTCATTACTGTTGAGTAGTATAGGAAGTGGTGTTTTACATATGATTGGCCATTCATTACTGTTGAGTAGTATAGGAAGTGGTGTTTTACATATGATTGGCCATTCATTACTGGTGAGTAGTATAGGAAGTGGTGTTTTACATATGATTGGCCATTCATTACTGGTGAGTAGTATAGGAAGTGGTGTTTTACATATGATTGGCCATTCATTACTGGTGAGTAGTATAGGAAGTGGTGTTTTACATATGATTGGCCATTCATTACTGTTGAGTAGTATAGGAAGTGGTGTTTTACATATGATTGGCCATTCATTACTGGTGAGTAGTATAGGAAGTGGTGTTTTACATATGATTGGCCATTCATTACTGGTGAGTAGTATAGGAAGTGGTGTTTTACATATGATTGGCCATTCATTACTGGTGAGTAGTATAGGAAGTGGTGTTTTACATATGATTGGCCATTCATTACTGTTGAGTAGTATAGGAAGTGGTGTTTTACATATGATTGGCCATTCATTACTGTTGAGTAGTATAGGAAGTGGTGTTTTACATATGATTGGCCATTCATTACTGTTGAGTAGTATAGGAAGTGGTGTTTTACATATGATTGGCCATTCATTACTGTTGAGTAGTATAGGAAGTGGTGTTTTACATATGATTGGCCATTCATTACTGTTGAGTAGTATAGGAAGTGGTGTTTTACATATGATTGGCCATTCATTACTGTTGAGTAGTATAGGAAGTGGTGTTTTACATATGATTGGCCATTCATTACTGTTGAGTAGTATAGGAAGTGGTGTTTTACATATGATTGGCCATTCATTACTGTTGAGTAGTATAGGAAGTGGTGTTTTACATATGATTGGCCATTCATTACTGTTGAGTAGTATAGGAAGTGGTGTTTTACATATGATTGGCCATTCATTACTGTTGAGTAGTATAGGAAGTGGTGTTTTACATATGATTGGTCATTCATTACTGTTGAGTAGTATAGGAAGTGGTGTTTTACATATGATTGGCCATTCATTACTGTTGAGTAGTATAGGAAGTGGTGTTTTACATATGATTGGCCATTCATTACTGTTGAGTAGTATAGGAAGTGGTGTTTTGCATATGATTGGCCATTCATTACTGTTGAGTAGTATAGGAAGTGGTGTTTTACATATGATTGGCCATTCATTACTGTTGAGTAGTATAGGAAGTGGTGTTTTACATATGATTGGCCATTCATTACTGTTGAGTAGTATAGGAAGTGGTGTTTTACATATGATTGGCCATTCATGTCATGCATGTACAAATCATATACGACTTACTTAGTGCACGCGTTATTCAACAGTCGGCTTTCTTAAGGCAATCAACTACATGTACTTCTCGTCTCGCCGACTTGTGATGTATTCAGTGAAGGGACATCATCTATTAATCTTCTTATCGGTTTTGTTGAGAATCCAATGCTTCAAAGAAAAAAGGGAATTATGGTATGAAAATGGCGTTAAGCACCATAAGACCCTCTATTCTTTGAAGCTTTGGATTCTCAACAAAACCGAAAAGAAGCTAAGTAGATGATGTCCCTTCACTAAATACATCAGTTTTCTTATATTGATCTCATCCTAATTTACCCCATTAAGCTTGAGATGAAGCATACCACAAGATACAACTAGATACCACAAGATACAACTAGATACCACAAGATACAACTAGATACCACAAGATACAACTAGATACCACAAGATACAACTAGATACCACAAGATACAACTAGATACCACAAGATACAACTAGATACCACAAGATACAACTAGATACCACAAGATACAACTAGATACCACAAGATACAACTAGATACCACAAGATACAACTAGGTCTTTTTTGTGTTGCATAGCTTGTTTTACCTACATCTAAATATTGACAGTGAATCACGGCTAAAACGAAACTGTTTAACAATATTACAACAACATCCCAGCTACACCTGCATATGGAATATACAATAGTATATAATACATATATCGATCTGGTGAAACTGTATACTCCAGAGCTTGTGGTTCACAAAAGGATTTCTTTGACAGAGGGTTGGTGTCAACAAGGAAATTACCGAACCGAAGTTCCCTATTGGTTAAGTTGAACTCATTACTTCGAAACGTTACGGTCATTCTCATGGCTTGATTCACCATTACGAAATATTTGTGTCATAGATTTGTCGTTGGAACAATCCAGTACTTCATTCCTCTTCCATGACTTATCACCGGGTTTTAACATGAGTAGCACGACGGGTGCCACTAGTGGAGCAGGAAATAATTACCCGTCGGGATCACCACAGTTCACCGACGGGTTTAGTAGGGTTCGTATGGCATAATCTTTAGTGTTCTGTGTACATAGTGTTTTGAAGACTATTGTTTGTCATTGTCTGTCCTACTTCTGTTGCGTACACATTATTTAAACAATAATTAACGTGTATACTTTATCTGAATCATGGAAACACTGCATGGGTTAGATATATACATGTTGTGTCGTTCATTCTAGAAAATTGAATTCTAAGAATCAAATGAATCAAATGAATAAAATATGTGAATAAACACAGGTAAACAGTTTCAACAATTTTAAGAGTAGTTGTAGGTTGTCTTAATTAGGTGCTTATTTGAAATGTCTATAAATCTGGACAAATTTAAACAAGCGATAGAAAATAGGGAGCAAGTGCGGAGATCGAATTTTAATTAGATTGTGCACTTAAATAAATTATGGTGAGGTAAAGATAGTTTTATGGGTCCAACACCCCTCTTAGTGAAATGATGCGGTATTGCAAATGTCTTCAACGTGAGTAAAATGTCAATCCTCATAACCTCATAAGCCGTGCTATGAATACTCAGTAATAATCTGCATAATTTTGTTTGCAATCCACTGAAAAAATCTGTCCGAGCGAAGCAACGACGAGTCTATATGTGGACCTTTTTTCAGCTAGATAGCACTCAAGATAAAAATCAAGATATTTGATGTTGGTCGGATACAAAGAATCATGAAATGAACAAATTACTTGTTATCGCCATGATATACTAAGTTTATCTTCACACAAACATGTAATATTTATACCACTGTGTTCCGAGCTAAACAAGCGTCAGATTGTTTTACCGTTTAACTCGGAAAACCGTAGTATAAATAATTTGTAACATGAAGCCATGCAATATCACGTTGATTATCGCACGACTCTCTGTGAGTAATAAAACTACAGACCAAGATTTAAAGTGTGTAATATCTCGAACCTGCGTGTATTATTTCATAGTTCTTAGCTGTTGCTTACATTCTGATATATAAACCATAAAAAAATCAAATGAAAAGACTGCATTCATGTTACAAGTATCAGAATAGTATACCTGCTGTTTCTCAGTCCCCAATAGGGGATCGAGACTAACTATGTGTTGCTATGGAGGGTGTTCGTGACTGCTATGGTGTTCACACTTGGTACCACAACACGAATACACACAGCGTGAAGCAGGACCATGGTGATGGCACTCGTGGTCGCTGTGACAGTGAATATGGAATGAACATCTACATCCCTCTCCGAACATATCATCACTCCATCTCTTTTGAATGTGGTTCCTTCTCAATTTTTCATTGTGCAATGACTTTGGTAGCACTGTTTTAAAATAAATACAGTATCATATTAAATGTAGTGTAAATTATGGTGACGTTATCTAATTAAACTCATATTTCCCTCACTTGTTTCCTCCTTTCCTATGCGGCAGGTCGGTAGTTTTCTCCGGGTATTCCGGTTTCCTCCACCAATAAAACTGACCGCCTCGATATAACTGAAATATTGTTGAAACATAATCACTCCCCCTTTTCTTTGTCGCAATCTAATCAAAATTAGATCTACCTACTTGCTCCCCCTTTTTCATTATCGCTGTAGATTGAAATGAGACGTTATGGCTCGTAATATTCTTAATATTAAATCAAAGTATGGGAAATTAGTTTATGTAGATTCAGGTTTGGCTTAGGTTATGGTGCTTAATGCCATTTTCAACAGTAATTCAGTTATATCGTGGCGCAAGTCACTGACAAACTAGCACATAATGTTGTATCGAGTAGACCTCGCCTTAGGAAAGTCATGATTGACGAGGGTGGGAATAGGATATCATGTAAAACGATTCAAGGTAAATTTTTGCCCACAATAACGGTAACGATAAAATTATCTTTCAATTTGACTCTAACAGTGGCTCGAAAAACCGGGTTTCATGAATAACGATTTAAAAATAAAAATCAGGACTGGGTTGTACAAACGGTTTGGCGCTTGACGGTAAAGGGCGTTCCCATCTTCATTGATCTATGCAGTGCTAAAAGAATAAAGTGAGCTGGGATTCAAGATTACAACGACCAACTCAGCAAAGTTGATTTCCACGAAGGGTGCCACCAGTGGAGCGAGGAACTGTTTACCCTTCCAGAGCACCTGCGTTCACCTTGATTTTAAGTGGAGTTCGTGATACTCAATCTTTAGTTTTCTGTGTAGTGCTTTGACGACCCACAGTATCTTGACGTTTTATCTAGCGAAATAATAGAGAAAAATCTGTATAAAATCTGTATAATATATATAAAAGACACTGTCTTTATATATATAATATACAGATTTTATACACTGTCTTTTATATATAATATACAGATTTTATACACTGTCTTTTATATATAATATACAGATTTTATACAGATTGTTCTCTATTTCGCTAGATAAAACGTCAAGATACTGTGGACGACCACTGGTTGTTTATTTGTCCTTCTTTTTGACGCTGTATATATTTATCTATCATTCTTCGATTACGGCTTCTGGTTACCCCTTTGGTATCTTCAAACTCTTCTTCCATAATAACAAATCTTACCAAATGTTGAATACACTAGGAATAAATATACTAGGATCCAAAGTTTCCACATAGCTTGTCTATCCGTCAATATCAGTCATTATACTGAATAAGGTATGTTCACTGTTTATTTCTTGATAAGAAACGGATACAAACACCGTTGAAACAAACACTGTCGACCATGTCAATAGCATCAACTTCCTTTCAGATGACTACCTTCATTAAATCGTTTTCTTTTCAGTTCAGTTAAAGATAAGAAAGAAAAAGTGTGACAGATTAAATAACTGTGTCAAAGTTTAGCTTACATATTTACAGAAATAGTGAAGAAACTGGGTAATCATTGAGTAACATTGCTAAAACAAAAAGCAAAACAAAAACATTATATATTTCATTTTGCACGACAAAATTCCATTTTAATCGTGGTTATAGTAACCTTTAACTTTTCGTGACGTTAATAACTAGAGCTTCGCCCGATGTTATTGTTTTTTGTTAGTAAAAGATGTAGACTATGTCTTGTATATGTAGTCCCGCGATATTATAGACCAGAATCATGATTGTTCTAAAAATAGCATTTTAAATGAAAATGTTTCTTCTCCTGAATACTGGATCAATCAATCAACCGTATTGTCATGATAAAACAACCGGCCTACTACGTATACTGCATAGGCCTGACTAGCTAGAAAGATGTGGTGGCAAGTTTTAGAGTGTGTGTGTGTGTGTGGGGTGGGGGGGGGGGGGGGGGGGGGGGGGGGGGGGGGGGAAGGGGGAAGAGGTACACGAGTTTTCAGAACTGACAAGCAAAATTAGTTTATTTGGCTTCAACGCGTATCCTTACTGTAACTCTTCGTTAACTGGACAATTTTTCCTTGAATCAAACCACAGATATAGTTTTGTCAAACAGTGGGGTGACCACCCCCCATTTTAAATGTGGGAGAAAGTGCCAATCTGGCATGGAAACACATTAAGACAGATCTGGAAATGAAGAAAAAAATTATCCCCAAGTAATAAAATTGTCAAAATATTCGGACACTTCAAATTTTCCCTGTAACTTTCAAATAAAATACTGTAAAAAAAGATTAAACAAATATCCTGAAGTCAATTCATGTCCGATTTGATATTTTCAACAAAAACAGAAAGTCATACAGTTCATAGTGATAATTAACAGCTTTTTTCTACGGACAGTCGTGGTATCGTTTTACCGTTACGTTACGTCGAAGTAAAGACTTGCAAGTTCGATGAAACATGAGTAAATTATAATTATACAATAATAGAATACAATACAAATCTTTTATTGTCAATCATGACGCCCAATATATTGAGCAGAATAATTAAGTGAATTACATACATTTAATTTCATATTGATTGGTTTGATTGGTTTTACAACAAAGAAAGAAAGAAGGACAATATAACAAATGAATAAATACAATAATAAAATCTGACCCTGCATGGTGATCTTACATAATTTCTAGATATTTACTTGCACACCATCTGAATCGACCCCGAAAGACAATTTTTAAAAGTTAAATTTTAAAAGAAAAAACAATACAATACTATACTATACAAATAATTTTATTGTCATCAAGATAAACTTTCGAGGAAAAACTAAGTGTGTCCTTTATACATGCAGATTTACCATGCACAAGGTCCAAGGGGCTAATTAGCCCATATAACAGACCTCGGAACCAGCAAGAGTGAATATATGATAACATAAGATAAGATTTATTGGTCCAAATTAAAGGGCCCACGAAGGGGCATATAAACATAATAAAACATAAGGTGATTGCATAAAATATCATATAAATTGTAAATACAAGAATGACAGACATGACTAGTGCTAAAATATGCGATACCAGCTATCCGAAACAGTGACTTTTTAACAGGAAATCACACATGCATATTATAGTATCTTTACTTTCTGAGTTTAAAAGCCATATAAATTTATCCCCAAATGATAATTTTTCAAGGTTAGAATGATTAATGTTATTCTTAATTGTTTCAAGAAGCTTGCGCCTGGAAGTATAGTAAAAAGAAAATTTTAATAGAAGGTGTTCTTCAGATTCTATTTCATCTGAAAAACATTTTTCGCAAATGCGGTTCTCTAAAGGTGTTATAGGTTTTGAATATCTGCCAGTTTCAATCTTTAATTTATGGTTGCTGATTCTAAATTTGGTGAAAGATTTTCTTTGATTAAAATCTGATAAAATATGAAGATAATTTTCGAATCCGAAATTGCATTTGAGTTTTAGATAGGTTCGCAATTTGCCGTTTTCATCTAGAAGTTTATTTCTTTTAACATACCATTTATTTTTATAAAAGGCTTTTGTATAAACTTTAGTTTTTCTGTTAAATGTATTATGCTTATACTTAAGCATATTGTGAATTCCTGTATTGTTATCAAATATTTTAAAAAGTCTCTGTAGACCAGAATACCAAGTGTCACAACCCTGTGAGTGTAGGAATTTATTTTCAAATCAAATCAAATCAAATCAAATCAAAAAGTTTTATTTAAAGTCGGTACATTTTATAACAGTACAACATAAGTTCTCAAGAGCTTTTCAAACCGACATGCATTAGAATACATTTCAATGTATGCACTCTTAAGTAAAACATTAGTAGAATAGAATAGTGCAAAACGAACAGGGAACCCTTTTTTTTACCTGGTATTACCTGTATTACTGTTTCAAAATAGTAGACTAGCGCAAAACGAACAGGGAACCATTTTTTTTACCTGATATTACCTGTATTTCCTGTTTCAAAATGGAAGACAGTTGTGTTTACATTTTCGTGTTTTTTCTATCATTTATTCTGTTTTCTGAAGGTGAGGGCTATGCACTTTAAACAAAGTCCATCTATTTCACGTCACCAGTGGCAGTGCTGGGTAAAATATATAAATGAGGAACGTATGAGAGAATGGGTGGAAAAAGGGGGTGTACCTTACCTTACCTCTGGATCATAACCCCCTGTGTAGAGGAACCATATTTCTGTCTAACTAATGTTGGGTGGCGGTGCTACTATACATCTATACACTGTGCACTGTGCTGTTTCCATCACCATGAATCATTAAAAAACACATTAATTAAAAAGTGACCTATTTACACTTGGGTTAAAAAGTTTCTCACAATTAAAAGAGGCTCCACAATCCACAAGGAATACACATTTAAAAGATAAAATTGTCTTTAAATCTAATGTATCTTCCTTCTAATATCAGTTTAAAATCTAAAACTGCAGCATGTATTTCGCATTAAAAATATATACTATAGTTCTAATAGATAAAAGTTGCTATCACTGTACATATCATACTATTCACATTGTAATAAATAAAATGTCAGTATTTCTCAGTTCAAATAGTTGTGCAGCTGTTGATCCCCCTCCCCCTTTGGGTGAGGCTATATTTCTCAGTTCAAATAGTTGTGCAGCTATTGATCCCCCTCCCCCTTTGGGTGAGGCTATATTTCTCAGTTCAAATAGTTGTGCAGCTGTTGATCCCCCTCCCCCTTTGGATGAGGCTATATTTCTCAGTTCAAATAGTTGTGCAGCTGTTGATCCCCCTCCCCCTTTGGATGAGGCTATATTCATTAAAAGTTGTAACACATTGTTTCTCACCACCATCTCATGTGTGACTCAATATTGAGTACGAGATCTTGATTACTTGAAATAATAAAAATGATATTAAAGACCTAAATTCCCATTTTATGTCATTAGTTTCCTTTGATGTGTTACTTAAAAAAATCGATAATTATTATAAGATGCCTAAATAAGTTTGGATCACTTCAACTTAGCGGTCGCAATTCTGGAATACCAGAATTGTTGTTAACCATTCTGGAATAAAAATTTATTCCGGCATTGTTAATTTTTTAATTAAGATTTAGCAATGCTGGAACAACTTGCTATTCTGGAATTGTTCAGAATTCTGGTCTTTAAGAATTGGGACATTTATGACTGGGAAACAATTTGGTCAATAAAGTGAATTAAGAATACACATATTACACATACTTTATTATATTATGTTAAATATCATTGATACAAACATTTTTTCTCAAGTCACAATGAAGCTTAATTCAGCACTAGAAAAGAGTATCACAGTTATACAAAATAAGAATCCCCAAATAATATGGGTTTATGAATTTAAATGTTTCTGAGTATTTCATTCTTATTAATTTATCAGTAAACAGTTCTGGTGTTATAGGCACATCATATAAATATTTTATCTGAACCACCAAGTATTTAATCAGGTGTGATTAACAAATTGATTAATACCACCATGTTGGTAATTTGTAATGGTGGATATACACTCCAGGTGCGAGGAGCAATGAAATTGTTGCCACGGAGAAGCGATATTATTGCGAAATCATTGCTTTTTTGTCGCATCGCTATTATCGTTTTTAATTCATGTTGCTTAGTGATTTTGATAACATTTTTTTATGATTTCAGATGGCAATTACTCAGCGACGGTAAGCGATATCGCTAAAAAGTTAAAATAATTTCAAATCTGCTGCGATAGTTTGCGATCATCCTTGTGACGAAAATTTTCACTAGCGATGGTCAGTGATGACGTGCGTTGTCGCTGTGATGGGATAGCGATGTTGAAAGCGACATCACAAACCCGGAGTATAAACCCACCTTAAAGGAAAACGCCATGGTCTTAACAAGTTAGCGTGAAAATTTAAATGACAGTAAATAAAAGACATCTGTATTAATGAATGCTAAAAGTAGTATACTGTAAGGTAGAATTTGGTCATTGAAGTTGCATGTAGCACCAAATAATGGGGATCACCATTTTTCAGAACTCTTCAATGTGAGGAGACAAAAGGCATAATCCATTCTCGGATTATACCTGCAATTAAAGCTTTTCCGAAAGAGCTGTGACATTATGGTGTCGGTATCGTCTATTATATCAGCATTAATCAGTTGCAATTTTATCATTAAAAATTATGTAAATCGTAAAATAACGCCGTATATTTATCTTTTGATATTTACAAAATCATTATGACTTCATGTCAAACATTTTATTGCACTAACGAAAAGGGAAAGTGTGAGAAGAATTTTTTTTTTGTAATTACCGATCAGGACTACCCTTGTCAACACATCGACCAGTGACCACGAAAAACACGGGAAAGTACGACAGCATTGGCGACAAAAAACAAAAAAAACCATGTGTATGCATAAAACGAGTTAAAAGTGACAGTTATTTAACCTACGGTCAATCATGTAAAACATACATGGAATTATACGTAGATACCTCCCCCTCCCCCCCAAAAAAACCAAATACCAATAAACTCATTTGTTTTATGAAAATGTAACATGGGATGGGAATATTAAGAAAAAAATTAGGATGATATACAAATTGTCAACATTGTATTGCAGTTGATCTGATATTAAAACATAACCAAAAGGGCACGATGTTGGGAAGAGTCAGATCTATACATTATTTATTCAACTAACATGATACGTATCTGTGACGTCACATGAAGAGGTGTTATGGCCACTTACACTACGGCGGGAAATTCGAAATATTCATATTTCTAATTGGGTATACATG
This sequence comes from Bathymodiolus septemdierum, assembly GCA_963383655.1. Classification (NCBI taxonomy): domain Eukaryota; kingdom Metazoa; phylum Mollusca; class Bivalvia; order Mytilida; family Modiolidae; genus Bathymodiolus; species Bathymodiolus septemdierum. Next base: position 72,865,461 of record OY726517.1, read on the forward strand.
TATTAATGTTAATAAAGGTGTTTTTTGTTTAATAATTGGTTATTTACGAATAAAAAGTTACAATGTATTGAATTATAACAATTGTTCAACTGACTGGAGTTTTCCTTTAACTCAAAATGAGAGCGATGCAATTGACCAATAATGGAGGTTTGCAATTGTATATAGAGTGTATATAATCTTATTTACATGTAGCAATGAATTATCTTTACAGTTTTGTTAATTATATGAGGGGTTAGTGTTATATAATAATGATGCCCTGAGACACCAGACAATGCAGCATTTTATCTTTTCTAGGAAATGAACAACTTAAAATTTAATTTTATTATGATTCATAGTCTCCATAAACAATTGTGTGCATACATGTATTAGATTCCATAAAGGGAGATAATTACAATTTGAATGAATAGTGGATAAATTTAATAATGAATGAAAGTTACATTTTTTACTATTTTTACTATACTTTTTAAAAATTAAACTTCTTGGAACATTTTTTATGGATGGAGAAAATATCCTTGATGTGGATTTTTACTTTTTTTTTTCTTTCAAATAATTAATAATTCTAATAAGGTTTATGTTTGTTTTATAAAGTATATATTAAATGAACCCCAAATCTCACAATAAAAGTATCCCTCCATTGAGAATAATGATAAATACCGTTTAGTATTATTTCACTGGAGATTTTACTATAGTTATTTAAATTTTTTACAAAAACATTTTCAGGATGAGATGGACTGGCACTCTGTGTTTTATTACTCTCTCCAATCAAGATAAGTAAACATGGTAAATGAAATAGTGCTGTGACTATATGCAGATATAATTTTTACCACGACTTTTGAGACCAAAGCAATTCCGAAATTTGGGTTGACATGGATGGAAGTCATGGGTTACGTGAGATAAGGTTTCCCATTTTATATTTTGAGACAGATATTAAAATACATAATTTTATATTTTTCTTTCTCCAGTCCAGGGGACCGGGTGGCTCAATGAGTTAGGTCGTTGGATCTAACAACTCATACAAGCCTATCACCAATACGGCATGGGTTCGCGCCCAGCTTTGTAAATTACAAAAAAGGGTGCACTCGACTCGCAGCTGCAAGTGATAAAGTTTACCAGTTACTTGCCCATGGTCAGTGGTTCTCTCTGGGTACTCCAGCTTCCTCCACCACTAAAACTGGTTGCCATGATATAGCTGAAATAGTGTTGAAAAATCCCCAAAAAAACAAAAATCAATCAATCTCTCCAGTCTTATATTTTGAGACAGATATTAAAATACATAATTTTACATTTTTCTCTCGCCAGTTTTATATTTTGAGACAGATATTAAAATACTGTATTTTACATTTCTCTCTCTATTTTCTCTTTTAATAGGTAACGTAGTGGTACAATCAACAGATTACTGTTCTCTGTGTACAGACGAATACTGCCGGAACACGGAATATTACAAAACAAAATACACCTTTACGGGAGAAGATTACGACACGGTACAGTCGCAGTCTGGTACTAATTACTATAAAGATGGACAGAATTGTATTGTATACATCAAGGCAAAGCCTAACCATCAGATTGAAGTCTTATTAACGAGTCTGGACGTTGACGCTCATGGACAGTATGATACTGCAGGTTATCCACTGAAATGTTACGATTATCTAAAACTTTTCAATGGTTAGTATAAGATATTCATTATTATATAGCAAAATTTTATCAGATTTGGAATTTTCGAATTCTTTGCCAAAGCGCAATGCTTCATAATTTGCATTTCAACTTCATTACAATGGTACAATGGTACATTTTTAGATGCATGCACCATATTTAAAATTTAGGGTTATGGTATTTAACACCACTTTCAACAATATTTCAGTTATATCCTGGTGGTCAGTTTTATTGTTGGAGGAAACCCTAGTCCCAGGAGAAAATCACAGACCTGCCGTAAGTTGCTGACAAACTTGATCACATAATGTTGTATCGAATACACCTTGCCATGAGTGGGATTCAAACTCACTGTGTGACACAACTTTAGTTGTGGTAGTCACTCATTGCATTGGTAATTGTAAATCCAACTACTATATGTACATTGTATATACTATCCTTTGAAATTTACAATTATAAATAAACTGAAATTATTCCATAAAAATTATAAAGAAACACTTCAATTTGTACATTTTTTATCAAATTTATAATTTTACTGTTTTTATTTTGTTCCAATTGGGACCCATAATTGGTAAATAAATAACTTTGACTTTTGATTTTTCATAATAGCAGACACAACCCAGCTCTGATTCTGCATACCTGTAACCTAATTCTGGGTAAGAAGAAATTTAAACAAAGTCAGCTGGCTCAAGATATTATTTTTATTTAGATATATGTTCTAATTGTTTTCACAACTTATTTCATTGTAACCTTTATCAGTTTCTCATTTTGGGAATGTCTAAGTATATAGGTCAACATCAGAAATATTTTCATCATTTTAGGACCAAGGGTAGATAATGCTAGAGTGTTACCAGGTGTCCCAGCTTCTGGAATATGTGGTGCCATCTATAAAGATGGAGACCTAGCCAAGTTGCGAGCATTTAGGACCACACAGAATGAGCTTACCATACAGTTTGTAACAGATAACAGGAGAGATAATAAAGCTGGTTTCCTGTTGAGGATAAACCAGATTTATTATTCTAATCCAAATAATCTATACCCTGAAGGAGTAAATCCAGGAGGTAAGATTCCATCTTAGATTGTGGTTTGGTTTTATGGTGTTTAATGCCACTGTCAACAATATTTCAGTTATATCGTGGCGGTCAGTTTTATTGGTGGAGGAAACCTGAGTACCTGGAGAAAACCACCGACCTGTCGCAAGTCACTGACAAACTTTATCATATAATGTTGTGTCAAGTACACCTCGCCATGAACGGGGTTCGATCTCACAACTTTAGAGGTGATAGACACTGATTTCATAGGTAGTTGTAAATCCAACTACCATACGATCACGGCCACGGTGGCCCCTGTCTTAAATTGTGTATTTCCATATTAAAAATGTAGTATTTCTGCAACTTGGGGCTATTTCTATGCTAAACTAATCAGTTGAATTTGCTGCAAGAAATTGGGCGCATATTGTATTATTGGGAATTAAGTTTGAATAATAGAAAACTTGTAAAATAACCCATTGATTCATTTGTTTCTGAATTTTTTTTAATTATTCAAATTTACAGGGGTGAATTAGTTGATAAGCACATATACCTACTAATATAAAACAAAATCAATTGTAGTTTTTGTTGTGAGTTAGTAAATTAAAGATACTTAATGGGTTGTGGAGCTAACAGACAGGGATCAATCATGTCATTGTCTGCACCCATCAACTTAATTGTAAATCTGCAACCGCTTTAATCACAATTGATTGAAATTACTGTAACCAAACTTCACCACATTAATTCTCGTAGCTTACTGATGTACTCTTATATTGTTTTATTTATGTTGAAAATGTTTGTTTAAGATTTCCACCAGCCCTTGCTTGTTTTATACTTCATTGAGCAACATGCAGCGCACACATCTTTCGCAAAAGACATATATTTTTATTTAATTGGGAAAGAGAACCCAGGCGTAAATAATTGTCAAATAATTAAATATAATTGGTTGACGTGTTTATCACTCGTTTGATATAAAAATGACGACGGTACAATTTAATGTTAGTGTTTGTTGGTTTATCGCTGAATTTTCATAAGCCAAGGGTTACAATCTGCCTCCTCTCTTCTTCATCCATGGTTATCTGTGAAACCATAGCTTTTAACAGTCTTTTTTTCTACTGTCAAAAAAGAAAAACAAAGACAGTTAAGAGCTATTTTTCTATGATCAAAGGGAGATAATTATCTTAGTCTACATTGAAAGGGAGATTATTGGGTTCAAGTTAAGAGCTACGGTTTCGCAGATTAACCCATTGCTAGCGGGAAGATGCCATTACAGTTTCAGAATTTATATTTCATGTTTTTTTTTACAGGCTGGAATGATGGAACTTTCAATGAGTTTCAGAACAAGTGGGACGAACAGCAGGTTATACCTGGTGGTATCATCCCAGGGGGTGGTAATAATTATGACAAGGAGACAGATGGAATATCCTGTTACACTTGTGACAGTTGTAACAAAGAACCATTTGATGCTGAAGTCTATGGTGTTGGTACTAAAAGTGGATGTTATATGTGCGTCAAAGCTTGGGATGACGGTAAGTGGTTGTATTTACATGAAGGCTTGGGATGATGGTAAGTGGTTGTATTTACGTGAAGGCTTGGGATGATGGTAAGTAGGTAGGTGTTATATGTGTGGTGTCAAGTCTTGGGATTATGGTAGGTGTCTAAAGTGGATGTAATATATATGTAAAGGCTTGATATGACGGTAATTGTATGTTATATATGTGTCAAGGCTTGGGATGACAGTAAGTGGATGTTTCATATGTGTCAAGGCTTGGGATGACAGTAAGTGGATGTTTCATGTGTCAAGGCTTGGGATGGTGGAAAATGAATGTTATATGTATGTCAAGGCTTGGGATGACAGTAAGTGGATGTTTCATATGTGTCAAGGCTTGGGATGGTGGAAAATGAATGTTATATGTATGTCAAGGCTTGAGAATATGGCAAGTCATTATATTCAAAGTGAAACATGCATAAAGAAATAGTTCTTAGAGTACATGGAAGTCTGTCATCCAACTGTTCAAATTCCACAATTTTAAGTACCGGTATGCCACTTTGAAAAATAATGAACCTGGTAAATTTCTGATCATTGACCTCATCAAGAAAATAAATATTACCGGTACTTTAAATTATTGTATTTTTAAGCAATATAGAAATACACTGTGAGTGTTGTTTTAATGTTTAGTATGCAATTTTTCAGCTATATCATTCTGAGAACATTACTTTTGGATGACATGATGGTGCCTGATTGTAGTTGATCAACATGCTGAGATGTATTTTTATAGTGCTAGCTCACTGAAACAATCCACAGATAACCATGTCGGTCCACCCAGACACATAATTCTCTATCAAAACCAACCACCAGGTTTTTTCATCTGGGGGTACATGTACCCTTTTACCATCATTTTTGGGGGTACATCCAAATTTGTGGGGGTGCAATGTACCCTCTAACTCTTCATTTGGGGGTACAAAGAAAAAGCCATGCAAGGTTGTGCACCATGCTGTTTTTTGTAAATCTTACGGGTTTTAACAGTAACAGTTCTTCTAATTGGACAATTAGAAAATAAGGAGCCAATAGAATTGGACGATCTATAAATCATATCATCTCACTTAAAATATGCAAGGAACGCTCTGATTGGATAATATTACCGAAATTACCTAATCAGAACAACTCTATTATAGTACTTTGAAGTGAATTGTAAACAAAAGGTAATTTTTATACAGTGCTCGCAACGGGTTCTTTACGTGCACGTAAGTAGGGTTCTTTCAATTATACGAGCATGATTTTTATTCTACGTGAAACACGTACTGCAGTACGTGAATGGGCATGCTGACCACACTATGCTCTCATTCCTTAACTGAGATGCAGCAAAATTCCAATTTTAGAGTTTGACGTGACTGGAAATTGCAGAAATGACTTTACACACTCAATCATAAATAAAAACGGAATATTTTTGTACTTGTCTTGGTTGGAGGACCATGCAGTACTCATCGTGAGGACTGCATGCTTTAAGCGAGCATGCAATATACCCATAACACCAAGGAGTTGGTAATATATTGATTCATGATTACCTGAAATGCTTGAAAAACTAAATATAATATTTTGTCTGTCTATTTCAGCCTTCCAAACTGCAGTACGAAAATGTTATACCCAGTCAGATTATGTCTTGACATTGGATCAATTTAAAGCAGGTATGATTAGAATATAATTCTTCAAAGGGAGATAATTATCTTAGTATGCATTGAAAGGGAGATAATTGGGTTCAAGTTCTTAGCTTCAGTCTTATCACAAAATATACCTGCAAAAAATGAAGAATGTCATTGTAAATCTTTTAATTTAATGATATGAATATTAATAATAACATGTTTGAAATTATTTTATTCATTGTTTTGATGAATATACTGGCATAGTATGGGTTGGTTTATCTCGAACCCCGTTCATGGCGCGGTGTACCACATTAGGTGATAAAGTTTGTCAGTGACTTACAGGGGTTTCAAAGTTTTTTATAATAGGAGGTACTTCTTAAATTTTAGAAGGTACCTAAAAAATTAGGCTGAGGGCCGTAAAGGGTCCAGGGGGCGGAAGCTCCTGAAATCTAGCATTTTGTGGACCAAAAAATGTATTTCAGAGACTGCAAAACATTAAGTGTTTTGAAAGAAAAATCCCATTAACTTTCTCTTTAGAGTTCAGATTTCACCAAGACCATGCATAATGGATTTTCCCCCCAATTTCTTTATTGAATATTTCAGTTTACAGGACCATAAAGAGCTATGGTTCCGCAGCTAGGCTTGACCTAGCCATTGTTATCAAAGCTTAAGCTTCTCAAAATTCTTTTGTTGTCTGTCCTTTTCTTTTTCATAATACCAGTAATTAAACTCATCAAAGACCATTGGCACAGATCAAGACATAAAAGTGTCATAATTAATGAAACATATAAATTTAATTTGCAATCATCATTAATAAAATTTATAATTTTAATAATTAGATCAATACAAATATAATTAAACAAAAACAATATATATATTGTTACTTTCACGACTTTTGTGCAACAAAAAATTTGAATTACAAAAGTTAAATTATTTTGGAAAAAAAGTGGGACCGACGTTTTGACATTACAATGTAATTCGTATTTGAGCCATGTCCAGTTCCTTTTCAAGATTTCTAGTAATTTTCTTTCCCTTATCTCCTCGTACCCCCTTTTAAAAATGTTTTTCAGCACACTTTCATTTCTGTGAACAACCGCGGTAGGGCCCCGTCAAAATATGTAAATAAATTAACCATAGGTTTTTATTTTTTTATACCGGAAGTTAAACAATATGGACGGAGTTAAGCAACAAGACAGTACGCCCCAAAATGATTCGACCCTGGGTTTTAAATGGATAAAAAAAATCGCACAAAAAGTTGTGTAGTCATATATTCATAATACATAATGATCATACTTATATTACTGAAGATTACACTAGTTTGTGTTTGAACATAATTTGTAATCGGTCATTTTTTATTTTGAAATGATGTCAGCTTTGTTCCGGTCCGAGTTTTACACAAGGATGAAAAGATATTGGGGCAAAGACATATCTATTTACCGCATGCACAAACTGCTATTTACGATTCTAAGGTCAAGTTATTTTTAAAACAGGGAATATCCCGTCACCTTGGTCGTGGCTGAATGCAGTTGTTCGATTTGAATGCGAGAATTCAGCAATTGATGATTAATTTTTTATGAAAAATATTCCACAAGCCTATCGTACTTGTGATTTTGACCACCGCTAATTTTGGGGGGTTCAGTAATTTCTGCCGGTACTATACACGATCTCAGATGGGTAAAAGTACCGGGTACCGGCCCACTTTGAAACCCCTGGACTTACGGCAGATCAGTGGTTTTCTCCTGGTACTCCTGTTTCATCCACCAATAAAACTAACCGACACGATATAGCTGAAACATTGTTGAAAGTGGCATTAAACACCATAAATTAAACCAATGACCTGTCTAATTATTATAGCAAGAAATAGTCAGTTGAAAATGTCATTTATTTTCAAATTTCTGCAATCCACTAGTACTTCCATGTCAAACTTATTATTATTTTGTTTATTTTTTTGCAGATCGATACCTTGGATGCAAACAGTTTGTAAACAGCTACCAAAGAACATTAAATTATTGTTTTTGCAATACCAATAAATGTAACCATAGCAACAATTTATTGTTTAGTTCTTATGTAGTATTTCTGTCATTAATTGTCTCTTTATATAAAATTTTGTTATGATTGTGGGTTTTTTTTTAATTTAAATTATTTATTCTCAACATTCCAAGTGTTATAGTCATGAGGAAATATTTTTTTTGATATTTAAAAAAAAAATGATTCAAAGTTGTAAAACAAATTGATTTCATTGTTTCACATATCATTTTACATAATTCTTATCAACACATTTTCATTCTCTGGAATTAATGTAATTTATATATATACTTTATATCTTTGGTGCATACAATTTTCATATATTTTTATCTTTAATTTATATATATTTTTTCTTGTGAAAAAAAATGTCATCACATTCAACATATTTTTTACTTGCTGTAAATTAGGCCATGCAAAGTTTATTATTTGCTTGAGATTAAACACAAAAATCAACTTTGCAAGAATATTTTATATTTTATGATTATGACAAAACAAGTCACACAAGAGGGCGGAAATGTCTTTTATCGTTAAGTGTCAAATGCTTAATGCCCTTTTTTCAATACTGTTAAGTGTCATATGGCCCTGAAAATTTTATCATTATTCACCTCGTCATGATATAGCTTTTTTTAGCTTAAAAAATGCTCATTTGGCATTAAAAAACAATCGCTCACTCACTCAATATTCATCAAACCTGGTTTTTTGAGCTACCTTTAGTGTCGGATAAGAAAAAAGTTTTATCGTTATCGTTATTTTCAGTAAAAATGTACCATGAATCATACAAAGCTCCATATGTACATATTTATATTTTTTATTTTATAGTTAATTTGATACATATTAACATTTCATTTTATGTGTCATATAATTTTTAGCTGACTTTGCCAAAGGCAATGTGAGCTTTTGCCATCACTTGGCGTCCATTGTCCGTTAACTTTTCACATTTTAATCTTCTCCTCTGAAACCCCTCAGCCAAATGAATTGAAACTTGGTAGGAAGCATCTATGGAAGGTCCTCTATAAATATTGCTCATTTCGTCCCGATCCGTTAACAAACATGACCGCCACAGGCAACTCTTGTTTCTGATTGGCTGATTTTTTAAATTCTTCTCCTCTGAAACCATATGGCCAAATGAACCGAAACTTGGTAGGAAGCATCTATGGATGGTTCTCTCTAAAAATTGCACATTTTGTCCCGATCCATTAACAAACATGGCCACCACAGGTAATTCTTGTTTCTGGTTGGCCGATTTAAAAAAATCTTCTCCTCTGAAACCGCCTGGCCAATGAACCGAAACTTGGTAGGAAGCATCTATGGGTGGTCCTCTATAAAAATTGCTCATTTTGTCCCGATCGGTTAACAAACACGGCCGCCACAGGCAATTCTTGTTTCAGTTTGGTTGATTTCTAAAAAATCTTCTCCTCTGTTAAAAGAAAGATAACTCTTGCCTAAACTGTTAAAAGAAAGATAATTCTTGCCATTATCTCCCTTAGAAATTAACTAATGCTGATATAGTGTAACATGTTTATTCTATACATTACAAGTAGGTATTCACATTTTAATATTCTTTTTAGCAAACCTTGCCAAAGGCAATATGAGCTTTTGCCATGACTTGATGTCCGTCGTCTGTCATCCGTTTACTCTTTACATTTTAATCTTCTCCTCTGAACACCTTCAGCCTAATGAACTGAAGCTTGGTATGAAGCATCTATGGAAGGTCCTCTCTAAAGAGTGCACATTTTGTTATGATCCATTACCAAACATGGCCACCATATGCAATTCTTGTTTCTGATTGGTCGATTTCTTAAAAATCTTCTCCTTTGAAACTGCTTAGCCATATGAATCATAACTTGGTAGGAAGCATCTACATGTATGGAAGGTTCTGTTTTAAGTTTCCTCAAAGCAGAATGAAAGGTGAGCGACACAGGCTCAGCCCACTGAGCCTCTAGTTTTTTTGTAATATAGTGTAAATATAAAATTAATGTAATTATGTAAAGACTGGTCATGGAAATTTTAATGTACTAAGTACTTTTGGTATGGAATATTGCCATGCATATTAGTTTAGCTTAACATTGTAAATCCCTCTCAATTCCTATTCAAATCAAAAATCTGAAAACTAGCAGTGTTTAATATCTACATAACTACAAGGGCAACTATGTAATATGTCAACACATATTAGAGTTAGTGTTTAATGCCACTTTCAACAATATTTCAGTTATGTAGTGGCGGTCAGTTTTATTGGTGGAAGAAACGAGAAAACCACTGCAAGTCACTAGCAAACTTTATCACATAATGTTGTATCAAGTATACCTCGCCAAGAGCAGGATTTGAACTCACAACTTTAGAGGTGATAGGCACTAATTGCCTTGGTAGTTGTAAATCCAACTACCATACAATCACGACCATGATAGCTCCTTGACACATGAGAAATGTAAACTATGACTAAATGAAGGCAGAGAAATTTTAAGATGATCAGCAGTCCCAACAATCAACCAATACAAGTAACTTGTTCTGACTCCATTAAACTCTCAAAATAAAAAGAAAGCAATGAAAATATTTGAAGGATATTGTTTGAGTCGTGCACAAAAAAGTGACAGGGTTAAACTTACGAGTGTTTCTTACTAGTTTTTATTTGCAATTCTAATATGACGTGCTGTTTTGGCTTTGTAAACAAAAGGGTATAAAAATCCCCGATTTATTATGACTTACACGTGCTGATGATCATGACGTATTTGGCTGTTCTATTATACCCTTTTGTTTACAAAGCCAAAACAGCACGTCATAGAAGTAATTTATGGAAGGGGTAAGTTTGTTGGAGATTTTGATATTGGAAGGGGTAAGTTTGTTGGAGATTTTAATATGGGTACAGTATAAAGGAATGTGGATTAAAAATTTACCCTATATGTCCTATTAGAATAGAAATAATTTATGGAAGGGGTAAGTTTGTTGGAGATTTTAATATGGGTAACATTATCTGTGCAAATTTTACACAGATAATGTTACCCATATTAAAATCTCCAACAAACTTGCCCCTTCCATAAATTATTTCTTAAGTTAAGGATACTTGGCAGGTCCAGTGTAAATTATCTATGACACTTTCTGACATTGTATAATTTTTTTACTATTGTTATATTTTATACTAAAATTTTTGTGAAACAATTTTGTACATTCCAATTACAGTGTTTTGTCAAAGTCCAGGGGGGCATAAGAACACTTAAAAAATTATCCAAGGTTTTATTTATTTTGTATGTAAATTGTTTCAATTAAGAGAAGATGTGTTGTAGTTATATAGTAATGTAGAAAGTTTAAACAGTGATAGTCAACAATTCCACTATTGGTAAATTCAACAAAATGAAAGACCAACTTTCACATCATATTGTATAAATTTACATATTCATTGATTGTATTTCTCCAATTAACAGTTTTAAAATATATTGGTAATACGAGGCCACCACACATTAAGCTCATTAGAAAGAGCCTAAATACAATTTCAGTATATTTTATTACACTTGATTTCACTACAGGGAAATTTATTTTCTACGAGAGACTTGGGGGCCGTCGTCGTCGTATTGTAGTAGGATTTATGCAATTAATGCCTATCACCACTAATGTTGTGAGTTTGAATCCTGCTCAGTCGAGGTGTACTCGATAGAATATTATGTGATAGAGTTTGTCAGTGACTTGTGACAGGTCAGTGGTTTTCTCTGGATACTCCGATTTCCCCTACCAAGAAAACTGACTGCCATTATATAACAGAAATATTGTTGAAAGTGTTTTACTCCATAATCCCCCTCTATGAAATACTTCACTTAAAAGTTCTTGTCAGTGGGAAAGTTGTAGTGTCTTTATTTTAAATTAAGGTTACCAAGGTATTTTTCGTGAAAAAGGCAAATAAATGATTTTTTCAGTAAGGAGAGATAACTCTAATTTTAACATAAAAAAAATAGAAATCAAATAGGTTCTTAATTTATCAAATTATATTTTTTAATACCAACTATAATTATATACATGTATAATTAAACATGCTACCAGTGTATACTTTTATAGTACAGCATCTACATAATGAAGTAGAATTTCAAATGATAATGAAGGAGTGATTGTTGGTTTATACTAAGTGATTCATTTTTTGACCCATATAATGTCTGGAACAAGTAACTTCTTCAATCAGATGATGTCTGGAACAAGTAACTTCTTCAATCAGATGATGTCTGGAACAAGTAACTTCTTCAATCAGATGATGTCTGCTTTGCACTAAACCCAAAAAATACTGTGCTGGAATTTTTATAGTGCAACAAATACCAGTTTTGGTCTGGTTGGACCTGAACCAATGATTTTCAGCACTCTATGCAAATATACTTGCAATTAAATCAAAAATGCTGTAATTTCAAATGCGATAGCGAAATTATATTGTTACAAGTGCTATTAAAAATATAACGACCAGGACTGCATTCCACAAACCTTAATTCAATTAAAATTTAATGGACTCTTAAAAAAACTTGAAATGTACATGAAATTTATTTACACTTAAGGTTTAATTGAGACTTAAATTTAATTGAGGTCTGTGCAACCAAGTCCTGATTTTATTAATGACTATATATTATATACATGTAGTAATATGCAACAATTATTGAAAAAAAAAGGGGAATTACTTTTCACTATTAGATCAAGTAGACAAACAATATTTTGTTGTATAATCTTTGCAAGATTAAAATTATTTTTTGAGAATGACTGCAGAATAATTTTTTCCTTTACTTTTGTAACTATCATCTTCCATTGGCATAACATATGCTCAATAAGTTTGTTCCCCACTTTTATAGGGATGGCTCGAGTCCATCTTCAAACTTAATATTGTAATGTTATTGCAATACACATATATCAGTTTGTTGTTGTTAATAATATGATACATATCATGAACTTATATAATTGTTATTTTTTTTTTTTTACAATATTGTCATTTTAATACAATAAATTTTGAAATAAATCTTTATTAATAGATTTCTTTTGCTGCTGATTGTCCACCAAACCAAAGCTTATTTTGTTGTGATGATGGTTATACACATATAACTGTTAACACCACTTTAAAACTGATGCGAGTTTGAATCCCACTCATGGCGAGGTGTACTTGATACAACATTATTTGAAAAAGTTTGTCAGTGACTTGCAGTAGGTTGTTGCTTTTCTCTGGGTACTCCGGTTACCTTCACCAATAAAGCTGACCGCTACGATATAATTGAAATATTGTTGAAAGTGGTGTTAAATACCATATCCCCCTCAAATGGTAGTTGGATTTAATTCTATCTATGCAATCAGTGACAATTTTCTTTAAAGTTGTGAGAAATTCCTGTCTGTGACAAGGTTACCTGATACAACTTTATCACATAAAGTTTGTCAGTGACTTGCGACAGGTTGGTGGTTTTCTCCGGGTACTCTGGTTTCCTCCACCAATAAAACTGACCAACTGATATATATATGAAAAATCCATAATTCATAATTCAATTAATTCAGTAACAGGAGCCATCTTGGATTGAGGGGGTCATCCAATGACCACCCTGTCATGTTTGGTCTACTTTGACGAAGCATATCAACAAAATGAAGTTCAAGTTCAAAGCTTTATTTATAGTCGGTACATGAATAAATATTACATAATAACACAACCTCTTGTGGGCTTTTAAAACCGACATTAAAAACAAAATAACAAAGCTAAGACATACATAAAAACTAACATACATGTAAATGTTAATATAATCAGTCAGAACACATGTGACAAGAGCCTTTATGTGTTGTGCCTTTTGAGATATAGAAGCCAGATACAAAACATAAAAATAAGACATTTGGGCATATTACAACACATATATTATATATATATATAAAGCAGGTTAATGCAAGCAAAGCATTCTGATTTCTGGACTCCTACACTCAGCACACACGCAATCATCGACACTCTATGCTCTGACTGTTGGTGGCCCAGGAATCTGATTAGAATGAAATACTAAGAAGTTAAAAGCACACTAAAGCAGTGAATCAGCACTAATAAAATATAACAAAATATGCATATTATAAGTTGTTTAAGGCATACAGTCACTCAGATTGATTTTTTTTTTATATTGCAAGTTGCCAATATTCGATGTTTTATACTAATTGCAGTTGAAATTTTTCATAATGTCATACGTATTTAACCTGGAACGAAGGAAATATGTCGCTGTTTGATTTTTTATCTCCCGTAAAGAATTCTATGTTTACCAGCATGATATTCATATATTCATGAATATGATCATATGACCATTGATGACCTACACAGTGACCTCATTCGATAAAGCGTTTGCGCATGTGCGAAATTGTTTGCTAAAAAAAAGCACATGTTATAAATACAAATATTGACGGATTCTACGCGAAAACGACACGGGAGGATTCAGCAAGATTTGTGTAAAAATAAAAAATAAATGTTAAACCGACCTACTCCATTTTTCAACTCGTAAGCATAATTTATATATCTTTTTTCTGCTGAATCGTATTTTGACAGAATTGCATAGTAGTTTTTTTTATATATCTTTTTTTTTTCTTCAGGAGAAAACGCTAGGTGATATCTCTTAAATTAGAGACTAAAATAATGAACTTCATGTCTGGTTTTTTTCTAAAAAAATATAATCAAGACAGCTCGTGATGTAAATAATATGCAATACAATTTGTTTACAATTTTCCCTTTATCGGGCCCCTTTGCAGAGTTTGGGTTTGTTTTTATTGATTTCATCACATATTTTCGATTTTAAGTGTCATTCTTACTAAATATCATTATATAATATTAACTGATTACCCCAGGATCCAATTTCATAGATATATTTCTTAAATTATATTAATTTTAACCAATATTTACCTGCAACATGCTTTCTGGTTATTTATAGCAGTTATCAGTGTCCGATAAACTTTGGAAAAGACAGCCGACTTATAATTAGGTGTGTTAATGGCGATTTCATCAACAAACATTCAAATTCTTTTCACTAATTACGACATTATAACCTATTTTTTAAACCTGGCTTCTTGTTGCGAACATTTTATTAGTATAAAACATCGAATATTGGCAACTTTTAATATAAACAAAAAAAATCAATCTGAGCGACTGTATGCCTTTAAGAGTCATTCCAAGAATATATCAAATTTTTGAAATTTGTGAAGATGAAAATTCTTTCCTAAAGTGGTCTGGCAAATCATTCCAAGTTTTAGCTATAAAATATGTAAATGAATTTAACCCACCTCTCATCTTAACACAAAAAGACCATGACATGTGACGTTGTAAATTCATGTCCTAGCTTTGGACAGGCACAAACAATGACTGTTTTAATAGTTTCTGGATAAGTAAACAAAACAAAAATAGGTTTATGGTGTTTAACACCAATTTCAACACTATTACAGTTATCTCGTAGCTGTCAGCTTTAATATTGGAGGAAACCGGAGTGTCTGGAGAAAACAACTGACCTGCCACAAGTCACTGTCTAACTTTATCACATAATGTTGTATCGCCTGAGCGGAATTCAAACCCACAATGCTTGTGGTGATAGGTAGTTGTAAATCCAACTACCATACGATCACGACCATGATGGCCCCATAAAACAAAAATAGCTCATTGTTTAAGTAATAAATTTAATACATACAATGCATTTTAATTTGGGAATGTATAAGTATATTACAATTTTATTTCTGCTTAAATTTAAAAAAAAATGCAGAATTAACACACAATTTTGAATCCATATTATAAGAAAATATTCATAAAAATATTACGATTTTAATTCTGCTAAGATTAGAAAAACATGCAGAAATAGTAAAACAATTTTGAATCAATATAGTAAAAAAATATTCATAAAAAAAATAAATGCTGTCTTCAATGTGATTAGTAAAATATTATTACAAATATATACTAATGCTGTCTACTGAATAACAAACTGGTACAAGGTTCAGTATTATGTAATACATTATCTAACGCCTGTGACAAGTATAATATATCTTGTAAATACTGTATGGATGAAAGCAACTGTAGATTATTTTCACCATATATGCCGAGTGAAGATGAGGACTTCAACATTTTATGCAAGTCCTGATTTAGACATATCATTAACTACTCCATCCAAGTTCAATTTCATCAAGTTTAAAATTTCCTAAAAAAGAAATCAAGAAAAATACAGTGAAACATGATTAAACCGTACGGTACTTCCTTGGGACCAGATTATGTGTTCAGACAGTGAAACATGATTAAACCGTACGGTACCTCCTTGGGACCAGATTATGTGTTCAGACAGTGAAACATGACTAAACCGTACGGTACCTCCTTGGGACCAGATTATGTGTTCAGAATAAACTGGTGTTTTGGTTTATACAGGTAAAATGTACAACGATTTCCAGCATTGGAACTTTAAGTTCAATTTTATACAGGATTCTGTTAAGTTTTTCAGGTTCGGTTCACACAGGTTTCATTGTAGTAGAATTGTTTTTGTTGTGTTTTGTCTACTGTATAATAATTCATTGAGACATAATGCAAGGCTATGTTTGTCATGCATACTTACATGTTCCACCCTATGCAATCAGTGCCTATCACCACTTAAGTTGTGATTCGAATCCCTCTCATGGCGAGGTGTACTTGATACAACATTATGTGATAAATGTTGTCAGTGACTTGCGACAGGTCGGTAGTTTTCTCCTGGAGGTCTGGTTTCCACCACAAATAAAACTGACTGGCACAATATAACTGAAATATTGTTGAAAGTGGCATTAAACACCATAACCCTAACACCCGATATCCACTTGAAAGTAATATATGCTTAGGGGATTAACACAAGATACAAAATAAAACTTGTTATAAGCAATACTGTACACCATTAACAATCGACTTGTTTTCAAATGTCTGTGCAATCAATTCTTGAATCAATCTATAGGATATTGAAATGATTTGTCCTGATTGTTACACCTCTTATTACTATTTGGTAAATCTTATCTTTGATAAAGCTAGTTGTCAATCTAGGTGGACAATTTACATACCATAAAACTAGTTTAACCCTGCCACTTTTTATTGAAGTGCCTGTACCAAGCCAGAAATGAGTGGTCATGTATGTGTGTTAAGGATATTGATTTTGCTCCCGCCAACAATTTTACCTCTGTTTCTACGATTTTGGAATTGTTCCGATGGTTTCATATTTTTTTGTTTTTCATTTTAAATAAGATATAACACATACTTCAACTACAAAATTATGACAACAGAAATTCTTACAAAATTCTGGTTGTTTTCGAAATATCATAACGAATCATGAAACCAAGTTCAAGTACAGTAAAAACTTTATTGCACTGAACACAAAGCGTCACTGGTGATTTTACTTTGTCTTAAGTGAGTGTTTGATTTCTAGGGAAATTTAAGCTAATTAAGAAAGAAAAAAACAATAAACCTGCACTGTATCTTTACTTTGAATTATCCAAGAAAATGAGTAACCGAGTTAATGATAAAAAGGTTCAACTGTATTTAACCTCTAACCTTGAGGTCAATATAAATAAGTAACCAGGTCAATGATGAAAAAGGTTAGACTATATTTAACCTTTAACCTTGAGGTCAAAATACTTACTTTAGTCAGTATATAATCATCATTTTGAAGGTTGTCAGCCACATTGAAATGATCTGTATCTTTGATCTCAATGTATTTTGTCAAAACACCATTTTCTTTTAGTTTCTGTTAACAATATATTTAACATGTATTTTCTGAAGACTATAGATATACAACTCAAACTGAGCACTGTCATTAAAATAGTTCATCATCATAGCAATTATTTTGATTACAAAATATATCGGGATTCTATGGTACTATGCTAGTTAAATTAAAAAGATGGTGGCGAAAACAAAATCGGCTAAAGTTGCATGTGAATGCATGGTACCATAGAACCCACAGTACAACAGCATCTGACTATCTATATTATCTAACCTTTGACCCACAGTACAATAGCATCTGACCATCTATATTATCTAACCTTTGAAGTTTAAACTGTAGGAGAGCTTATTTTTCATTGTGATATTCACAATATTCAAAGTACACTTAGAATTATCAGGAATACATGCAGACTTTTTGAAATTTGTCGGACCGAGCGGGCAGAAAATCACAAGGACCGGCAATACTGCCAAGCATGCCGGTCCGGGTGTCCGACAAAATTTATAGTTTGTGTATTTTGTTTTGCACCGGAAATTGGAAATGCAACTGGTATGCTGGAACGATCACGGTCAACTCGGAATTAGATTCTGCTTCAAATGACATTTACTTCTTAAACATGCAACTGTTTCCATGGTAATTCTATTAATCATTGTATTTTTTTAGCTTAAACTGGTTGTGATGCATCAACGCGACCATTTCGTGTGTTTATATTTGAAAACATGGCAGGTCAAGTTTTTATTGTTCCCATCACCGATTCCGTTTAAATTTTAGAATTTTGTAAATTTCGGTCCTGCACAATTTCAGTAGGTTCTGCAGAAAATTATTGGGCACAGGACCTATGTCCTGCATATTGAAACAAAATTTCAAAAAGTCTGTACATGTTGCAAAAAAATATTATCTACCCTTGTTCTGCAAATCTTGAACAATACATTTCTATCTGTAACACTTTTAAACTTCCTAATAAAAACGTAGATATCAAATTTAGTATACATGACGTATGTTTAACTGGGTACCCAGAATTAACACTATCATCCAAAACCCAGTTGCTTCCTTTGGATTGAAAGCAAAAGTCAAAGAGGTCTCATTTTGTCTGTAAAAATTCAAAGCATTGTAAAACCTGCCCATGAGGTCACCTCTATTAAGCAGTCACCTGTATTAAAAGGTCACCTTTTTCTTGTCCTGTCATAGAAAGTTTCATGTGAATTGAGAACCTTTTATAAGATATCACCTGTCTTAAAAGAGCTCTTTTTCTTTTTACCAAAGGTGACCTCTTAATACAGGTTTGATTGTATCCAAATGCAGGTGTACTTTGAAGCAACATAAAATGAAAGTTTTACTGAATTATGTTATTTGGTACTACACCCTGAGAAATAAAGTTACCTTAATTTGAAATTAAAATAAAATAAAAAAACTTTAATGATTTCTTTTTTTTTTGCCAAAACAATTCAAACATATTCTACAAGTACAGTCAAACCTGCCCATGTCACTAGGGACATCAAAATCCTAATTTCCTTGGCTGTATATTAACTTCCGTCATAAAGTAATAATTATTAGTATTTTTCGGCGGAGATTCAATGTGAAATGTAGGGATTGATACAAAATAATGGAGATTAGATTTGAATCGAGAGATTTAGACTTGCATCGAGAGATAATGACATGGATCGACAAATTATTACTTTGTAGTTCAATTTAATACTTTATTTGGCAGGATTTAATCGATAATCTTTATATATATATATATATATATATATATATACACACGTTATTAGCGCGGCAACCGAGGAAAGTAACCACATAAAAATAGTTTTTGTTGCAGTCATACAGAAATGATCTTTGTTTATTATTATTATTTACTTTTATTTGTTTTCTTCATTTTTTTTTAGAATTTAACTTGTTTATTTGTATGCAATGAAATTCTCTTTCTCGTGACCAAAACAAGAAAAGTATTTTTGTGTTTTTAATTGATAACTGACCCAAGCTAAATAAATGAAATGTGACTTAATGTGATAATTATATAAATCCTTGCCTTCTATAAATTTTAATTTCTTATCTAATTCTGATTCTTATTTATGCAACAATATGGTCAAATTGTTATTTTCATTGAATGGTATCTCAAAATAGATGGCTTCACAGTAGGGGCTCTTCCTGTATATTGGTTACATCCTGTATATTACAACTGACAGCTAATGCATGACAAACAATTTTAATCAGCCATCATTATCATAAAATACATTTTTTTAATCTTTATTTTGATGATGGCACCTAATTCCTATCACCTAATCCAAACAAAATAAACACACAAAACACAAGATGAAGACAAACAAAATAAACACACAAGACACAGGATGAAGACAAACAAAATAAACATGCAAGACACAGGATGAAGACAAACAAAATAAACACACAAGACACAAGATGAAGACAAACAAAATAAACACACAAGACACAAGATGAAGACAAACAAAATAAACACACAAGACACAAGATGAAGACAAACAAAATAAACATGCAAGATACAGGATGAAGACAAAGAAAATAAACATGCAAGACACAAGATGAAGACAAAGAAAATAAACATGCAAGACACAAGATGAAGACAAACAAAATAAACATGCAAGACACAAGATGAAGACAAACAAAATAAACACACAAGACACAAGATGAAGACAAACAAAATAAACACACAAGACACAGGATGAAGACAAACAAAATAAACATGCAAGACACAAGATGAAGACAAACAAAATAAACACACAAGACACAAGATGAAGACAAACAAAATAAACACACAAGACACAGGATGAAGACAAACAAAATAAACATGCAAGACACAGGATGAAGACAAACAAAATAAACACACAAGACACAAGATGAAGACAAACAAAATAAACACACAAGACACAAGATGAAGACAAACAAAATAAACACACAAGACACAAGATGAAGACAAACAAAATAAACACACAAGACACAAGATGAAGACAAACAAAATAAACATGCAAGACACAGGATGAAGACAAACAAAATAAACACACAAGATGAAGACAAACAAAATAAACATGCAAGACACAAGATGAAGACAAACAAAATAAACATGCAAGATACAGGATGAAGACAAACAAAATAAACATGCAAGACAAAAGATGAAGACAAACAAAATAAACATGCAAGACACAAGATGAAGACAAACAAAATAAACATGCAAGATACAGGATGAAGACAAACAAAATAAACACACAAGACACAGGATGAAGACAAACAAAATAAACATGCAAGACACAAGATGAAGACAAACAAAATAAACATGCAAGATACAGGATGAAGACAAACAAAATAAACATGCAAGACAAAAGATGAAGACAAACAAAATAAACATGCAAGACAAAAGATGAAGACAAACAAAATAAACATGCAAGACACAAGATGAAGACAAACAAAATAAACACACAAGACACAAGATGAAGACAAACAAAATAAACACACAAGACACAAGATGAAGACAAACAAAATAAACACACAAGACACAAGATGAAGACAAACAAAATAAACACACAAGACACAAGATGAAGACAAACAAAATAAACACACAAGACAAAAGATGAAGACAAACAAAATAAACATGCAAGACACAAGATGAAGACAAACAAAATAAACATGCAAGACACAAGATGAAGACAAACAAAATAAACATGCAAGACACAGGATGAAGACAAACAAAATAAACACACAAGACACAGGTTGAAGACAAACAAAATAAACATGCAAGACACAAGATGAAGACAAACAAAATAAACATGCAAGACACAAGATGAAGACAAACAAAATAAACACACAAGACACAAGATGAAGACAAACAAAATAAACACACAAGACACAAGATGAAGACAAACAAAATAAACACACAAGACACAAGATGAAGACAAACAAAATAAACATGCAAGACACAAGATGAAGACAAACAAAATAAACACACAAAACACAAGATGAAGACAAACAAAATAAACACACAAGACACAGGATGAAGACAAACAAAATAAACATGCAAGACACAGGATGAAGACAAACAAAATAAACACACAAGACACAAGATGAAGACAAACAAAATAAACACACAAGACACAAGATGAAGACAAACAAAATAAACACACAAGACACAAGATGAAGACAAACAAAATAAACATGCAAGACACAAGATGAAGACAAACAAAATAAACATGCAAGATACAGGATGAAGACAAAGAAAATAAACATGCAAGACACAAGATGAAGACAAAGAAAATAAACATGCAAGACACAAGATGAAGACAAACAAAATAAACACACAAGACACAAGATGAAGACAAACAAAATAAACACACAAGACACAGGATGAAGACAAACAAAATAAACACACAAGACACAAGATGAAGACAAACAATATAAACACACAAGACACAAGATGAAGACAAACAAAATAAACACACAAGACACAAGATGAAGACAAACAAAATAAACACACAAGACACAAGATGAAGACAAACAAAATAAACATGCTAGACACAAGATGAAGACAAACAAAATAAACATGCAAGACACAAGATGAAGACAAACAAAATAAACACACAAGACACAAGATGAAGACAAACAAAATAAACACACAAGACACAAGATGAAGACAAACAAAATAAACATGCAAGACACAGGATGAAGACAAACAAATAAACACACAAGACACAAGATGAAGACAAACAAAATAAACACACAAGACACAAGATGAAGACAAACAAAATAAACACACAAGACACAAGATGAAGACAAACAAAATAAACATGCAAGATACAGGATGAAGACAAACAAAATAAACATGCAAGACAAAAGATGAAGACAAACAAAATAAACATGCAAGACACAAGATGAAGACAAACAAAATAAACATGCAAGATACAGGATGAAGACAAACAAAATAAACACACAAGACACAGGATGAAGACAAACAAAATAAACATGCAAGACACAAGATGAAGACAAACAAAATAAACATGCAAGATACAGGATGAAGACAAACAAAATAAACATGCAAGACAAAAGATGAAGACAAACAAAATAAACATGCAAGACAAAAGATGAAGACAAACAAAATAAACATGCAAGACACAAGATGAAGACAAACAAAATAAACATGCAAGATACAGGATGAAGACAAAGAAAATAAACATGCAAGACACAAGATGAAGACAAAGAAAATAAACATGCAAGACACAAGATGAAGACAAACAAAATAAACACACAAGACACAAGATGAAGACAAACAAAATAAACACACAAGACACAGGATGAAGACAAACAAAATAAACACACAAGACACAAGATGAAGACAAACAATATAAACACACAAGACACAAGATGAAGACAAACAAAATAAACACACAAGACACAAGATGAAGACAAACAAAATAAACACACAAGACACAAGATGAAGACAAACAAAATAAACATGCTAGACACAAGATGAAGACAAACAAAATAAACATGCAAGACACAAGATGAAGACAAACAAAATAAACACACAAGACACAAGATGAAGACAAACAAAATAAACACACAAGACACAAGATGAAGACAAACAAAATAAACATGCAAGACACAGGATGAAGACAAACAAATAAACACACAAGACACAAGATGAAGACAAACAAAATAAACACACAAGACACAAGATGAAGACAAACAAAATAAACACACAAGACACAAGATGAAGACAAACAAAATAAACATGCAAGATACAGGATGAAGACAAACAAAATAAACATGCAAGACAAAAGATGAAGACAAACAAAATAAACATGCAAGACACAAGATGAAGACAAACAAAATAAACATGCAAGATACAGGATGAAGACAAACAAAATAAACACACAAGACACAGGATGAAGACAAACAAAATAAACATGCAAGACACAAGATGAAGACAAACAAAATAAACATGCAAGATACAGGATGAAGACAAACAAAATAAACATGCAAGACAAAAGATGAAGACAAACAAAATAAACATGCAAGACAAAAGATGAAGACAAACAAAATAAACATGCAAGACACAAGATGAAGACAAACAAAATAAACACACAAGACACAAGATGAAGACAAACAAAATAAACACACAAGACACAAGATGAAGACAAACAAAATAAACACACAAGACACAAGATGAAGACAAACAAAATAAACACACAAGACACAAGATGAAGACAAACAAAATAAACACACAAGACAAAAGATGAAGACAAACAAAATAAACATGCAAGACACAAGATGAAGACAAACAAAATAAACATGCAAGACACAAGATGAAGACAAACAAAATAAACATGCAAGACACAGGATGAAGACAAACAAAATAAACACACAAGACACAGGTTGAAGACAAACAAAATAAACATGCAAGACACAAGATGAAGACAAACAAAATAAACATGCAAGACACAAGATGAAGACAAACAAAATAAACACACAAGACACAAGATGAAGACAAACAAAATAAACACACAAGACACAAGATGAAGACAAACAAAATAAACACACAAGACACAAGATGAAGACAAACAAAATAAACATGCAAGACACAAGATGAAGACAAACAAAATAAACACACAAAACACAAGATGAAGACAAACAAAATAAACACACAAGACACAGGATGAAGACAAACAAAATAAACATGCAAGACACAGGATGAAGACAAACAAAATAAACACACAAGACACAAGATGAAGACAAACAAAATAAACACACAAGACACAAGATGAAGACAAACAAAATAAACACACAAGACACAAGATGAAGACAAACAAAATAAACATGCAAGACACAAGATGAAGACAAACAAAATAAACATGCAAGATACAGGATGAAGACAAAGAAAATAAACATGCAAGACACAAGATGAAGACAAAGAAAATAAACATGCAAGACACAAGATGAAGACAAACAAAATAAACACACAAGACACAAGATGAAGACAAACAAAATAAACACACAAGACACAGGATGAAGACAAACAAAATAAACACACAAGACACAAGATGAAGACAAACAATATAAACACACAAGACACAAGATGAAGACAAACAAAATAAACACACAAGACACAAGATGAAGACAAACAAAATAAACACACAAGACACAAGATGAAGACAAACAAAATAAACATGCTAGACACAAGATGAAGACAAACAAAATAAACATGCAAGACACAAGATGAAGACAAACAAAATAAACACACAAGACACAAGATGAAGACAAACAAAATAAACACACAAGACACAAGATGAAGACAAACAAAATAAACATGCAAGACACAGGATGAAGACAAACAAATAAACACACAAGACACAAGATGAAGACAAACAAAATAAACACACAAGACACAAGATGAAGACAAACAAAATAAACACACAAGACACAAGATGAAGACAAACAAAATAAACACACAAGACACAAGATGAAGACAACAAAATAAACACACAAGACAAAAGATGAAGACAAACAAAATAAACATGCAAGACACAGGATGAAGACAAACAAAATAAACACACAAGACACAAGATGAAGACAAACAAAATAAACACACAAGACACAAGATGAAGACAAACAAAATAAACACACAAGACACAAGATGAAGACAAACAAAATAAACATGCAAGACACAGGATGAAGACAAACAAAAGTTAAATGGGATTGACTGAACAAAATAAACTACGGCTTTTACGTTTGCACCGGTGGGCATCATTTGTAATTTATTTTAAAAGTCGGTACATGAGTACAACAATAACATAAGCTCTAATGCGCTGTTAAGTCCGACATTAAACAAATTATACATATCTTTTTTTTTCCTTGTTAATTGTATATGCCCTCCTGGGGCCCTGATTTTGTTAATAAATTTATTTCTATATCTGTACAATAAGCACCGCCTATGTGTCAGTCATTTATACATCAAAAAGACCGATAAGGAGAAATTAACACATGATTGACAAGGTGAGATAGTTGTGAAATAAAACGATTATGGATGTACAGAGAATACTTTTCTTGTTTTGGTCACGAGAAAAAGAATTTCATTGCATACAAATAAACAAGTTAAATTCTAAAGAAAAAAAAAATGAAGAAAACAAATAAAAGTAAATAATAATAATAAACAAAGATCATTTCTGTATGACTGCAACAAAAACTATTTTTATGTGGTTACTTTCCTCGGTTGCCGCGCTAATAACGTGTGTATATATATATATATATATATATATATATAAAGATTATCGATTAAATCCTGCCAAATAAAGTATTAAATTGAACTACAAAGTAATAATTTGCCGATCCAAGTCGTAATCTCTCGATGCAAGTCTAAATCTCTCGATTCAAGTCTAATCTCCATTATTTTGTATCAATCCCTACATTTCACATTGAATCTCTGCCGAAAAGTACTAATAATTATTACTTTATGACGGAAGTTAATATACAGCCAAGGAAATTAGGATTTTGTTGTCCCTAGTGTGTGGTCACCTCCATTAAGCAGTCACCTGTATTAAGAGGTCATATTTTTCTTGTCCGGTCATAGAAAATTTCACATGAATTGAGCCTCTTTTAAGAGGTCACCTGTCTTATAAGGTCACTTTTTCTTTGCCCCAAAGGTGGCCTCTTAATACAGGTTTGACTGTACATCTGTATAGTATACAACATACATTGTGTCTTGAAGCTATTCCACATGCAAGACAATTATTTCTGATTTCATGATTTACACTTAACAAAAAGTTATATGACACTATACAACATTATGTGATAAAGGTTTTCTCCTGATACTCCGGTTTCCTCCACTAATAAAACTGATCGTCACGATATAACTGAAATATTGTTGAAAGTGGCATTAAATACCATAACCCTAACCCCTTTGTGTGTGAAAAGCAATAATATTTCTCCTACTGATATTTCATAATATCATAACATATACAAGGTACTGTTTAGACATGGTCCTCTGTAACGTTCTGTTTAGACGGGTTTCCCTATAGGGAACAGTTTAAACAATACTCCTGTAGGGTTCTGTTTAGACAAAATCACTGTAAGGTACCGTTTAGACATGTTTCCCATTAGGGTTCAGTTTGGAAAGGATTCCCTGTATGGCTATGGTTAGACAGCGTCCCCTATAGGTTTCATTTGAGACAGAATCCCTCTAAGGTTCTTTTTCCACAGGTTTCCCTGTAGGGCTCAGTTTAGACAAAATTCCCTGTAGGGTTCTGCTTAGAAAGGTTTCCCTGTAGAATTCAGTTTGAACAGAATTCCCTGTATGGCCTGTAAGATACTGTTTACAAAAGTTTCCATCCATGATTCTGTTTAGACAAACTTCCCTGTATGCTTCATTTGAGACACAATCCCTAGAAGGTTCTGTTTATACATGTTTCCCTGAAGGTTCTGTGTAGAAATGATCCCCTAGAAGGTTCTGTTTATACATGTTTCCCTGTAGGATTCTGTGTAGACATGATCCCCTAAAAGGTTCTGTTTATACATGTTTCCCTGTAGGATTCTCTGTAGACATGATCCCCTAGAAGGTTCTGTTTATACATGTTTTCCTGTAGGATTCTGTGTAGACATAATCCCCTAGAAGGTTCTGTTTATACATGTTTCCCTGTAGGGTTCTGTGTAGACATGATCCCCTAGAAGGTTCTGTTTATACATGTTTCCCTGTAGGGTTCTGTGTAGACATGTTTCCCTGTAGGATTCTCTGTAGACATGATCCCCTAGAAGGTTCTGTTTATACATGTTTTCCTGTAGGATTCTCTGTAGAAATAATCCCCTAGTAGGTTCTGTTTATACATGTTTCCCTGTAGGGTTCTGTGTAGACATGATCCCCTAGAAGGTTCTGTGTATACATGCTTCCCTGTAGGATTCTGTGTAGACATAATCCCCTAGAAGGTACTGTTTATACATGTTTCCCTGTAGGATTCTGTGTAGACATGATCTCCTAGAAGGTTCTGTGTATACATGTTTCCCTGTAGGATTCTGTGTAGACAGGATCCCCTAGAAGGTTCTGTTTATACATGTTTCTCTGTAGGATTCTGTGTAGACATGATCCCCTAGAAGGTTCTGTTTATACATGTTTCTCTGTAGGATTCTGTGTAGACATGATCCCCTAGAAGGTTCTGTTTATACATGTTTCACTGTATGGTTCTGTGTAGACATGATCCCCTAGAAAGTTCTGTTTATACATGTTTCCCTGTAGGGTTATGTGCAGATATGATCCCCTAGAAGGTACTGTTTATACATGTTTCCCTGTAGGATTCTGTGTAGACAGGATCCCCTAGAAGGTTCTGTTTATACATGTTTCACTGTATGGTTCTCTGTAGACATGATCCCCTAGAAAGTTCTGTTTATACATGTTTCCCTGTAGGGTTCTGTGCAAACATGATCCCCTAGAAGGTACTGTTTATACATGTTTCCCTGTAGGATTCTCTGTAGACATGTTCCCCTAGAAGGTTCTGTTTATACATGTTTCCATGTAGGGTTCTGTGTAGACATCATCCTCTAGAAGGTTCTGTGTATACATGTTTCCCTGTAGGATTCTGTGTAGACATGATCCCCTAGAAGGTTCTGTTTATACATGTTTCCCTGTAGGATTCTGTGTAGACATGATCCCCAAGAAGGTTCTGTTTATACATGTTTCCATGTAGGATTCTCTGTAGACATGATCCCCTATAAGGTTCTGTTTATACATGTTTCCCTGTAGGATTCTGTGTAGACATGATCCCCTAGAAGGTTCTGTTTATACATGTTTCCCTGTAGGATTCTCTGTAGACATGATCCCCTAGAAGGTACTGTTTATACATGTTTCCCTGTAGGGTTCTGTGTAGACATGATCCCCTAGAAGGTTCTGTTTATACATGTTTCCCTGTAGGGTTCTGTGTAGACATGATCCCCTAGAAGGTTCTGTTTATACATGTTTCCCTGTAGGATTCTCTGTAGACATGTTCCCCTAGAAGGTACTGTTTATACATGTTTCCCTGTAGAGTTCTCTGTAGACATGATCCCCTAGAAGGTTCTGTTTATACATGTTTCCCTGTAGGATTCTGTGTAGACATGATCCTCTAGAAGGTTCTGTTTATACATGTTTCTCTGTAGGATTCTGTGTAGACATGATCCCCTAGAAGGTTCTGTTTATACATGTTTCCCTGTAGGATTCTCTGTAGACATGATCCCTTAGAAGGTTCTGTTTATACATGTTTCCCTGTAGGATTCTGTGTAGACATGATCCCCTAGAAGGTTCTCTTTATACATGTTTCCCTGTAGGATTCTGTGTAGACATGATTCCCTAGAAGGTTCTGTTCATACATGTTTCCCTGTAGGGTTCTGTGTAGACATGATCCCCTAGAAGGTTCTGTTTATACATGTTTCCCTGTAGGATTCTGTGTAGACATGATCCCCTAGAAGGTTCTGTTTATACATGTTTCCCTGTAGGATTCTGTGTAGATATGATTCCCTAGAAGGTTCTGTTTATACATGTTTCCCTGTAGGGTTCTGTGTAGACATGATCCCCTAGAAGGTTCTGTTTATACATGTTTCCCTGTAGGATTCTGTGTAGACAGGATCCCCTAGAAGGTTCTGTTTATACATGTTTCTCTGTAGGATTCTGTGTAGACATGATCCCCTAGAAGGTTCTGTTTATACATGTTTCCATGTAGGGTTCTGTGTAGACAGGATCCCCTAGAAGGTTCTGTTTATACATGTTTCCCTGTAGGATTCTGTGTAGACAGGATCCCCTAGAAGGTTCTGTTTATACATGTTTCCCTGTAGGATTCTGTGTACACAGGATCCCCTAGAAGGTTCTGTTTATACATGTTTCCCTGTAGGGTTCTGTGTAGACAGGATCCCCTAGAAGGTTCTGTTTATACATGTTTCCCTGTAGGATTCTGTGTAGACATGATTCCCTAGAAGGTTCTGTTTATACATGTTTCCCTGTAGGGTTCTGTGTAGACATGATCCCCTAGAAGGTTCTGTTTATACATGTTTCCCTGTAGGATTCTGTGTAGACAGGATCCCCTAGAAGGTTCTGTTTATACATGTTTCTCTGTAGGATTCTGTGTAGACATGATCCCCTAGAAGGTTCTGTTTATACATGTTTCCCTGTAGGATTCTGTGTAGACATGATCCCCTAGAAAGTTCTGTTTATACATGTTTCCCTGTAGGATTCTGTGTAGACATGATCCCCTAGAAGGTTCTGTTTATACATGTTTCCCTGTAGGGTTTTGTGTAGACATGATCCCCTAGAAGGTACTGTTTATACATGTTTCCCTGTAGGATTCTGTGTAGACATGATCCCCTAGAAGGTTCTGTTTATACATGTTTCCCTGTAGGGTTTTGTGTAGACATGATCACCTAGAAGGTTCTGTTTATACATGTTTCCCCGTAGGGTTCTGTGTAGACATGATCCCCTAGAAGGTTCTGTTTATACATGTTTCCCTGTAGGGTTCTGTGTAGACATGATCTCCTAGAAGGTTCTGTTTATACATGTTTCCCTGTAGGGTTCTGTGTAGACATGATCCTCTAGAAGGTTCTGTTTATACATGTTTCCCTGTAGGGTTTTGTGTAGACATGATCCCCTAGAAGGTTCTGTTTATACATGTTTCCCTGTAGGGTTCTGTGTAGACATGATCCTCTAGAAGGTTCTGTTTATACATGTTTTCCTGTAGGGTTCTGTGTAGACATGATTCCCTAGAAGGTTCTGTTTATACATGTTTCCCTGTAGGATTCTCTGTAGACATGATCCCCTAGAAGGTTCTGTTTATACATGTTTCCCTGTAGGATTCTCTGTAGACATGTTTCCCTGTAGGATTCTCTGCAGACATGATCCCCTAGAAGGTACTGTTTATACATGTTTCCCTGTAGGGTTCTGTGTAGACATGATTCCCTAGAAGGTTCTGTTTATACATGTTTCCCTGTAGGATTCTCTGTAGACATGATCCCCTAGAAGGTTCTGTTTATACATGTTTCCCTGTAGGATTCTGTGTAGACATGATCCCCTAGAAGGTTCTATTTATACATGTTTCCCTGTAGGATTCTCTGTAGACATGATCCCCTAGAAGGTACTGTTTATACATGTTTCCCTGTAGGGTTCTGTGTAGACATGATCCCCTAGAAGGTTCTGTTTATACATGTTTCGCTGTAGGATTCTGTGTAGACAGGATCCTCTAGAAGGTTCTGTTTATACATGTTTCCCTGTAGGGTTCTGTGTAGACATGATCCCCTAGAAGGTTCTGTTTATACATGTTTCCCTGTAGGATTCTCTGTAGACATGATCCCCTAGAAGGTTCTGTTTATACATGTTTCCCTCTAGGATTCTCTGTAGACATGTTTCCATGTAGGATTCTCTGCAGACATGATCCCCTAGAAGGTACTGTTTATACATGTTTCCCTGTAGGGTTCTGTGTAGACATGATTCCCTAGAAGGTTCTGTTTATACATGTTTCCCTGTAGGATTCTCTGTAGACATGATCCCCTAGAAGGTACTGTTTATACATGTTTCCCTGTAGGATTCTGTGTAGACATGATCCCCTAGAAGGTTCTATTTATACATGTTTCCCTGTAGGATTCTCTGTAGACATGATCCCCTAGAAGGTACTGTTTATACATGTTTCCCTGTAGGGTTCTGTGTAGACATGATCCCCTAGAAGGTTCTGTTTATACATGTTTCCCTGTAGGATTCTGTGTAGACAGGATCCCCTAGAAGGTTCTGTTTATACATGTTTCCCTGTAGGGTTCTGTGTAGACATGATTCCCTAGAAGGTTCTGTTTATACATGTTTCCCTGTAGGATTCTCTGTAGACATGATCCCCTAGAAGGTACTGTTTATACATGTTTCCCTGTAGGGTTCTGTGTAGACATGATTCCCTAGAAGGTTCTGTTTATACATGTTTCCCTGTAGGATTCTCTGTAGACATGATCCCCTAGAAGGTACTGTTTATACATGTTTCCCTGTAGGATTCTGTGTAGACATGATCCCCTAGAAGGTTCTGTTTATACATGTTTCCCTGTAGGATTCTCTGTAGACATGATCCCCTAGAAGGTACTGTTTATACATGTTTCCCTGTAGGGTTCTGTGTAGACATGATCCCCTAGAAGGTTCTGTTTATACATGTTTCCCTGTAGGATTCTGTGTAGACAGGATCCCCTAGAAGGTTCTGTTTATACATGTTTCTCTGTAGGATTCTGTGTAGACATGATCCCCTAGAAGGTTCTGTTTATACATGTTTCCATGTAGGGTTCTGTGTAGACAGGATCCCCTAGAAGGTTCTGTTTATACATGTTTCCCTGTAGGATTCTGTGTAGACAGGATCCCCTAGAAGGTTCTGTTTATACATGTTTCCCTGTAGGATTCTGTGTACACAGGATCCGCTAGAAGGTTCTGTTTATACATGTTTCCCTGTAGGGTTCTGTGTAGACAGGATCCCCTAGAAGGTTCTGTTTATACATGTTTCCCTGTAGGATTCTGTGTAGACATGATTCCCTAGAAGGTTCTGTTTATACATGTTTCCCTGTAGGGTTCTGTGTAGACATGATCCCCTAGAAGGTTCTGTTTATACATGTTTCCCTGTAGGATTCTGTGTAGACAGGATCCCCTAGAAGGTTCTGTTTATACATGTTTCTCTGTAGGATTCTGTGTAGACATGATCCCCTAGAAGGTTCTGTTTATACATGTTTCCCTGTAGGATTCTGTGTAGACATGATCCCCTAGAAAGTTCTGTTTATACATGTTTCCCTGTAGGATTCTGTGTAGACATGATCCCCTAGAAGGTTCTGTTTATACATGTTTCCCTGTAGGATTCTGTGTAGATATGATTCCCTAGAAGGTTCTGTTTATACATGTTTCCCTGTAGGGTTCTGTGTAGACATGATCCCCTAGAAGGTTCTGTTTATACATGTTTCCCTGTAGGATTCTGTGTAGACAGGATCCCCTAGAAGGTTCTGTTTATACATGTTTCTCTGTAGGATTCTGTGTAGACATGATCCCCTAGAAGGTTCTGTTTATACATGTTTCCATGTAGGGTTCTGTGTAGACAGGATCCCCTAGAAGGTTCTGTTTATACATGTTTCCCTGTAGGATTCTGTGTAGACAGGATCCCCTAGAAGGTTCTGTTTATACATGTTTCCCTGTAGGATTCTGTGTACACAGGATCCCCTAGAAGGTTCTGTTTATACATGTTTCCCTGTAGGGTTCTGTGTAGACAGGATCCCCTAGAAGGTTCTGTTTATACATGTTTCCCTGTAGGATTCTGTGTAGACATGATTCCCTAGAAGGTTCTGTTTATACATGTTTCCCTGTAGGGTTCTGTGTAGACATGATCCCCTAGAAGGTTCTGTTTATACATGTTTCCCTGTAGGATTCTGTGTAGACAGGATCCCCTAGAAGGTTCTGTTTATACATGTTTCTCTGTAGGATTCTGTGTAGACATGATCCCCTAGAAGGTTCTGTTTATACATGTTTCCCTGTAGGATTCTGTGTAGACATGATCCCCTAGAAAGTTCTGTTTATACATGTTTCCCTGTAGGATTCTGTGTAGACATGATCCCCTAGAAGGTTCTGTTTATACATGTTTCCCTGTAGGGTTTTGTGTAGACATGATCCCCTAGAAGGTACTGTTTATACATGTTTCCCTGTAGGATTCTGTGTAGACATGATCCCCTAGAAGGTTCTGTTTATACATGTTTCCCTGTAGGGTTTTGTGTAGACATGATCACCTAGAAGGTTCTGTTTATACATGTTTCCCCGTAGGGTTCTGTGTAGACATGATCCCCTAGAAGGTTCTGTTTATACATGTTTCCCTGTAGGGTTCTGTGTAGACATGATCTCCTAGAAGGTTCTGTTTATACATGTTTCCCTGTAGGGTTCTGTGTAGACATGATCCTCTAGAAGGTTCTGTTTATACATGTTTCCCTGTAGGGTTTTGTGTAGACATGATCCCCTAGAAGGTTCTGTTTATACATGTTTCCCTGTAGGGTTCTGTGTAGACATGATCCTCTAGAAGGTTCTGTTTATACATGTTTTCCTGTAGGGTTCTGTGTAGACATGATTCCCTAGAAGGTTCTGTTTATACATGTTTCCCTGTAGGATTCTCTGTAGACATGATCCCCTAGAAGGTTCTGTTTATACATGTTTCCCTGTAGGATTCTCTGTAGACATGTTTCCCTGTAGGATTCTCTGCAGACATGATCCCCTAGAAGGTACTGTTTATACATGTTTCCCTGTAGGGTTCTGTGTAGACATGATTCCCTAGAAGGTTCTGTTTATACATGTTTCCCTGTAGGATTCTCTGTAGACATGATCCCCTAGAAGGTTCTGTTTATACATGTTTCCCTGTAGGATTCTGTGTAGACATGATCCCCTAGAAGGTTCTATTTATACATGTTTCCCTGTAGGATTCTCTGTAGACATGATCCCCTAGAAGGTACTGTTTATACATGTTTCCCTGTAGGGTTCTGTGTAGACATGATCCCCTAGAAGGTTCTGTTTATACATGTTTCGCTGTAGGATTCGGTGTAGACAGGATCCTCTAGAAGGTTCTGTTTATACATGTTTCCCTGTAGGGTTCTGTGTAGACATGATCCCCTAGAAGGTTCTGTTTATACATGTTTCCCTGTAGGATTCTCTGTAGACATGATCCCCTAGAAGGTTCTGTTTATACATGTTTCCCTCTAGGATTCTCTGTAGACATGTTTCCATGTAGGATTCTCTGCAGACATGATCCCCTAGAAGGTACTGTTTATACATGTTTCCCTGTAGGGTTCTGTGTAGACATGATTCCCTAGAAGGTTCTGTTTATACATGTTTCCCTGTAGGATTCTCTGTAGACATGATCCCCTAGAAGGTACTGTTTATACATGTTTCCCTGTAGGATTCTGTGTAGACATGATCCCCTAGAAGGTTCTATTTATACATGTTTCCCTGTAGGATTCTCTGTAGACATGATCCCCTAGAAGGTACTGTTTATACATGTTTCCCTGTAGAGTTCTGTGTAGACATGATCCCCTAGAAGGTTCTGTTTATACATGTTTCCCTGTAGGATTCTGTGTAGACAGGATCCCCTAGAAGGTTCTGTTTATACATGTTTCCCTGTAGGGTTCTGTGTAGACATGATTCCCTAGAAGGTTCTGTTTATACATGTTTCCCTGTAGGATTCTCTGTAGACATGATCCCCTAGAAGGTACTGTTTATACATGTTTCCCTGTAGGGTTCTGTGTAGACATGATTCCCTAGAAGGTTCTGTTTATACATGTTTCCCTGTAGGATTCTCTGTAGACATGATCCCCTAGAAGGTACTGTTTATACATGTTTCCCTGTAGGATTCTGTGTAGACATGATCCCCTAGAAGGTTCTGTTTATACATGTTTCCCTGTAGGATTCTCTGTAGACATGATCCCCTAGAAGGTACTGTTTATACATGTTTCCCTGTAGGGTTCTGTGTAGACATGATCCCCTAGAAGGTTCTGTTTATACATGTTTCCCTGTAGGATTCTGTGTAGACAGGATCCCCTAGAAGGTTCTGTTTATACATGTTTCTCTGTAGGATTCTGTGTAGACATGATCCCCTAGAAGGTTCTGTTTATACATGTTTCCATGTAGGGTTCTGTGTAGACAGGATCCCCTAGAAGGTTCTGTTTATACATGTTTCCCTGTAGGATTCTGTGTAGACAGGATCCCCTAGAAGGTTCTGTTTATACATGTTTCCCTGTAGGATTCTGTGTACACAGGATCCGCTAGAAGGTTCTGTTTATACATGTTTCCCTGTAGGGTTCTGTGTAGACAGGATCCCCTAGAAGGTTCTGTTTATACATGTTTCCCTGTAGGATTCTGTGTAGACATGATTCCCTAGAAGGTTCTGTTTATACATGTTTCCCTGTAGGGTTCTGTGTAGACATGATCCCCTAGAAGGTTCTGTTTATACATGTTTCCCTGTAGGATTCTGTGTAGACAGGATCCCCTAGAAGGTTCTGTTTATACATGTTTCTCTGTAGGATTCTGTGTAGACATGATCCCCTAGAAGGTTCTGTTTATACATGTTTCCCTGTAGGATTCTGTGTAGACATGATCCCCTAGAAAGTTCTGTTTATACATGTTTCCCTGTAGGATTCTGTGTAGACATGATCCCCTAGAAGGTTCTGTTTATACATGTTTCCCTGTAGGGTTTTGTGTAGACATGATCCCCTAGAAGGTACTGTTTATACATGTTTCCCTGTAGGATTCTGTGTAGACATGATCCCCTAGAAGGTTCTGTTTATACATGTTTCCCTGTAGGGTTTTGTGTAGACATGATCACCTAGAAGGTTCTGTTTATACATGTTTCCCCGTAGGGTTCTGTGTAGACATGATCCCCTAGAAGGTTCTGTTTATACATGTTTCCCTGTAGGGTTCTGTGTAGACATGATCTCCTAGAAGGTTCTGTTTATACATGTTTCCCTGTAGGGTTCTGTGTAGACATGATCCTCTAGAAGGTTCTGTTTATACATGTTTCCCTGTAGGGTTTTGTGTAGACATGATCCCCTAGAAGGTTCTGTTTATACATGTTTCCCTGTAGGGTTCTGTGTAGACATGATCCTCTAGAAGGTTCTGTTTATACATGTTTCCCTGTAGGGTTCTGTGTAGACATGATTCCCTAGAAGGTTCTGTTTATACATGTTTCCCTGTAGGATTCTCTGTAGACATGATCCCCTAGAAGGTTCTGTTTATACATGTTTCCCTGTAGGATTCTCTGTAGACATGTTTCCCTGTAGGATTCTCTGCAGACATGATCCCCTAGAAGGTACTGTTTATACATGTTTCCCTGTAGGGTTCTGTGTAGACATGATTCCCTAGAAGGTTCTGTTTATACATGTTTCCCTGTAGGATTCTCTGTAGACATGATCCCCTAGAAGGTTCTGTTTATACATGTTTCCCTGTAGGATTCTGTGTAGACATGATCCCCTAGAAGGTTCTATTTATACATGTTTCCCTGTAGGATTCTCTGTAGACATGATCCCCTAGAAGGTACTGTTTATACATGTTTCCCTGTAGGGTTCTGTGTAGACATGATCCCCTAGAAGGTTCTGTTTATACATGTTTCGCTGTAGGATTCTGTGTAGACAGGATCCTCTAGAAGGTTCTGTTTATACATGTTTCCCTGTAGGGTTCTGTGTAGACATGATCCCCTAGAAGGTTCTGTTTATACATGTTTCCCTGTAGGATTCTCTGTAGACATGATCCCCTAGAAGGTTCTGTTTATACATGTTTCCCTCTAGGATTCTCTGTAGACATGTTTCCATGTAGGATTCTCTGCAGACATGATCCCCTAGAAGGTACTGTTTATACATGTTTCCCTGTAGGGTTCTGTGTAGACATGATTCCCTAGAAGGTTCTGTTTATACATGTTTCCCTGTAGGATTCTCTGTAGACATGATCCCCTAGAAGGTACTGTTTATACATGTTTCCCTGTAGGATTCTGTGTAGACATGATCCCCTAGAAGGTTCTATTTATACATGTTTCCCTGTAGGATTCTCTGTAGACATGATCCCCTAGAAGGTACTGTTTATACATGTTTCCCTGTAGGGTTCTGTGTAGACATGATCCCCTAGAAGGTTCTGTTTATACATGTTTCCCTGTAGGATTCTGTGTAGACAGGATCCCCTAGAAGGTTCTGTTTATACATGTTTCCCTGTAGGGTTCTGTGTAGACATGATTCCCTAGAAGGTTCTGTTTATACATGTTTCCCTGTAGGATTCTCTGTAGACATGATCCCCTAGAAGGTTCTGTTTATACATGTTTCCCTGTAGGATTCTCTGTAGACATGTTTCCCTGTAGGATTCTCTGCAGACATGATCCCCTAGAAGGTACTGTTTATACATGTTTCCCTGTAGGGTTCTGTGTAGACATGATTCCCTAGAAGGTTCTGTTTATACATGTTTCCCTGTAGGATTCTCTGTAGACATGATCCCCTAGAAGGTACTGTTTATACATGTTTCCCTGTAGGGTTCTGTGTAGACATGATCCCCTAGAAGGTTCTGTTTATACATGTTTCCCTGTAGGATTCTCTGTATACATGTTTCCCTGTAGGATTCTCTGCAGACATGATCCTCTAGAAGGTACTGTTTATACTTGTTTCCCTGTAGGGTTCTGTGTAGACATGATCCCCTAGAAGGTTCTGTTTATACATGTTTCCCTGTAGGGTTCTGTGTAGACATGATCCCCTAGAAGGTTCTGTTTATACATGTTTCCCTGTAGGATTCTGTGTAGACATGATCTCCTAGAAGGTTCTGTTTATACATGTTTCCCTGTAGGGTTCTGTGTAGACATAATCCCCTAGAAGGTTCTGTTTATACATGTTTCCCTGTAGGGTTCTCTGTAGACATGATCCCCTAGAAGGTTCTGTTTATACATGTTTCCCTGTAGGATTCTGTGTAGACATGATCCCCTAGAAGGTTCTGTTTATACATGTTTCCCTGTAGGATTCTGTGTAGACATAATCCCCTAGAAGGTTCTGTTTATACATGTTTCCCTGTAGGATTCTCTGTAGACATGATCCCCTAGAAGGTTCTGTTTATACATGTTTCCCTGTAGGATTCTGTGTAGACATGATCCCCTAGAAGGTTCTGTTTATACATGTTTCTCTGTAGGATTCTGTGTAGACATGATCCCCTAGAAGGTTCTGTTTATACATGTTTCCCTGTAGGATTCTGTGTAGACATGATCTCCTAGAAGGTACTGATTATACATGTTTCCCTGTAGGATTCTGTGTAGACATGATCCCCTAGAAGGTTCTGTTTATACATGTTTCCCTGTAGGATTCTCTGTAGACATGATCCCCTAGAAGGTTCTGTTTATACATGTTTCCCTGTATGGTTCTGTGTAGACATGATCTCCTGGAAGGTACTGTTTATACATGTTTCCCTGTAGGATTCTGTGTAGACATGATCCCCTAGAAGGTTCTGTTTATACATGTTTCCCTGTAGGATTCTATGTAGACATGATATCCTAGAAGGTTCTGTTTATACATATTTCTCTGTAGGGTTCTGTGTAGACATGATCCCCTAGAAGGTTCTGTTTATACATGTTTCCCTGTAGGGTTCTGTGTAGACAGGATCCCCTAGAAGGTACTGTTTATACATGTTTCCCTGTAGGATTCTGTGTAGACATGATATCCTACAAGGTACTGTTTATACATGTTTCCCTGTAGGATTCTGTGTAGACATGATCCCCTAGAAGGTTCTGTTTATACATGTTTCCCTGTAGGATTCTGTGTAGACATGATCCCCTAGAAGGTTCTGTTTATACATGTTTCCCTGTAGGATTCTGCGTAGACATGATCCCCTAGAAGGTACTGTTTATACATGTTTCCCTGTAGGATTCTGTGTAGACATGATATCCTACAAGGTACTGTTTATACATGTTTCCCTGTAGGATTCTGTGTAGACATGATCCCCTTGAAGGTTCTGTTTATACATGTTTCCCTGTAGGATTCTGTGTAGACATGATCCCCTAGAAGGTACTGTTTATACATGTTTCCCTGTAGGATTCTGTGTAGACATGATCTCCTAGAAGGTACTGTTGATACATGTTTCCCTGTAGGATTCTGTGTAGACATGATCCCCTAGAAGGTTCTGTTTATACATGTTTCCCTGTAGGATTCTGTGTAGACATGATCCCCTAGAAGGTACTGTTTATACATGTTTCCCTGTATGGTTCTGTGTAGACATGATCTCCTAGAAGGTACTGTTTATACATGTTTCCCTGTAGGATTCTGTGTAGACATGATATCCTAGAGGGTTCTGTTTATACATGTTTCCCTGTAGGATTCTGTGTAGACATGATCCCCTAGAAGGTTCTGTTTATACATGTTTCCCTGTAGGATTCTGTGTAGACATGATATCCTAGAAGGTTCTGTTTATACATGTTTCTCTGTAGGGTTCTGTGTAGACATGATCCCCTAGAAGGTTCTGTTTATACATGATCCCCTAGAAGGTACTGTTTATACATGTTTCCCTGTAGGATTCTGTGTAGATATGATATCCTACAAGGTACTGTTTATACATGTTTCCCTGTACAGTTCTTTTTAAAAGTTTCTGTGTAGGGTTCAGCTTAAATATGACCATTAAAAGGCTTTGATTAGAAAGTTTCTCTATTTTTCTATGATTTACCAACCTGATCAAACTCTAGACTTTGTCTTTTGAACTCAGGAGAATCGTGTTCACCTATTACAACTATGATCTGCCTTTTGGAACTTCTATTTATTATGTTGTCTATGTGTTTCCATGGACCGTTATCCCAAGCAACATCCCTACAAACAGACTAGAGGTACAATTCCAATATAAGAGGTTTCTGCCAGTCAGTGATTACAAACATACAAACAAGAAATGTGTGCATCACAAAATACGCCTGTCTATATAAATTATCAAACAGTATAATGGTAATGACCCCAAAATAAATAGGGTTCTTCCCCTTCCACAGGGGAATCATGTGGCCAAGTTTGTTAAAGATCCAATATACAGAACTAAAGTTATCATGTGGAAACGACCCTGTTGTCAACAATTTTATTTATAGTAATGGTGACCTTGACCTTTGACCTAATGACCCCAAAATAAATAGGGTTCTTCCCCTTGCACAGGGGAATCATGTGGCCAAGTTTGGTAAAGATCAGATATACAGAACTAAAGTTATTGTGCGGAAACCTGTGTGGATGCCCGCCCGTCGCCTACCATACCCAATCACATAATACGGCCCGTCTCTAGACGGGCGTATATAAATAATTTCAGTAATTTTTTTAATTTCCATATATAGTCAATCCTTTTTAAGAGACAACTTTTATTAAGCAACAACTTGTATTGTGCTACCTTAATTTTTATTTCTCTTTGCAGTACATTTCATAATAATCAAACCTGTATTAAGCAGCTACATGTACCTGTCTTATGTTGACAACTGATTCGAGCCTAGATACTCATCTCAAGTGTTTCCAGACACTTACTTTACTTTACTGAACAGTTCGCTATAACAGTTCGGACTTTCCTCCCCTGCAAGTTCAGGTAGTCATGATACAGTTCAAAATTGCTGAAAGTGACGATAAACACCAATAAACCGGACATAATATACACATGTCTACAATCGAAAGATAGTCTACTGAGTGAGTGAGATGGTCTGTCGTGGTCTTAATCGTATGGTAGTTGGATTTACAACTACCTGTGCAATCAGTGCCTATCACCACTAAAGTTCGAAACCCGTCCATGGCGAGGTGTACTCGATACAACATTATGTGATAACGTTTGTCAGTGTTTTGCAGACAGGTGTGGTTTTCTCCTGGTGCTTCGGTGTCCTCCACCAATAAAACTGACCACCATAATATAACTGAAATATTGTTGAAAGTGGCATTAAACACCATAAACCATCTAATGAGTGAGTGATTGTTGTTTAATGCCACATGAGCAATTTTCCAGCCATATCATGGTGAGGACAAGTTACATTTCGATGAGATGATAATGAAGTTTGCTTTGTACTAGACCAATATGCTTAGTTGGATTTTTAATAGCGCTCGCTCACTGAAACAACAGCCCACATTTCGCTCCACTCTGACACATTATCCTGATTCCGAACCAACCAGTCTTTGTTTTTACTCCTTAATGCTGTATGCTTTGTAGAGAAACAACAAATAACAATTTCATAGTTCTTGGTTTAACCAGATTGGGGATTGAGTCTAATAGCTACCTTGATCATTGTTAAAAAAATGGACAAGCCTGTGAAAAGACCTCCAATTTGAATACCTTATATTTAGCCAAAGGATGCAATAAGCAAGATTCAATGTAAAAAGATTCATACATTTCATAACATTAAATATCTGAAAAGAATACTTACATCGTCATTTTTATTGCATCATTTACATAGGTATTGACTAAAGGTCGAAGGTCATATACACCGCTTATCAAAACAGCACCTGTATTGTCAATATTAAAATTTCTTATAAACTAGAAGCTCACTCACTTGGTCATTCATACAATTTATGTTCAATCAAGTTTTGATTTTCAGAGAAAACATTATATATTCATTTCACATATGGTCCTATATTAAACTTTAACCCATTCAAATAGGCCTTTTAGTCATCTCATATCGTTGAAATGGTAAAAGCTACAACAATTCTGTTGCCATATCCCAAACAGGAATTTTTCAAAGGAATTCAATGTCGCATCAAAGGCGAAGCCTGATATGTGATATACATTGAGAAGTCCATTCGAGCAAAATATATCAATGATAGTATGTTTATGGAGGATTTGACCAAGTGACGTCGGTGTCGTCAATATAATGTCATGTTAGAAATCAATTAATATATTGTGTATCATTCTTGTTGCTTGGTAAAACGTAGATATCAAATTTAGTACATACAACACATTTTTGGAATAATCTTAACAAGGTATGCTCAAAGACAAAATATTTGAAAGCCTAAACATTTTACAAAGTCTTTGAGAGCATGAAAAACAGTAGTCAAAAATGGGCATCTCCTATGCAAACCTTAGTTTTAATAATAATTATATGATTTAAGGTGGTACCATACACTACAGGGAGATAACTCTTTAAAATCAGTTGAACGTTTTGATCATATGATGTTTGTATGCAGATTTAAAGCATCTCGGTGATCAAAACTACAGAGAGAAAAGCTGCTATGTGGCTAGTGAATTTATAGCTCTGAGTCTGTTGGTTGGAATTTGTTAAAATTTTGATATTTATTACAGTGGAAATATTCAAACACACTGCCAAAAAAATAAGAAAATTAAACGAGCAGATCAAATTTTACCTGAAGTGTATGGTATCACCTTAAGAAGTGTAAATTCCAATAAAAAACAGATATCTACTAAACCATGTCAGTGCCGAAGCCCTGACTACTGGGCGGATTAAACCTTTAGGGATTAATAGTCCACCAGGACAGGTATCGATCCATTGATAGTAATAAAAATGTAGATATCAAATATAGATAATGAAGTATACCTTTAATAATGGAGCTTGACAGCATACATTCTGACATCCAATCCACCGATAACATCATGGCAGTTAAATGTGCACCGGCAGAATGTCCACATATATATACACCACTACAAAATATAACTGTACTACTAGTATCCAAATAAGTGAGTCAGTGACTGATTTGTTTGTTGCTTAATGCCAAGTGAGAAATTTTTCAGCCATGCCATGGCAAGAATAAGCAACATTTCATGAGATGATCATATGATGATGTCCACTTTGTATTAGACTAAAATGTGTAGAAGGATTTTTATAAAATTTACACACCGAAACAACAATCTGTGAGTAGACAAATTACTCCTTTAGCACACATTATCCTCAGATTCCAAAGCAACCTGTCTTTGCTCTTACTCCTTAATGCTGCATGCTTAGC
Source organism: Bathymodiolus septemdierum (assembly GCA_963383655.1). Classification (NCBI taxonomy): domain Eukaryota; kingdom Metazoa; phylum Mollusca; class Bivalvia; order Mytilida; family Modiolidae; genus Bathymodiolus; species Bathymodiolus septemdierum. The sequence continues at coordinate 72,908,389 of OY726517.1, forward strand.
AAACAAGCAGATAATTCCAATTTTATGATATTTGGTTTGACTCAACCAGGGCTCGAACCCACTATTTAAATCACTCGAGGCGATAATGCTAGCCATTACACCACCGACGTAGTCCATACAAATCTAGTCATTTATTCTGGTATGTCACAAAACTTGTCCCCACAAGTATGAACAGGAATATGTACATCTAACAAAAACGTAGATATCAAATTTAGAAGGGGCCGTTGTGGTCTTGATTGGTTGGTAGTTGGATTTACAACTACCTGTGCAATAAGTGCCTATCACCACTAACGTTGTGAGTTAGAATCCCGCTCATGGCAAGGTGTACTTGATACAACATTATGTGATAAAGTTTGTCAGTGACTTGCGGCAGATCAGTGGTTTTCTCCGGATTCCTCCACCAATAAAACTGACAGCCACGATATTACTGAAATACTGTTGAAAGTGGTATTAAACACCATAAACCAACCCAACCTTATAAAAACATAGATATCAAATTCAGAGAAAAATAGAGGAATATGCTATTCCCAACATGATACAACAGTTAGCAAATGGACAAGATCTTCCTTCTTCATCAGTTCAGTTGGTCTGAAATTTATTATTGCTTAGCAAAAGTCATGATTAGGAAGTTTACGCTAGAGCATGAAGACCACAAATAATCCACTTTTCAATTAATTAAGGGGCATAACTCTATAACCATAAGAGAAATAATAACCAAATTCCTAATTGACCTGTATAATATAAATAATTTCAAAACATTCACCCAAGAGAAACTAAAAGTTATGTCTCTCCCAGAATGAGGGGAGCTTAGAACCGAGAAATCACAATTTTCTGATGATTACTTGGGGGTGACTCAGAGTATAGTCTCTTTGGTGCATTTTCACTTTATTGGTTTGGTTTGGTTTATTGTGTTTAATGCTGCTTTCAACAATATTTCAGTTATATTGTGGTGGTCAGTTTTATTGGTGGAGGAAACCGGAGTACCAGGAGAAAACCACGATCTATTGCAAGTCACTGACAAACTTTATCACATAATGTTGTATTGAGTACACCTCACCATGAACGGGGTTCAAAATCACAACTTTAGTGGTGATAGGCACTGATTGATAAGGTAGTTATAAATCCAACTACCATACGATCACAACTACGATGGCCCTCACTTTATTGGCTTCCAATCCATCTAGATCAAATACATGTACAAGTAAGACCACCTTAAAATCAATAGTGTTAGAAATTATAATATAAATTTAGAAACTAAATAGTAGCAATTAAACTTACCTAGAACCTCTATGCTGAGCTAGATTCAAAATATAGGACATTGCTTTTCTACACTGGCTGACAATTTCTGGCATGGAGGCTATAAATAGAAACATTTGGCAGATTATAAGAATTACATTAGTATTATACAAACAAAATCATGTAGTACTGTGATCTCCTTTGGGACCCCGGTTTTTGTTTTAGAATAGCAAAGATTTTTTGACATTGGGATTAAATGTAATGTTTAGTTTTCGGCTTAATCAAAGTTTAATTTAGACAAGCATTGTAATATTCTAGGAATAAAAAATTATGAAACGAAATTTGATTAAATAGCATTTTGCCAGTAATCTATGTATCTGTAAAAGCTTATTTTTTATTACAAATCACATCACCTGTGCAATCAGTGCCTATCACCACTAAAGTTGTGAGTTCGAACCCTGTTCATGGACATGGAGAGGTGCACTCAATACAACATTATGTGATAAAGTTTGTCATTGATTTGCGACAAGTTGTTGGTGTTCTCCAGCTACGCTGGTTTCCTCCACCAATAAAACTGACTGCCAACGACATAACTGTAATATTGTTGAAAGTGGCATTAAACACCATAAACCATAAACCACATCTATTGGCTTTTGATCAAAATTGAGTACTTATTATAACTTGACCTTTAAGTTCTCACTGAATAAACATACCACTTGGAGCTAAATCATATCCTACAATGACAACAACAGCTCCAGCTTTACACAGCGGTCTTACCATATAACTTGATATCTCTCGACTAAAAACAAAATTAATATCAGGTACAATTTAACTGTATCAATCACCTGATTATAAATGACCATGTATGTATAATTCTTGTACAATTAGCTACATATAATTCTAAGATTTATTTAAGGGCTAGGATTGTGGTGTTTAACGATACTTTCAACAATATTTCAGTTATATCCTGGTGGTCAGTTTTATTGGTGGAGGAAAATGGAGTTACCCGGAGAAAACCACTGACCTGTCACGAGTCACTGACAAACTTTATCACTTAATGTTGTATCAGAGATTTATTTAACATATTCCTATAGGGTCCTATGACCTGCAGTGGCGGCCACAAATAAAAATGTCAACTTTTTTGCAAACAACTATTTCATTATCAATCATGGAACTTTCTTTGAAAATTCTTTATATATATTTTCCTATCATCATATATCAACATTTTCGCTAGCCAAGGTTACGATCCACCTCCCTTCCTCTCCTCCTTGGCAGCATTAGTTGGATTTTTGTGCAACCAATCAGAATATGTGCTACAAAAAAATGTGCTTTGTAGGAAAAATGTAAACATAAAATTGACATGTATAGTCTTTGCCATGAGGGATTACAAAAGTAGTCCCGGAATAATTTTTGGGAACATGCACAGTGATTTCATTAATTAATTGTGTACACATTTTGACATGAGGTGAAATGAATGCATTGTACTGATTGGCTGAAAATGATATCATAAATAAGGGACATAACTGACAAAATCTAGCAGATGGCAGTGTGTGGGAATTACAAAATTGTAGCTAATGCTGTGAAGGGTAAGGAGAAAAAGGAGGCAGATTGTAACCTTAGTGAAGGTGTCAATCAAATTATTAGTGACATCTTCGATTTCCAAATCATTAAATAAAAGGAGATTTTTAAAACAAATTTCCATATTAAAATTTACGATGTGGCTATTTGTCCGGACCCAGACTAATAGCCTATATATCATGTTTTGGCTATTTGTCTGGACCTTTAATGTATTTAGAAATAGTACTGAAAAATATGACACCTTACAGAAATAATTTAATATTAGATAAATATGTACATTTTACATTGTTTTAATACAGTTACATGTGTACTGTCTTTAATTCAATAAATATTAAAAAGTGGTGGAAAATCTACACATGAAAAGTACAGTTCTCTTAATTGATTACACAAACTTGCATGTGAAATGTACACAAAAATTTACTCTTTGCAAAATGAGCAAAACCAAAACTTCGATTTTGGAGGATTTTTCAAATGAGCACATGTTACATGATACCACTCCAAACAAGAGTTGCACATAATACTTTGATCATGTTGATCAGTGTCTTTTGAACAAACAGTGCAAATGTACAAGGGTTTAATTGAATGATGATTAAAAAAAAATATATTAAGCATATTTCAATGCATACACCTGTCTAGTTGAGGAGTGTTATTTATTCTGTGTTTTGATCTTTCCTCACTTTTACTTATATATTCAATAATAGCCTTTAGAGTTATTATATTATGGATTTTGCATGCTTCCATTAATTTATGCCACCAAAGAAATTACATGTACTTGTATTAAAAAAATCCCACTTTTTTCACACATAAATCATAACATTTCATATCTAGGAACATAACAAATTCACTTATCAAGTCCGTACAAATAGCCAATGTAAGAGGTATAAGCTATTTGTCCGGGTCTGGACGAATAGCATGCAAGCTATTTGTCCGGGTCTGGACGAATAGCATGCAAGCTATTTGTCCGGGTCTGGACGAATAGCATGCAAGCTATTTGTCCGGGTCCGGACGAATAGCCCAGAACTATTTGTCCGGATCCGGACAAATAGCCACAGCCTAAAATTTATCTTGTTCCTGAAGTAGCAGAATCTAATATTTATCTACATTTTTAAGGCATGTCCTAGTCTTGGTAGTCATCCTCTTCTTTGGATGTGCAAACAACCTGTACAGTTTGCACATTATGATCTTATCATACATTGCTTAACCCCTAAAATATGCATTATTAATATCTACCTTATTTCCTGCCAATATCCACCGTGGATATAAACAAAGATAGGTGCATCTATAAAACAAAGCAAGATTACAGAAACACAGAATTGTCTATTAGAAGAGAAAAATGTTTGAGCTTAACATATAACGAACTAATTTTGTGACTAACCTGAAAATGCATGCAGAAATACAGTCACTGTGAGAAAAAGAACAACAATTAAAGCACTGTTCCTCAAGTAGATAATGGGTTACCGGTAGATCCCTAGTCGGGTCAAACCAAAAATTATATAATTATTATTTGCTGCATCTCCGCTAAGTACACAGCATTATGGAGTAAGAGCAAAGACTGGTTGAGTGGAGTGGTATCTACCTGTGGACTGTTGCTTCAGTTAATTAGCACTATAAAAATCCAACTAAGAGAGCTGGTCTAGTATAATGCTGATCTTATCATCATTTCATCAAAAGTAACGTTTTCTCTGCATGATATACATGTAGAGAGAATATGATCTTTTATGGTGTAAAACAAGAACCATTCATTCATTTGGGCAGTATTTCATAAACAACTGCATGCCACAGGTATGCTGTCTTCAATCAGTTTCTTGTATTTCCAGATTTTCTCTTTTACAAATTGGGGTCATCGTGGTAGTGATCATATTGTAGTTGGATTTACAACTTCCTATGCAATCAGTGCCTATCACCACTAAAGTTGTGATTTCGAATCCCATTCATGGTGAAGTGTTGTCACTACAACATTATGTGATGAAGTTTGTCAATGACTTGCGGCAGGTCAGTGGTTTTCTCTGCATACTCAGGTTTCCTCCACCAATAAAACTGACTCAAATACTGTTGAAAGTTTAAGGGGTGTTAAACACCATAAGGTCCTTGTAATTACCTCCTGGAAGTGTGTCTGCTCCAAAGAGGTCCAACTTCTGATTTTCAGTGTTACCATATGTCCTTCCAATCTGACATTCTACTTCTGCTTTAGCTTTCTCACTTTCTAAATAAAATAAAATATAGATCTCCTGATGCTTAATGTAATTAGGACTATGACCTCCATGCAGATTAGAGGTCCACCGTTAATTAGTAGATATTTTCCAAAATTTTCCAAAGACCAAGAATTTGTACAAGATCTCAAAACAAAAGAAGCTAAATTCATAGTCCAAAAATGGAAAAAAAAAACCTAGCTTGATACAAAATCTGCACACTACACTATATAAATATATTGATTGATTGATTGGTGTTTAATGCCAACTTTAGCAATATTTCAGCTACATAAATATAAGCTCACACTGTCAATATACTGGAAATAAGAATCATATCTCTCACTTGACTCCTCTTTACGGATATGTCATGGTGTGGGAGATCTGAAGACATCTATTTTGGGTCACATTCAAGTAACACTATATAGCTATGTCACGAATATTTAATGGCATGATTAATATGGCTTATAACCTTTTTCAGCCAATCAGATTGCTCATAGCAAACAAAGCAAAGTATTTAATTATAACACTTTCATAGTCTCGGATGCATCATTTTCATCAGACAGAAAAGGTTATGACACAGGGTCACTCATATGTTATGGGGTTTCTTTAGATCTCTCTTGACATATAGCAGTAAAGGGAAGCAAGTGAAAGACATGATGTTGATCAGATTGACACAAATTTGATTTCATGTATAAATAAATTATTGATATACAATTATGACCATGTAACTAATTATAGCTAATTCTTCATACCTTTAGCTGAAGTTAATATATGGTGAGCTATTACTTCATCTGCAGACATTCGATGCGACCATCTTGAGCAGGAATACTGTTTTTCAAGCTCCTAAAAGACATGTAAATCAATTATATTTTTTGCTAGCTAAGATTAAGAAAGGCTTTAGTCTGCAAGAAAACCTGCCTTATGTAAACTTCCAAGGGAACATTGAAATAGTATTAAATAAGAGAGGTGGTTGTAAAATATAGGTTTAATTAATATCATACGCACTGTGAATGGAAATTATAATTAAGGTCACATAATGCAAGTTATTGTTTCATAGAGGTGGCCACTGAAGCAGGTTTGATTGTATACACAATAACAATAAAATCAAAACAAATAATTATAACAAGTACAATGAATTATTTTGTAAGAAGGTAACAATTTTTAGGTATGAGATATGTGGTATTTCGTGAGAGGGTCGAGGTGTTGTGTTGAGCAGGTTGTGGTGTTGTGGTGAGAGGGAAGCTTTGTTTTAGTAAAAGAGTCACAATGTTTAAGTGTAATACTTAACTAGTGGTGGTATTTAGATATAATTGATGTTGGTGCTTTTGGTGAAATCTGCCACCACTGTTGTTGGTCCCATCTATCAATAATGATAGTTAATATATTGTACAAGCTTCGCTTAATTCAATTAAAATTTGTGGGAATGAAACAATAACAAAGTTCTGTTTTTGGAAAAGAAAAGTCAGCCTTCTTAAATGAAAGTGAAAAGAAAAATAATACAAATATTATTCAACACTTTATGAAGAAACTATTTAACAAAAGCTAACCATGTTTCCTTAAATGCTTAAGGTTATGACAATTTTTGTATGAATGAATGTAAGCAATATATTAATATTTCTTATTGACAGACTGTTTTTTTTTCCTGATATGAGAATGTCACATCATATTAGCCGATTGTATTAACTATTTTGATGATTTTTTTAATATATCTATGCAAATTCAGTTGTTTTGTGGCTAACATGATTTCACATACTTCCTTTTCCATTTATATCTCATCTTTAAAAATACCTGAAAAGAGAAGTAAAATAGAAGTTAAGCAGTTTTTACCATACATCATTCAACTGACTAAAAAAAACCAAAATGAGATAACAAAATCAAATATCTTGATTACATTATTGTATCAATATGCTACATTTTTTTGTGTATATATCCATAACTTCCTAATTTTATAAATATAAAAATCATTCATGACATTGTAATGGGAATGCTCCTCTATCTATATACCACAAAACTTTCAGTCAGACAAATTTAGTGACTAATCCCTACAGCCACAGGTGAAAAACCACTAGATTTGCTGTCTTTGTGCTGATGAAGATGCAGAAGTTGACCAAGAACTTAAAAAAACATACAAGACTGTTCTCCCTTTATGTGACAATTGTAAAAATCAGGGCAAAACAAGCATTGTTTCAAGACCATTTTAATATGAAACAACTAATACAAACTGGCAATGTAAACATTTGTTGATTTAATAGACAGCAGAAAAACTTTCTTGAGCGATATGCTGATGGATTTTAAATGATTTTTGGCGTTTAATGCCACTTTCAACAATATTTCAGTTATATCATAGCGACCAGTTTTAGTGGTGGAGGAAGCCGGAGAACCCGAAGAGAACCACCGACCATGGGCAAGCAACTGGTAAACTTTATCACTTGCGGCTGCGAGTCGAGTGCACCGGTTTTTGTAAGTTACAAAGCCAGGCGCGAACCCACGCCGTATTGGTGATAGGCTTGTATGATGAGTTGTTAGATCCAACGACCTAACTCATTGAGCCACCCGGGTCCCTGATATGCTGATGGAGGCTTGTTGGATCTGGCATTTACCCCTATCACCTCTGTCATATATTGGCCTGTACAAAACATCAAAATGTTACATATATATATTATTAAATACAGGTATATATATAATCACAAATAAAAAGCCACACAATAAATAGCATAAATACACTGCATTGCATTTTAAGAAATATACATGTATATAACAAACGCAACACCTACAATTGATATCCTGAAAGGACGTCCCTATTTTTTTTCAGCATGTGACAGTAAACACACATATTATTTTGTTTGGCCTTATGAGAATAGTTGTGTAGCAATAATTCAGAAGTATGTGTTTATTAGATATTTTTAAAGGTAATAAAAAGTGGAAAGTAACTATTCAAACACTGGCACATTAAAATCATTAAAAGCATTGAACATAAATAGCTGGTATGGTAGTATATAAAGTTTGATGCAGTACATTAATATAGATGTTAAAAAAGTTAAAAATATGAAAATAGATTTGAAATCTTTAATTTACATTGATTGATTGATTGATTGGTGTTTAATGTCCAGCGAGCAATTTTTCAGCTATATTCAGGACGAAAACATTTAAAAATTTAAATGCCATGGGACTTGAAACAAGGAAAGGTGATGGGTAGGGACGGATAATTTTGTCAGTGCAACAGGTCTCTTATGGACCACTCATCATGTAGCATTAATGAGCTGTTACACTGGGTTCTTTAACGTGCGGAGAGGGTGGCAATCTCTCAACACGGGTCCTCGGTTTTATTTACGTCTCATTCGCAGGACGGATTGGTTGTGAATTAATACATCCCGCACAACCGACGGACGTCCCTTCAAGCCGAAGAAGCTCTCGGTCCCATTTCTATACCCTGGCGTTCCCGCGAGGTTGACCCCTTTCAGAGGACTAGTGCCTCTAGGGTGGAGAAACCGGGTGCCTATTCTACCCCCAGCACTTCCGAACTTCCGTTTTTTTTCTATAGGTGGTGCTGTTACTTTTGCTTTGGGTCCATGGAGTTCTCTACTCAGGCAAATTCCTGATAACAACGACCGCTGCGCCTTCACAAGAGGTAGTCGAGGTAAGGTCATGATATTTTTTGAAAAGAATAAAGTCTTGGGAGTTGAACCAAACAGGGTTTTGAATATATCAGAAGGAATTTAAAAAACAAACACGATTTGGAGCGAGCGAGGGTAAAAAAGGTGTCCGTCCTTGTACATGTTTATATCATCCAGGTATCAGTTTCGAAGCCGCCGATATGCATATTCATTACTCGTGACCCGTATGACGTCAGAGGTGTATGCTACATTGTCAATACAGTTGACAGTTCACCATACAAAGCAATGTCCCGACAGTTTTCAGTTAACGTAAGTATTCTATACGTTATAAAACACTTATAAAACAAGTCCATTTTTTATACCCCAAATTTCCTTAATAAAGTACCCATTGTTGCAGCTGCAAGTCATTCATATGTTGTTTATCCTTTTGTCGTCTGCCCATTGAACACATTTCAAGTGTGGAAAGGGGGACAACTCTTAACAAACGAAAAATCTATGGAAAGCCGTAAGTGTCATTTCTTATTGTCTAAAATCTTCATTTCTACAATTTTACAGATTAGACAGGCATGAGAAATGGTTCAAAAGTCATTCATTCCAACTTTTTTTGGTCTGTTTATTTGAGATAAGGATATCTACTATTGAAATTGAAAAAAAAAATTAATTAAATTAAAAATTATTAAAAAAAAAAAAAAAAAAAAATTAATTAATGTCATTTTCAGCGTTGGATCGTTATTATGTTAAATTGTTTGAAGTTAATTTGAATTTTTTATTTTTTATTGTTAAAAAATGCTTGAACAATATGGCAAGACAGCACACCATACCTTAGCTGCAATAATGTAGCTCCTGTGACAAACTTGTGTCTGGGCGGAGCTACAAAGCGGTCCCATTCATCACAATGGAGCAAAAAATTAATTGCAGTTGAAACATAAAAACTCACTATTTATGCTTCAAACATTTCATTATAACTATTACTGATGATCCCCGTCCTTGTTAAATCGGTTTGGCTGAGAAATGTATGCTTTTCAAAGGTAGCAACAACCTTGTTCAAATTTATCGATCGTTCGCCATAACCGGAAACTACGGAGGGCGGAGCTTTTCTAAATATGATATTTCTTACTACACGTTTACTATGGCTGATTGTAAACATTCACGCCTAAAATCGCCAAATATGGTATCGACATCACCAAAGTGAGGCCGAAAATGACGAAATTCAAAAGGTTCAGAGAGAAAGTAAACATGGATTTTTATTTTGTGGGAATTACATTCTAAAATACTGGTAGGTGATAAAAACTTGTTATAATAGACTAATAGTGGACAAAAGGAAAGGTTATGTCTTATTATTGATAAATGCAGGCGTCAGAAACTCTGTAAGCGAGCGCAAAAAATCTCGGCGGCTGCTCCATTACGTGTAATGGCATCCCGTTAAAACCCTTGCGAGTAAGCGAGCATTTAGGGTTTTATTATTAGAACTAATCATATCTTGGAACAAAGTGCGCGCTGTTCCATCCATTTTACATACAGTAGGAGTGAATTGGAATAGCCGCTCCGAAATTGATACCGCCTACACAGGCAAGTGTGACGTAGCACTCAATAATAAACACGTTTTGCGTAAGTGTTTGGAGGTTCTAGATAAAGTTCATGTTAAAACATTTCAAAGGAGACTTGTATCTAGATACTTCCAATATTTAACATTTCTTTCAACGCCATGAAAGAAAATAATTTACTATTTTCCCTTAAGGGCTCTGAAACCGATACCGCGAGGATACATTGATAGTATATTTACGTGGATAGTGACAAGGCCCTGTGCTGTGATAAGACTGAGAGAAGGTTAGCTGCAATAATGTAGCTCCTATGACAAACTTGTGTCTCGGCAGAGCTACAACGCGGTCCCATTCGCAACCCTTGCGAGTAAGCGAGCGTTTAGGGTTTTATTATTAGAACTAAGAGGCGAGAAACTAAATTTTCACAATCTCAAGAAATTCTGGAGTTATGTTCAGTCAAAGACTAAAACTCGTACTTCAATACCAGATTTATACATTGACAGTGATAAGAAAGCAGTAACAAGTTCAGACAGTGAAAAGGCAAATGTTCTTGCAGATTTTTTCAGTTCCGTATTTACGGAGGAAGATGATGATCTAGTAATGCTAGAATTAGACATCAACCCCTACATGTACATTCCAAAACTAGACATTTTGAATATAAGTACGGAAACGATTAAGAAAAAACTAGACAACTTAAAAATCGACAAGTCACCAGGACCCGACAATATACATCCTCGTATATTAAGAGAACTTAGTAACATTTTGTCAGAACCATTAAGTATTATTTATAACAACTCATTTACTAACAGTGTTTGTCCAGATGAATGGCGATGTGCTAATGTTATTGCATTGTTCAAGAAAGGAGATCACAAATATGCTGATAATTACAGACCAATTAGTTTAACTTGCATAGTATGTAAAGTATTAGAGACCATTGTTCGAGAAAGTATAGTCAATCATATGAAGGTGCATAAACTTTATAGTAACAAACAATTTGGATTTATATCTGGACGTTCAACAGTTACAACTTTTGAAAGTAGTAGATAGATGGACAAACATTTAAGATGAAGGGGGATGTATAGATGCTGCTTATTGTGACTTCATGAAGGCCTTTGATAAGGTACCTCACTGTAGACTCCTACACAAGTTGCAAATGTACGGCATAGGTGAAAACTATATACAATGGATAGGTTCATTCTTACTCAACCGCAAACAGAAAGTATCAGTCAACGGGGAATCTTCAGAGTGGAAATCTGTAACCTCTGGAATCCGGCAAGGATTCGTCCTAGGCCCAGTACTTTTTGTATTGTATATAAATGACCTGCCTGATGCCATAGAGTTTGCTAGTGAACCATACTTATATGCTGACGACACAAACATTTTTAAAGAAATATATAAAACTAGAGACTGTGAAGACTTACCGAAAGATATGCATCTAATGCATGCCTGGTCAGAAAAATGGATGTTAAAATTCCAACCAGACAAATGTAAAACAATGCGGATAGGTCGCTCAAAGGTTGAAAAACATGAATATACTCTTAAGGCTGATTTAAAACCAATGGAAGAAACAATAGCAGAAAAAGATGTTGGAGTAACTATAGACAATAAACTATCTTTTGATAAACATATTACAGAAAAAGTAAACAAAGCCAATTCTATAATAGGAGTAATCAGACTTACATTTGAATACCTGAATTTGGAAACATTCAGAATGCTACATTTTTGTATATGTCAGCTTAGTAAGACCTCATCTCGAATATGCGAACCCATATCTCAAAAAACACATAGATATGATTATAAATATACAAAGAAGGGCAACGAAACTAATACCAGGACTTTCCGACTTGTCATATGAAGACCGTTTACGTCGCCTTAAACTACCATCATTGTCATACAGAAGATCTAGAGGAGACATGATAGAGGTATACAAGATTATGAGTGGTAAATATGATCCTGAAATTTCAAACATTTTCCAACATCAAGAACAAGAAAACCGTAACACCAGAGAACATAAATACAAATTATTCAAACCAAGATGTAAACTAAACATATGGAAAAATTCATTTTGTATCCGAGTTGTCAATATGTGGAATAGCCTTTCAGAAAATGTGGTAACAGCTACATGGTACCGGGTCGTTTCGCCCCGAATCCCGTTCGCCCCCTGAGTCGTTTCGCCCCGAATCCCGTTCGCCCCCTGAGTCGTTTCGCCCCTATTCCCGTTCGCCCCGATTTATTAATAGTGCTTTAAAAAATGAAATATGGAAAATACCATTTTAATACCATTGCAAATATTCGTAAAATTTCTTTGAACAATACACACTGTTTGGTATCGCTTCCGGTTTAGCAGAAAAAACCCAATTAATGACATATTTTAACCTTTGCAAAGGAGATAAGAACCACAGAGTATTGTACCGTCCTTTACCTATGAAGAAGCATGTTTTTTTTACTATTTTATTTAAAAGATATGCTTATTAAAAGCGTCACACTCCTGACATTAGTTATTTTGATTTCCTAGCTATGATATGTCGTATATCAGAGCTATTTCCAACTTTTTTCTTTGATTGGGTCTGGAGCTTTTGGAAAATAAAGAAAATTGTGAACTATTAAAGCATACAACATAGTACTATACAACTAAGATAAAATGTTACACTCCTGACATTTTTTGTGTCTCTCCTTATGCAAGCCCAATTTTACAACTATCATATTCATCCAGTCTAATGTTTCAAGATATTTACCTTTCTTTCATATCATTTAATATTCAAATTATTCTCTGAAAATGAAAAGTCTTCATTTTTTTGAAAATCACCCATTTATTGATGGCAACTTGGGTCTTCGCCCTCTTGGCAAAAATTTATTCACAACTCTCTACAAAATTTGAATTTAACTACATGTAGTTTGATTTTGAATAAAATAAGTCAGTTGTTAACTGACCAACAATGTTTGATTGATTTTTCTTATTAATAAAAACTTGAAACTTGAAAATAAATAAATATTTAAAGTAGACCAAAATGAATGATTTTTTTTTTTGCATACTATCGTCACGGTATGTGTTTTCGTATGCGTATGTCATGTGTTTTCGTATAATCCATTTTATTTTGATTTCCACAGCGCACGCATTACTGACAGCAAAAGTTGCCAGATAATCGAAAGTGTTTTAAAATACAAGAATGGCTTTAAAAACAATCTTATGTACAAAGAAATATTTAACTAGCCATTTTTTGAAAATTCCAATCGTCATATGAATGAAGGGTTAACACTGCTAATCGCTATATCGGAAAATCTATAATAGTACGAAAACCCACAACACGATGCTAATAAATAAATAATTATCAAAAAATTGATAATTTTTACATATTTTTGAATATCTCCAGTCACATTTTTGTATCCTATCAAAACCAAACGTGTACATTGTATTTTAAAGGAAATATCACCAAAAACAATCAGATTTCTAATGCCGCCAGAAAAAGTCACATGACCACACATGACTTGAAACAAAAAACAAAAAAAGTTTCAACATCCGGTCAAGCTTAGTAAATAGAGGTACTATCATCTTTACCTTACTTTATACCCACCTGTTAACTAACAAGGCTATTTATGATTACCTGTGCCCTTTGGTAGCCGAGGGGACGAAGATTTAACACCTCAATCACACTCTTGACTCGAGCACACCAGAATTCAGGTATATATATAGTATTTATCTCATTAATACATTATTAATATTTATTCAATATGAAACTAAACTGTACTATCTTTATCATTTTATGTATCTTACTTGTTTGCCAACATGCAAAACTCAAATTAAACACCAATAAGAATGTAACTGCACCAACATGTAAATTCCAAAGCCATTTCACAAGTGTTGTTGGTTTAGCACTGAAAGAAAGTGAACAAAAGTAGACCTGTTCAAAAGTACTTATTCATACTTCTGCTAGCAAATGCATTTGATATAGAAACAAATCCTGGACCAAGATTTCCATGTGGTGCCTGTACAAACGCGGTCACATGGAAACATAAAGCAATTTGTTGTGATAGTTGTGATGTTTGGTTCCATATTAACTGCCAAGGTATCCATTCAAATGCTTACAGATTCTTGGATGCAAGTAATATATCATGGGAATGTATACAGTGCAGAATGCCAAATTTTTCAACGTCGCTATTTAACTCGACATATTCAATTGAACTAGAAAATCAGTACTCAAACCTTAGCAACTGCTCTGAATTGAGCAGCCCTGGTTTGCCAAAAGCAACATCATCTCCAAATAAAGAAACGAAATTGAAGCCAGATAAAAATGAACATAAGAAAAAAATTGGAAATCAAGTACGTAAACCTATCAAAATTATAAATATAAATTTTCAATCCATCTGTAATAAAAAACCAAACCTCCTAGAAATTATTAACTCAGTTAAACCAGATATTATCATAGGGACTGAGACTTGGTTAGATAAGTCGATACCATCTTCTGACTACTTTCCAAATAACATGTACAACATCTATAGAAATGACAGAGCACCAAACACAAAAGATAAAAGCCATGGTGGCGTATTATTAGCCATCACAAAAGATTTCATTAGCTCCGATATAACGGAGCTAAAAACAAACTGTGAAATAGTATGGGCTGAAATCAACATCACTGGTACAAAAAAGATCTGTGTAGCCAGTTATTACCGCCCACCATCAGATGATGGCACAGCACTTGATCAGCTCAATATCTCATTAAGTAGATTAGACAAAACAAATTCTTCAAACATATGGGTTGGAGGAGACTTTAATCTAGGTAACATAGACTGGTCAATTCCTTCATTCATAACTGGAAAACCAGATGCAAAACAACACCACCAACTGCTTGATATAATTGCAGACCATAGCTTACATCAAGTAACTGACAAACCAACACGAAATGAGAGAACATTAGATCTTCTACTTATGAACAATCCATCAAACCTTAATAAATTATGCACTCTCCCTCCAATTGGGCTAGCAGACCATGACATCGTTTATGCTGAAATTGACACATGGTTAAAAAGAGTCTGAGAAACACCAAGAAAAGTAATGAAATACAAGGAAGCAAATTGGGATCAAATTAAAAAAAGATCTGGAAAATACTTTAACAACCATTAATAACATATATGAAAAGAGTGATACAAACATACTCTGGAACACATTCAAAAATGACATAATTAATTCTATAGAATCAAACATCCCACATAAACTATTTACTTACAAACAAAGACTTCCCTGGATAAACAACAATTTACGCAAACTTATAAATAAAAAGAACAAATACCACAGGAAGAAAAACCAAAATCCTTCAATGTATAAAAAACTGAAACATACAGTACAAAAAGAACAACGCAAAGCTTACTGGAAATATATTGAGAACATCATATTTGACCTACCCATTAAAGACTCCGATCAACATCAGTACTCGGATTTTAAACCAAAAAAGCTTTTTAGCTACTTCAAAAGC
Organism: Bathymodiolus septemdierum; assembly: GCA_963383655.1. NCBI lineage: Eukaryota > Metazoa > Mollusca > Bivalvia > Mytilida > Modiolidae > Bathymodiolus > Bathymodiolus septemdierum. The sequence continues at coordinate 72,924,015 of OY726517.1, forward strand.
ATTAGAAAGGACAACTCGGGCATAAGCCCACTGAAAAAAGATGGTATACTCTATACTGATACAGTAGAAAAAACGAACATTCTTAACCAACAGTTCCAATCAGTATTTACACACGATCCACCACATGACATACCTGACAAAGAACATAGTCCTCATCCTATAATGGAACAAATCCACATAAACGATAAAGGTGTACTGAACCTCTTAAACAACCTTAACCCTCACAAAGCATGCGGTCCAGACAACATAAACAGTAGAGTGATGAAAGACCTAAAAGATCAAGTTGCTCCAATCTTGACCAAAATATATACAAAATCAATAGAAACTGGCACCATACCCAAAGACTGGAAACACGCAAATGTTGCACCAGCATTCAAAAAGGGCGAAAGATACAAAGCAGAAAATTACAGACCAATATCACTAACATGCATCTGCTGTAAACTGATGGAACATATAATAACCAGCAACATTATGAAACACCTCGACTCAAACAATATTTTATATGATTTACAACATGGTTTCAGAAAAGCAAGATCATGTGAGTCGCAACTCCTTCCTTTCATACAAGAATTAAATGCCAGCAATAACAAAAACATACAAACAGACTTGATTATTATGGATTTTGCCAAAGCCTTTGATAAAGTTTCCCACCGTAGATTATTATACAAACTGGAATATTACGGAATACAAACCCATACTCTAAACTGGATTCAGGCATTTTTATCAGATAGAACACACGCAGTAGTAATCGATGGAGTAACATCTAACACAGTGCCAATAACATCAGGCGGTCCACAGGGTACAGTACTTGGTCCAATTCTTTTTCTAATTTATATCAATGACTTTCCGCAATATCTTACACACAGCAAACTAAGACTCTTTGCAGATGACAGTATCATTTATAAAGAAATAACATGTCAGGACGACTGCAAGAAACTACAATCTGACCTTGATGCAGCTGCAAGGTGGGAAGCCGATTGGCTTATGGCTTTCCACCCAGATAAATGTACAGTACTCACCATCACTCAAAAGAAAACACCCCTCAAACATGACTATATACTTCACAATCACATTCTCGAACCAGTAACTTCAGCAAAATACCTTGGAGTTACACTACAATCTAACCTTAAATGGAACACCCACATCGACAATATCACTTCAAATGGAAATAAATCTCTCGGATACTTAAAAAGAAATTTACAGATATCAAACCCTGAAGTAAAATCTCGGGCATATCAAGCACTAGTGAGGCCAAAACTTGAATACAGCTGTAGTATCTGGGACCCTTATACACATGACAACATAAACAAACTAGAAATGGTCCAAAGACGAGCTGTTCGCTATGTTCAAAACAATTACCATAATACTAGCAGTGTCACTTCAATGATTGACACTCTAGGTTGGCCAACTTTAGCTGAGCGCCGTCTTAAAACCAGATTGATCATGTTGTTTAAAATAACACACGCTTTAATTGCTATCCCAAACATCATACTGATCCAAACTGACAGCAGAACTAGAAAATCACACAATCAGACATTTAGGCATATAAAAACACAAAAAGAGACATACAAATGGTCATTTTTTCCACACACTATAGTACAATGGAACATCTTACCACAGACAATTATCTCAAGTCCATCTATACTACTATAGACTCTTTCAGAGAACAGCTAACACCCGCTGTTCTCTTAAACATTTAAATTTCAAATACAATTGTACATAGTTTTAATTTTTTTTGTTTTGTTTTATTCACACTTTTGATTTCACTTTATGAAATTTATGTAAATATTTTTGTAAATACCCACGCATGCAACAGTACGTAATCTTCAACGTCTTGAAGGAGTATTGTATACCAGAAGAAGAAGAAGAAGAAGCAGCTTCGGTTCTAGGTCAAACCGGAAGTGCAAGAACGATAACCCTGGGTATTTTACGAATGAATTACCTGCAATGAAAAACCCAGATGCGCTCCAAATATTTTTCCCGGAATGTTTTGACGGAAAATATAAACCGCTGAAAATACATAACAGCAGACGGATTATTTCGTAAGAATGGCACAACGACCATCTGAATATGGAAAGAAATAATTTCATGGTACATGAGAGATCTATCAAAATTGCAGCAATAAATTTATTGTCATCCAGAGCAAATAGCTCTTCTATTATTTTTAAAAGTGCTGTTTGGCAACCAAAACCAGGTCTAAAGACTAAACGGTGAGAGAAGATCAGGGTGAAAATGTTTATCTAAAAAATCCATTAACTGATCATGTATAGCTCTTTCATAAATTTTAGAAATGCATGATAACACACTTACAGGTCTAGTATCCTTTATCAAGAGAGTTATTCTTTTTAAACAGTGGGGATACATTTTTGTACCTGTGCAGCTTTCTTCTTCCCGTCAGGAGAATACTCTATATTGAGTGTTGACTCTCCACGCATGTCCCTTCTGTACAGCTAAGAGGAAATCGTATATACAGTTAAAAACTGAATGAACGTATTTACATCTGGGATAGTACTGGTAGGGTGATGGACCCTAACCCTGCCTGGAACTGGTCAATGCCAATGGTGTTCCAGGTGATGATGGTACGCGGGAAGAAAGAATATCGATATACATCAGCATTTGTATATACAGTGTTCTGTAGGCTGCATTACCTCTGGTTCTGTTGTCTGATGGTGTGAGAATGTATTCCACATGGACATCAACTAAGTTGTTAACTATTTTGTACATGAATGTTGCTTTTCAGGGAAAATTGAGCTTTCAGTTGATTTATTTACTAGAATTTTTATAGGATTTGATATGTGAATAAACAAATAAGTAAATTAAATATAAAAAAAGCAACAGGGTATGACTCTATATCACCAAGAATCTTAAAATTGGCACAACCATCAATATCAAATCCTATACTCTTCTGTCACAGGTCTAAAGCTTAATTCAGTATCATCAGTTTTATTTTCTTCAATTTTTATTATACTTGGATGACTTTTCTTTTGTCTATATTTATATTTTCATCGCCTATGTCTTTAGCAACATTTATAACAAAATTATTAAAAATTTCTGATACATGTACTTCTTTTGGGTCGTTGACAATTTTTTCGTTTTCAAATAAAATAATGTTATTGTTTGATTTAATGCCATTGTTTGACAAAAATGGTTTATTTTTAATGGTGGAATAAAATGTTGACGATTTTGGGCCACCAGCAGTTCTTTCAAAAAAATTAGTTTTGATGGAATTCTTTTTAATTTTTGTAACTAAATTTCATTGTTTTCTATATACATGTACCTCCCAGTTGACATCGCTTTTGTTTTGAAGAAATTTGTTATAATATATTTTTTTCTTGTAAATTGCACATCTAAGTTCTTTATTCATTTAGGGTGCAGGTGTAATTATTGACCTTCTTAAATTTTCAAAATTCACAGATCTTAGGTCATCAATAAATTTTTCATTATCAAAATTTTTATAACTTCTGTACCATATAAATTCCTTTTTGATTTTTGGTAGATAACCTTTTAACTCAAATGAAATCATGTTGTGATAATCACTGAGACCACAGTTAAAATTTGATACATTTTGACAAAAATTTGGTTTGTTCGTGAGAATTACATCGATTAAAGTTGGTAATGCATATTTTGTAAAGCATGTAGCTTTTTTTACTATGTTTGTATAATCAAAAACATCACACATTGTTTTCAGAGGTGCACATTTTTCATCATCTAGATAATTATAATTTAAATCACCAATTATAATAATATTATCATATTTTGTCAAATGTTTGATTAAAGTCCTCAATAAATATGTTGTCACAGAGGAAGAGGGTCTATAAAGACCACATAATGATATTAGCCATTTTTTATCTTTGAAACTTATTTCGGTAAAGAATGATTCTATATGTTCACATTCTAGCTTGTTTTTTCTCTCGCATGCCAGATCAGAGCGGATATACACCAAAAGACCTCCGCCGTTTGCTGTCCGGTCTGCTCTCCAAAGATGAAAATTATCTACATGAAATTCACCATTTCTAAATGTTTCGTCGAATCTTATATACGTCCTTGGTTTCGCCGACGATAATCATGTCTACCAGATTTTCATTTAACAGTTCTTTGATTGATTGGAATTTATTTCTGAAGCTGTTAATATTTAGATGTGCACACTGGAATTTATTTGGATGTTTAATTCTTACGTCTTAAAGTTCATCAAATATGTTTGGTTCTACGTCCTCATTCTTGACATCGGACATGTTGTTTACTTCAATCGATCCACATTCTGAACCTACGGACGTGCTAAGTTCGGGATTACGTGAAAAATAAAAAAACGAGTGTGAAATTTGGAAGTCGATCTTCTCAGCAATCACAATAAAAATAGTCGTTACTTTTCGACATCAAGTTATACTCCAATACAGTTAACTTCGTACATTTTAAATGTATCCAGAGATCACAGAAGTCGCATTGGATAGCTTTCTGGTTACTTTTCACTGGCTTATTACAATCTATGCACGGATATTTTACAGGACCAGGATTGTAATGGATATCACCGCTCAATAAAATTGTTAAAATCAAAAAGTATTGTGATGGATTTTCTACTTTCCTTTGTATAATAGTTGTTGTTGGTCGGGCATATTGATTAGTCGAGTTTGCCCGGACTGTTGGAAAAAGTTTTTCAATAGCAAAATTGTATTTGCCTACATTTGTTATACTTGTACATGAATAGTAGCCAAGATTTTCGGGCAGCTCATTTTTACCATCATTTTGTAGTTTATTTGTTGGTGTTAAACGTATAAACATTCCGGCTGCCATTTTGTAGAAAGTCATAGTCTCAGGTCATAGATTTCTTCAGAATGTTGAGGTGTCTTCCAAGTACTCGAGTACTCGCGAGTGTTGAATCCCAGAGATTTTGACATCCCTAATTTATACCCATATACATGTAATAATACGATCTATCGAACTCACAGTTTATTTACATACAGACATGTGTAAACGTTAATGCATATTTAAAAATAAACTTTGAACTACAGTAACTTAAAATATTCCATTGTTGCAATCTGATTTGAGGTCTGACACCCTTTACACTCTTCATTTTTTGACTGACAGTGTCAATATATATGTTTGTGCTATATTTTCATTCCCTAGCTATGTATACATGTATATAGTTGGAACTTTGAGCAAATTTCTTCTGCTGAAGATTACACAAATATGAGTTATTACAATTTGTGTGGTATTAAATCACAGCACAGTAATATTTCAAAAGGAAGGAGGGGGGAGAATAGATATTCTTTAGGTAATTATGAATATAATATGCTAAATTGATGTTTTGCTCAGTCTACTGTCAGTTGTTCATATGATTGTCATATCTTAAATAAACACAATAACTAAGCATATTTTAAAATTTTACTTGACAAACAGAATTTGAAAATGTATTACATTTATACATTGAATACCTGAAAAAAATGCATACACCATGTACATTATCCAACATAACTTATGTTCATTTACATCCATAAATACATGTATTATGTTCCATGAAAGTGCTTGGTAATCCAGTTGATGTGACTGCTTAAGACAGGTTTGACTGTATGTGTAACAGTGTGTTCTTTCCAGAGGACAAGTTACACTAGGCCAAAAAAAAATATATGTGTGTTTACTGTCACATGTCAAAAAAACCTAGGGTCGGTCGGGATTATTATTTTTTTTTTCATTATCGACAAAACTGGAAATAGGTGTCAAACACGTAATTCAACCAATCGGAGCTAAGAACATATACAAAAGTAGTCCCTTTTAAAAAAAAAGTTCCTTTCACTTTGTTGTAGCGTGACAAATACTGAATGGAATGGAATAATTAAATTGATAATTGAAGTTAAATGTATAAGGATTATTTTGAGCCCAAATTTGATTGATTTAATTGTATTTTAATATGGATATGGAGAATTTGATGCATGACCTATAAATAGGGAATTTCTGGGAGATGACAGAGCTATTTTTAGAGTAGGTATTTTCCATAGCCTGGCATTTCACTGCAAGACTTTAAACATGGCCTGATATTTTGACAGAACGTAGAGGAATCATGGACGTTTCAGAAAATGTATGGTCTTCGAAAGGTTAAACTTAAGATAAAATGGCCAGGTAGACTCGAAAAAACACAAATTTAGTAGAAAACCTTAAAGAAATTAATTATAGGTTTCACACCTTTAGTCGTTCCGGAATCCGATTCCGGTATTTCATTTTCGAAATTTCCGGTAAAATGACGAATTATGCAGTTTTTCTACATTCTTTGCTCTCAAATTCGACAAAAAGCTAGCAGTTAAATAAATAAAATATTGCTGCTGGTTAAACAACAAAAATGGTTATCCGAATTCGGTGTAAAAATTCATAGGGTCGCTAGCAAAAATTAGGGTAGGTCGGGTGACCGTAAACGCGCATATTTTTTTTTTTTGGTCTTAGTGTATAATTTCCAGAGGAATTATTGCACTAGGTTATTTTGTCCATGCTAACCCTAACCCTAATCGGAAATTCTACATACCGGAATAAAAGTATGCTTACATATGTGCATTGTCGGAAAATATAAAATTTATGTGTATGAGCTTTACTTAAATTTAGGAACATGTAGAAAAGCGAGCCTTTGGCAAACTGCAGTGAGTGCAATTAAATTTTATATTTATCGACAATATATATATATAAATGTGTTTATCCTGCAATGTCAAAAATCCTGCTGCAAATCACTGATAAACTATTACATAATGTTGTATCAAGTACACCTCGCCATGAACAGGGTTCGAACTCGCAACTTTAGTGGTGATAGGCACTGATTGCACAGGTAGTTGTAAATCCAACTACCATACAATCAAGAGGGCGGCAGAGGAATCTCGGACTAGAGGGCCCCCACTCATACTCATATGCTACTTTTATACATGTATCAAATGTGAAATGAGTATTAAAGAATTAATTTTATAAAGGTATTACAAGTCAAATGTATACATTGTATGTAATACTAATAAGTACCAGTTTGATTAAATAATTAAAAATGTCATTTTAAAATTTTTGATAGATTTCAAAGATAAAATTTATCAGACATTCATTACATGAAATAGTAACTGTTATTTTAAATAATATATTGTATTTATTGTAGAGAATCTATATCTTGTCATGAAACATGACTAATAATTTGTAATTTTTTTACACAGGTTTGCCATTGAGCTGTCAACATGTGAACTGTATTCATCAATGTTCTATTCATGACCCAGATATTGACACCTCATGTAAGGTAAGATGTTGTGTTTCTTTTAATTTACATTTTTAGCCGAGTTGCGACAAAGTCGAACTCGCCTTATAATATGATGAATGGCGTCCGGGCGGCACAATCGTTTCTGCACAATATCTTCAGAATGAAATGTCTGATCTAAATGAAACTTGGTACACACACGCCAGGTTGTGAGAGGAGGAAGCCTATTGATATTGAGGATAATAAGACAAAGGTAAAGGTCACAACTTCTAAAAATAGAACAAAAATTTGATACTTTTTTCATTTCCGCACGATATCTTAAGAACAAAATGTAGGATCTGAATGAAACTTGGTACACATGTGCCTGATGGTGAGAGGAGGAAGCCTATTGATAATGAGGTTTGTAGGACAAAGCTCAAGGTCACAACTTCTAAAAATAGAACAAACATTTGATACTTTTTTCGTTTCTGCACGATATCTTAGGAACGAAATGTTGGATCTAAATGAAACTTGGTACACACATGCCTGATGGTGAGAGGAGGAAGCCTATTGATATTGAGGTTTGTAGGTCAAAAGTCAAGGTCACATTGTCCATCCACATGTTCGCAACTCGGCAAGGTGCGTTACTGATTTTTTGATTTTTACCTATATAGAGAAGATTTATATATTTGCCCCAACTCCACTTTTTAAAGTGTGTGGAGAGACAAAACAATGTTTTTAACCCTCCCTTACCTTTTTTGGCAGAAAAATTAGAAATAGCTGAATTGGCAGTATGGAAGGAAAAATTATTCAGCTAATCAAGAGGGATAAGGGTGTGCTTTGAAGCCAAATGACTTTTTTACCTACCTGTTGTAAGACTTGCCCCCTCCCCCCAGTTTTTGATACCAGTCCAAATACATGTCCTCACACTGTCCGGTCCACTTCTTATAATTGCAGCCCTAATAAACATGTAATGTCAGTAAAAAGCTCATTAAAGCTTATGTTTATTGTTTTTTGAAAGCCTTACTAAAAATAAAAACTTTTTTTGAATAGCCCTACACCCCCACCCTCACTCCCACTGTACGATCCATTCATACTTGTTCGCTACTTATATATCAAATGAGTATAAAAGAATTAATTTTATAAAGGTATTACAAGTCAGTGTACATGTAATACTAATAAGAACCAGTTTGATTAAATAATTAAATTAAAAATGTCATCACTTGGCGTCCGTTAACTTTTCATATTTTAATCTTCTCCTCTGAAACCGCTTAGCCAAATGAACTAAAACTTGGTAGGAATCATCTATGGAAGGGTCTCTATAAAGATTGCTCATTTTGTCTCGATCCATTAACAAACATGACCACCACAGCCAATTCCTCTTTCTGATTTGACAATTTTAAAAAACTTCTGTTCTGCAACCGCTTGGCCAAATGAAATGAAACTTGGTAGGAAGCATCTAAGGAAGGTCCTCTATAAAGATTGCTCATTTCGTTCCGATCCGTTTAACAAACATGGCCACCACAAGCAATTCTTGTTTCTGATTGGTTGATTTCTAATAAATCTTCTCCTCTGAAACCACTTTGCCAGATGAACCGAAACTTGGTAGGAAGCATCTATGGAAGGTCCTCTATAAAGATTGCTCATTTTGTCCTGATCCTTTAACAAACATGGCCACCACAGGCAATTTTTGTTTCTTATTGGTTGATTTCTAAAAAAAAATCCTCTCTTTTGAAACCGCTTGGCCAATCAAGAGGGATAAGGGTGTGCTTTGAAGCCAAATGACTTTTTTACCTACCTGTTGTAAGACTTGCCCCCTCCCCCCAGTTTTTGATACCAGTCCAAATACATGTCCTCACACTGTCCGGTCCACTTCTTATAATTGCAGTGGTACGAAGCATCTATGGAAGGTCTTCTATAAAGAGTGCTCATTTTGTCCCGATCCATTAACAAACATGGCCGCTACAGGCAATTCTTGTTTCTGATTGGATGATTTTAAAAAATATTTTCCTCAGAAACCGCTCGGCCAAATGAATTGAAACTTGGTAGGAAGGTCCTCTATAAAGATTGTTCATTTTGTCCCGATCCTTTAAGAAACATGGCCACCATAGGAAATTCTTGTTTCTGATTGGTTGATTTCTAAACAATCTTCTCTTCTGAAACCGCTCTGCCAAATGAACCGAAACTTGGTAGGCAGCATCTATTGAAGGTACTTTATAAAGATTTATCATGTCGTCCCGATCCGATTACATACATGGCCGCCACATGCAATTATTGTTTCTGATTGGTCGATTTCTAAAAAATCTTTTCCTCTGAAACCGCTTGGCCAAATGAACCGAAACTTGGAAGGTCCTCTATAATAATTGCTAATTTAGTCCCGATCAGTTCACAAACATGGCCACCATAGGTAATTCTTGTTTCTGATTGGTCTATTTCTAAATAATCTTCTCTTCTGAAACTGAGTAGCCAAATGAAGCACCTTTGGAAGATTCTGTATAAAGTTTCCTCCAAGCAGAATGAAAGGTGAGCCTCTAGTTTAATAGATTTCAAAGATAAAATTTGTCAGATTTCAATTTATGAAATAGTAACTGTTATTTTAAATAACGTATTGTATTTATTGTAGAGAATCTATATCTCATGAAACACGTGACTAATGATTTTTAATTTTATTCCACAGGTTTGCCATTGAGCTATCAATATGTGAACTGTATTCACCAATGTTCTATTCATGACCCAGATATTGACACCTCATGTAAGGTAAGATATTGTGTTTACTTAGTTATATTCTATGGTTTGTTTGATGGTGTTTAACGCCACTTTCGAAAAAAAAATCAGTTATATCATGCTGGTCAAGATATGAACTCACAACATCAATGGTGACAGGCACTGATTGCATAGGTAGTTGTAAATCCAACTACCATACAATCATGACAATGACAACCTCTTTTATATTCTATTATTTTATGCTTACTTAATTTGCTGAAGATACCAAAAGAGTAAATCTAAGGTCAGACAACACAATGGCCAAAAGAAGGACAAACAATGATCTACAAAACATACAGTGTACAACATTATGTGATAAAGTTTGTCAGTGACTTGAGACAGGTCCTTCGGTTTCCTCCACCAATAAAACTGGCCGCAACAATATAACTGAAATATTGTGGATTTGACGTGAAACAACATAAAACCAAACCAAACAAATCATGCACATAAAACTAAAAATCGAGTAATGCGAACCCCACTAAAAACTGGGGATGAACTCAGGTGCTCCGGAAAGGTAAGCAGTTCCTTCTCCACTAGTGGCACCAGTCGTGTTAATCCAGTTACAAACCCGATGATAAGTCATGAATGAGGAAATTACTTTGCTTATTTTTGTACAATAATACCCCCAGCAAAGCTATTGTAAATGCGGCCTCTAATATCACTTACAGGCTGATAATAGGGGTCGATGATACAGGCCGCTGTACTTTAATAATTTGACCCATATTTGTGACCAGGTGAATATCGTTCACCTAGTCATAATAAATGGGAAAATTATTTAAACTCGCTCTCAAACAAAACAGTTACAATTTTACTGGATCGTCAGCAAAAATTTTACACTCGTGCGTATATTCTTGGTCTGTGTTTACAATTGACCAATTCAAATGGCAAAAGAAGAAAAAACCTCATAATCCATATTTGATATTTTTTCTAGATGCACAGTCTGTTCTTTTATAAAAATGTTCATCAAATTTCATCTGCTAAAGATCCATCGCTGTATATAGTGATCTGAAAAAATATATAGAAATGCACATTTAGTTGTATATTAACTCAAGTATTAAATAAAAAAAAGAGTAAAAAAAGAAATGAGATGTGTGATATCAATTTATTTCGTCCATATTATATCATTTCCGTGCGTTCAATGTGTTTTTTTTCTAGCTTAAAATATCAAAATTCCGCGTCCGATTTGATACAATGTTATTGTGCGAAATGTGTTTGTCTATCAGCGTATGAATGCCTACAAAAATATATTTGTATGCATATTATTACATACCTTTCTTAAATGACCAGTCTGTCCATCACTGACAAAAACTTTGTAAATCAAATTGACGAGCGAAATCGGTTTCCACATCAAATTTGTCAGTCATCATCGTGTTCATCCAATTACCTGTTATTGCTTGACCTTGAATGGTCGAACGCTTCTTTTGTTTCAATACTACTGTATCTTGTACATATTCTATTATTTTGAATGTATATGTAAACAAGAAGTTTCACATATAAGGATGAATATGATAAGTAACTGACATGTACAACTTTGGATTATTTTCCTAAATGAGTTTTTCATTATGATTAAATGAAATCAAGACTAAGATATTGTTTGGTTCAAATTAGTTACATTTTATTTGAAAGCACAACAATATTTGACATTTTCAAATTTAAGCTATCTTTCTTTGTACTGTGCTTATGTGTTTTTTAACTTTTGTTTTGACAGGTGCAAACTTTGTAGTTAGGGTTATGGTGTTGAACGCCACTTTTAACACTATTTCAGTTATATCGTGACTCAGTTTTGTTGGTGGAGGAAACATGTCATCACACTGTCTGTTCCACTCATACTCAGTTTTATTGGTGGAGAGTACCCATAGAAAACGGCGGACCTGCCGCAAGCCTTTTACAAACTTTATCACAAATAGTTGTATCGAGTATACCTCGAGTTGAAAAGCAAAGCCCACAAAAAAACACCACAAATATCTGGTTTGTAAACCAGGTGAGCGATGCAGACTCCTTGGGGCCTCTTATTATATGGCCTTGTCACATTTTATCCGGAGACCTGGAAATTCCTGGCAAAACTTAATTTGGCCATGTTTTCTTTATAAGACTCACAATGTTCCAAATACCTTGTAATGCATATTTTGGCCATGTTTCTTTAAAAAGTTTGTTAAGCACAATGTATGAATTTGTTACCTTCAATATCAATATTCTTTTGCAGGAGCTCTGGGTCAGTCACTTCCAATAGGATTCCAGAAACATATGATGCCTATGTTGCCCTCGGTATCTATAACCAGGTAGAATTCATCATTTTGTGTCAGGCTAACCAGCATCTTTGAACATACAGATAACTCTTTGATGATATTGTTGACTCTTTAGATGGTTGGAAGTTAACCGTTTTCGCTTGAAAAGATGTGACCATGTGAATATAAACTTGTCATATGTTAGTGTGGTAGATTATGGGTTCAAGGACCAGTTTGCTCAAACCTAAGACTTATAAATTTGGCATTTAGTGCTTCTCTGCTAAGCACACAGCTTAAAGATTAAGAGCAGAACTGGTTGGTTTGGAATCATGATAATGTGTCAGAGTGGAGCAAAACATATCTGGGACTGTTGCCTCAGTTAGATAGCACTATAAAGATCCAACTAAGCATGTTTGGTTAGTACAAAGGGGACATCAGCATCATGCATCTCATTGAAATGTGGCAAATCTTATTCTCGCCATAATATAGCTGAAGAAGTCCTTTTTTTTTGTTAAACAACAATCACTCACTCGCTTACACTTGAGAATTGATTTGACTTCCACTGTTGTTTTTTTTTCTCCTTGGAAATAGGAGGAGGGTGGTGGTGAGAAAACTATTTCTAGAAAAAGTCTTGAAACAAAATAAAACTTGTCAATGAATTTATATGTATTCAATTATAGCAAACATCAGCTAAGGGAGGTAATTTGTTAAAGTATTTGTATTATATTATAATGATGGATGATTGATTGATTGTTGCTTAATGTCCAGTGGCAAATATTTCATGCATATTCATGTACATGTCTTGAATAATACAAAAACTTGCCTCAAATGTGGTAGATGATGGGTTTGAGTTCTGGTCGTGTCAAACCAAAGACTATAACACTGGTATTTACTGCTTCTCTGCTACATGGTGTATTGATGGTCATTTTTTCCACCAATATCAACAAAATAAACAACTACCTCTCACCTCAAATCATTGAACACAAAAAAACAAAAATGCAAACAGACCTGGCTTGGGACAGACACAAAAGTGTGGAGGTGTTAAACGAATTCAAGTCATTTCGGTACCTAATATAGTCATTTCGGCCCCTAGATAAATATCGTTGGTCAAATCGGCACCTATGTATAATTAATATTGTTTTCATTTGTACATTTGAAGGTCTTCATTTAATTGTCGTTGATCTTTAAGTGTTTAATTTGACTTGATAATACCTTAATTTGACTGAAAAAATGTTCATATCTGTAATATGTAGATAGCTGTAAATTAAGTGTGAGGCGAGTATTAGAAACAATATTCAGAGTTAATTAAGAAATAATTCATGGCAGGCATAGAGTTGTGCAAATTTACACATGGGCTGAGCCTTTATATTCGAATTTTACCCTGAGCGAAAGCGAGGGGTAAAATCTAAGAATATAAAGGACCAGCCCATGTGTAAATTTGCACAACTCTATGCCTGCCATGAATTATTTCGATTCTAATAGGACAAATACGGTATTTTTTAACCATTCGTGAACTGTATACACACGGCATTTGGTGGCTGTTCCATTTACCTCCTTCGGAAATTTTGAATTATTTGTATTTGAACGAGATATTTTAAAACAAAGATATGGATGTTAACACGAAAAACATATTTATTGTGTATTTTATCAAAGGTCGGAGTTCATTCGTTCATCATTTCGTGCACTAACAAGATGGCGGAGCGGAGTTGTCAAACATAATATCGAACACTTGAACAGTTGTTATTAATCGACAATTATTATTGGATATGAAAGAAAAAAAAATGCCAAAGGAAAAAAAAGCTTGTATTGTTGACATAAAAAAAAATTCCGGAATAAATATTTAAGACAACCATCTATCGACTTTGACTTTTGTAATATATCGTCATCCTGTGACGTTGTTTACAAGGGACGCTGATTGACACAAGCTGGTTACTGATTTATTTTACGATTTTGTGAGCATTTTACTTGTTTGAGTAGCAAAATTCAAAATGCCATCAAATTGGAAAATATCAGTAACTTAATTACATCACCATCCAGTTATCAATGTATACGTAGGAAAACATTAAGGTTAGTGCATTTTCCGGTTATTCATGGCCGACACATATCAATGGAATGTGTGCGTACTGGGGATCCCCAAATGTAAATTTTCAAAACAAATGATAAAAAAATACTTCGTTACAGAATATTTATTTATAACTGAGGGGAAATTTTTATTTTAAAGACTTTAAAAATACTCTATATGCCAGTAACGTTTGTTTACACTCGGTCGTCACGGTAATTTCACAGCGGGAGACACATGGAACAGCCAGATTTGTTGTGTACTGCACTTGCGCTAAATATAGAGTTGTTGAGTATTATCGTGTGTGCCGTTTTAGAGACGTTATATTAGAATACATTTTAATTCATCATCATGATCACAATTATAAAAGTGAACTATATCATATAACAAGGGCAGACCTGGTTTGTACATTGTATGCAGCTGTCAAATTTAAGATTATATTTTTCTAGAATTTCTCAAAATGAAAACGGCTTGGGTGCCGAAATAACCAAACGTTAGGTGCCGACATGACTAGATGCCGATTTGTCATTATGTCTTTCAATAAATTTATTGTTTCAAATGTTTAAATTCAGCAATGCAATAGCTTTAACATAAATTTGCTGCTCCCAGTTTTAATATACATGGTCACAAAATGATGTTATTTAAATAATGATATATTTACTATTGTTTTGTTTTACAGATATAACTGATATCCTTCAAGTCTGGAAGAAGAAAAAAGGATTAAGAATGTGATGGAGACATGTGTTTTAGTGTCAAAAACAACTTTAATTTTTTGTTTGTTTGTATAATTCATTTATTGTATCTGTGTTTGAAATTCTGTAATATGTTAATAATAATATGTAGATAATGTATTGAATAGTATGCAGATTAATAAAAATAAAATATATATTTTGTCTTTTTTGTATTTTCATTTCATGACAAATTGTAAATAAAACGGTTGACAATATTAGTAGCCACAACAACATTAAATCACATCAAAAGTGCCAAAAAAAACCACAAGAAAAGCTGATAGAAATTGTATATCCTGGGTTATAATGGGCACAAAAATTATCTGCACTGAAAGGTCACAAGATCTGATAATTGCTTCGATCAAGAGAACGATTCAACTTGCTGTGATGCAATCACCTCTCTTCAGAGGACATGTTCTAATGGAATGACCTCTTTTGAGAAACAACCACCTCTTTTTAGAGGACATGTTCAAACAATGACCTCTTTGGAGGACATGTAACCAAGGAACAGTTGAAACTTGTTTTGATGCAACCACCTCTATTCAGAGGACACTGAACTGACAATTACTAATCTCTCAGGAAAAGGTAGGTGGAACTATTTGGACTTGGACAAATTAAAGCATAGAAAGTTAAGCCTGATGTGTTTGGGGTTCACACCTATGAACGTCCCCCCTATGCTTAAATGTCCATGTCCGAGTGCATTTAGGCATAACCAAATGTCAGGAGTTGCATTTGGCGGCCATGTCCCTTGGGTACTATGCTCTGTGTACCTTGACTAGGGGGCAGTGGGGAAGGAACAGGTGTCTGCAGCTACACTGGGGTTCTATATTCGGGGTGTCGTGATCCCCTTAGTTGAACTACCATGCAGGTGTAGTTTTACAAGGGAGATCGACCTAAATGCCAGGAGCTGCATTTTGGGTCACGGGGGGAGGGGCAGGGTGGGGTAGATGTTGAAGATTAAAAGAGTTGCATGGAGATGTCTGGTAAGTGAGAATTCTGTTTTGAAATACTTTTATATTTGCTAGTCTATTCTGCTTAGCTGAAGCTACAAATAAAAGTACAAATAATTTGTTAAATGGGAGATCCTCTAAAAATTCCTCATTTTGTATAGGATAAACATGAACTATAAATTAATTCATATCAATATCTGATGTGAGTTTTTCCCCCTGAGATATTTTTTTAACAAAGAAAGACAACTCTAATTTTCATAAGAATTATTTGAATAAAGAAATAACTCTAGTAAGAAAAGATTTGAATATAAATGATCATAAGAGACTATCAAACACTACATTCAGCATTTCTCAGTCACAGTATCTATATCTATAGCTATATCTACATATTTACTGAAGAAGCAATTCAGTCTGTTTCTGACTTTAATCACAGAAAATAAAACCAGAAATCACTTATATTTATCATTCAATCATGTATACAACATGAAGTAGTTCTGTAAGTTATAAAATTTTCTATTTGTTAATTTAATGTATTAAAAAAACCCCACTATATAAGGAAAGTGAGACAATTTTGACCAGTTTCACATGAATGTAAATTGTATTACAGTCAAACCTGTATTAAGAGGTCACCTTTAGGACCAAGAAAAAGTGGTCTTATAAGACAGGTGACCTCTTAAAAGAGGTTAAATTCATATGAATTGTTCTGTGACAGGACAAGAAAAGGGTGACCTTTTAATACAGGTGACTGCTTAATAGAGTTGACTGCATGGGCAGGTTTGACTAATGTTTACATAGAAGAGGAACAAACTTGTTTTAACTAGGATAAGCATGAAAGCCAGTCTGGCCAAACTACAAAAGAAATTATTTTCTCTGAAAGCACAAGAACAAATAATAATTGTGTGATCCACTCCAAAATCTCTCATTTAATCTGATTTCCAAAAGCATGGAATAAGATGTTCTAGAAAGGTGTTGTGCACACTAAATTAGATATCTACTTTTTTTATTTGAAATTCTGGTTACGGATTGGCTGAAATTATAAAAACAAATCTCCCCTGAATCTACTTTCAGAATTACAGGTTACAAATTATTTGTTTAATACCTAGTACAAATGATGTATGTGAAATCTTCTACAAACATTCCTCATTTTATATTTACCTCTTAAAAATGTGGATGCTATGGCAATTTCTTTGTTTTGAATGGCTAAGCATTTTTTAGTAATTTTTCATTTATTAATGTAAAACTTTAAAAGTTCTGTTCTGATACAAGTCCCAATGAATTATAATTTGGTACAAATGATGTTTGTGTAAACACTGAAGAATTTAAGAAAATTAACAAACATGTTAATTAATAAGTAATTATTACCAGTTTGATTTTTATGAAAGAAGAGTTTGTAGATACCAAAGGGGTAATGAAAATTACGTTAAAAAGAAATTTGTTAGATCGTATGGTAGTGGAATTTACAACTACCTATGCAATCAGTGCCTATCACCACTGATGTTGTGAGTTCAAATCTTTATCAGGATGAGGTGTACAGCATTATGTGATAAAGTTTGTTAATGACTTGTGACAGGTCAGTGGTTTTCTATGGGTCCGCCTGTTTCCTCCACCAATAAAACTGACTGCCACGATAAAACTAAAATATTGTTGAAAGGGGAGTTAAACAGCATCAAAACGAACAAACAACAATATAATTTGTTACATTTCGTGTTAAGATTATTAATATATATATGATTCCGTCATATATTGCATATCACTAATGGACTGATCGATTGACCGAAGTTTGTCAAGGTAATGAGGAATAGTATTTGTCAATGACTGATGTAATCGGTCAATTAAGTTCTCATCCATCAATTTTGGATCTATCACAAATCTGTCGACAATCAAACAGTTACAGTAGCTATTGCAAGGACTGTTGCACACTGTTATGCTTGAGTGCTCACTCTACTGGATTTGTTGCAGGCACTTTAATTAAAAAATGACTGGGCTAAGCTAGTTTTTATAGGCTGCAACTTCCACTCATAAAGGGAGATAACTCATTTTATTTACATTGTTCATGTTAAAAACTTCCAAATTAAAAGGCAATGTGATTCATCAACAAATCAATGATGTAATCCAGGTATGTTTTATTTTAGAGGATTACCACCAGAGAGGACCAACACATCCAATGGAGGATACAAACAAACCCTACACAGAGGACTTCCATCAGAGAGGACCAACACATCCAACAGAGGAGGATACAGACAGACCCTACTCAGAGGGCTTCCATCAGATGAGACGACCACCAAACCACAGGAAATCAAAAGAGGAAACCGACAGACACTACATCAGAGAGGAACCAGCAGCCCCAGACCAGAGAGTATCAACAGACACAACAGCTGAACAAAAAGATACATCAATAAAGGTGATTTTATTGTAAAAACTTCTTAATTAGGTGATTTATTGTAAAAACATCTTAATTAATCAATATTCTATAATTCAGACTAAGGAAAGGATTTAAAACAACAACAACAAAAAAAGAAACAAAAACAACATAGAAACTGTACTTGTACATAATGGATAAGGAAAACTTCAATGTATCTAAATTCTTTATTTCTTAGCCTGTGTTTTATATCCTCACAATACTTAATATATTTTTTATTTAACCTTAAGCTAAACTTAGTAAAGTATATTTCAGTGAAACTTTACTAAATCGAACCTCATTGAGACCACCTTTTCAGTTCAGAAGAGACATGTGTTCAGTTATACAGGTTAAATTAACAAAGATATCTTACATTGAATCTTGATTTAAAGTTAGGTTTATACAGGATTCCGGTTTATTCTGGGTTTGGTTAAGACGGGTGTATATATATAATATATGTACATTGTCCGACAATATAATATTTATTTGTGTGAGCTTTAGAAATGGGAATAAAAGCAAGCTTCTGGTGAGTACAAAAGTATCATCTCCTTTTGACCATTGGGATATGTATTCATCTGTACATTCGTAATGTAGTCTGCCTGAGTCCAGTTCAATTTCTGATAAAGTTTGTGTATAGCTTATATTTTAGATATACATGTATTGACAAATAGTTATTCATTTTCAGAATAATTGTCTTGAATTGCAGACTGAAATGGTGTACGACCTACAGTGGACTATTATATATTCTGTACACTGACACTATGTAGATAGTTTTTGTCTCTATGCTTATTAATGTCAAGCAATTGCTTTCTTCTACCTTTCATAGTCTTTTCATTAATGTTCTGTATTTCACACATAACTTTTATTTCTTCTTTTTTTGTAGACTTGATGCACTAAGAGCAGGAATATTTGCAGCAAAGAAGTATTTTCCTGAAACTTGTGTATTCTATTTATGAAGAACTTATGTTGACATGAACTGCGGTATTTATTTTTTATGGTTTATGTCCTGGACTGGGTTGCACAAACGTCAATTAAGTTAATAGTGAATTAAGATTTAAGAGTCAATTAAATAGCTAATTGTAAATTAGTTAATAGTATGAGTTAATAGCGTTGCTTGACCGTCAATTAGACTGTCTATTAGTTAATAGTAAATTAACCTTCAATTAAGTTAAAATCGATCCCATAATTCATTACGGTGTGACGGATCAGTTAACAACTTCTTTTAAATCTCTAAGTTTTTTTTCTGACAATAGCTGTAGAAATTATATGCACGTTTTTTTAAGGACGAAGTTAAATGATTGGTTAATATGGCAGATTGCTGCAAAAGTAGCTGTGGAACCGTCGTACGTACAGGTGCGGTCACACGATACAATTTTCCATTCGATATTTCCTTGCGATATGCTTTCGGCAAAAATCTTGATGTGCTGTCCATCGACAGTCTGATGAGAATCGTATCATGAAAACGGTAAAAGAAATAAATTCGTTCTGATTTTAATTGAAGTAACAATTTAGTGAACATTTGTCATTTTATTTATTTCCTACTTTCCCCACTGTTCCGTTTCGGCTTTTACAACATTTCAAAAGAATACACAAAAAAACAACATAATATTTGATATGTTTTCTGTAACAAGTATTCTGTCGAACTCATGGGTGACGCAGATATATATCTATCTTAACTAATATTCAATCAAATGAAAAATAATCATCACTTCCCAATTTTGAAAACGATTACAATATAAGTATCCGATGATTTAGCATGTACATTCACAGTTTTCAGTTTAATATGCCACCCCGTAATCATATATAAAATGTAAGAAAAATCAATTAGATAATTATTGTCTATTAACGTGTTGACGAGAAAGACTACATTGTATTTTTTCTGAAATGTTTCTTTGACCATTCAGAATATATGTTTATTTATTTAGAAGGAAAATATAACTCTTCAAAAGGAAATAAAATTATTTTAGTGGTCATAGATGCACATTTGAAAAATGTCAACTCTGTCAATAATGTGAGAAAAAAGATACACTGTCGCAACTATTAGAGGCAAAATTGAAACACCTCACACAGCATGGTAGCTCACTTTCGCTTTACACATGAAAAGGAGTTGTTTTAAAATTAAAATAGTACTGATAATTGTGTATTTCATTGGAAATCTTTCTTTTAATAATTTGTACACTTTTAGTCACCTATCTTCCGATCCTTTTATGTAGTCTACACTGCAAGATGCTTAAATATATGTAATTTTAAGGATAGTGAATCAAAAATGAATTACTTATTTAAATTATGAAACAGTTAGTGAGTGATTGTTGCTTAGCCCAATTCAGCAATTTGGTTTAGTATATCATTGCGAGAACAAGTTAATTTTCAATGAAATGACGATAAGGTCCACTTTGTACTAGACCAACACGCTTAGTTGGATTTTTATAGTGCTAGCTCACTGAAACGACAGTACGTGGATAGACATGGCGCTCCACTCGGACTCATTATTCTGATTCCGAGCCAACTAGTCTTTGCTCTTTCTCCTTACTGCTGCTTGCTTAGCGGAGAAGCAACAACAAGACCAAGGAGAAAACCTTGTTCCTAATACTTTCATAATGTTTTTTTTTATTTTTTTTTATTTACAGGATTATATCCTGTTCATATTCATACCCCGACTTGTTTTCAAGGACCTGATGATTGTTAAATATTTATATAAAAAAAATATCGTATCAAAATCGAATGGAAAGTTTGATAGTGTGACTGACTACTTGGCCATTGGATATACCTATGTCATCTATTATGATGTTTGTTATCGTACATTTTTTAAATTTATTTTATTTCTCCCAAATTTATATCGGGGGGAAAAAGGTTCCCGTTCTGTCAAATCTTTCATTGTAAGTTGTCTATAACGGCGATTGTTGGTACGAAGCGACATAAGTACTTGCATGGCATCCATGTTTATTTACAATTAAGAATTTAATAGTGCTCGTTTGTACAATTAAATATATTTGAAAGTTGACGTTTGTGCAACAGAAATAATTCACTATTAACTTTAATAGTGCTTTTAATAGTAAATTAACTTTAATTGTGTTTTATGCAACACAGTCCTGGTCTTCTTTTCTCTAGCTCTTTTTATAGAGTATACAGTTGAGATATGTACCTACATTTGGTGCATTTTAAATTTCTTTTTTACTATTCCAAGTGCCCTCGTGGCTCAATGAGTTAGGTGGTTGGATTACCTAACAACTCATACAAGTCTATCACCAATACGGTGTGGGTTCGCACCCGGCTTTGTAAATTACAAAAAGGGTGCACTCGTCTTGCAGCCGCAAGTGATAAAGTTTAACAGTTGCTTGCCCATGGTCGGTGGTTCTCTCACAGTACTACGGCTTCTTCCACCACTAAAACTGGTTGCCATGATATAGCTGAAATATTGCTGAAAGTGGCAGTAAACACCAAAGATCAATCAATCAATCAATCTACTATCCTGACCATTTTCTTCATTGTCTAAATCCCACAATAATAGACCCTCTCACTGTGGATAGGCTTGCCTGTGCTCGTAAAACATGTAATTCCACATTTCCTCTATTTTTATGCAAACTGTCCTATGTAAATTTTAATCAGTTCTGAAATTTAAAAGATAGTCACTAAATTATCCTTGAAATGCCAATTTATATGACAAAAAAAAAAATTGAAATTAGAGTTACCTCCCATTAGCTAGTACAGCTTTTTAACACATAAACTTAGAGTCTTAAGAAAAATGGATTTTTTATCTGTGTTAACTTTTCCGAGTGATTCTAAAGTTATACATTCAACAGGTGTTTAAAGCTGGCAAACATGTCCCCTTTCATGCAAAGTTCAGTGAAATTTATATGTACCAGGTATTTATCCAATGATTTGTAAAAAAAATTATTTAGCAACTTCTGAATTTTCTAGTTGCTATAAAACTAGCCTCAAATTCTGTTACAAGGTTCAACTATTTACAAATTATACTGAATGTCCTTTCCATTGCCCTTGCTAGCTTGTAATCTTGTTGGGCTCTTGCAGCTATTTTTTGCTTTCACCATACCCCGCTGCTCCACTGCCTCCTGGAGCGATTATTTGTTGTCACTCCTCAGGGGGACAATGACATTAACCAGACCTCGTACCATTTTGCCAGTTATAAGGGAAATTCAAATAGTTTGTATGAAAAAGTATTAAAACATATTATTTTAGAATCAAACCGGGAATGTGCAAAAAAAAAAAAAGGGGGTGTCAAATCATAATGCGAAAAACCAGACTGACTGGCTCATAGTGGGTAGTGTGTTTGTGGAATGCCACACTTCCTGCATGTTAAAGAACTCTTTTTTAGAATTCAAGTAAAGAGTAAATACAGTCAAACCTGTATTAAGAGGCCACCTTTGGGACAAGGAAAAAGTCATCTTATAAGACAGGTGACCTCTTAAAAGAAGTTCAATTCTTATGACTTTTTCTATGACAGGACAAGAAAAAAGGTGACCTTTTAATACAAGTGTCTGCTTAATAGAGGTGACCACATAGTAGCAGGCACAATAGACTAAATTGTTTGTCCTACCTTTCCAGTGGCAGTTAAAAGTTGTTGATCAATCCATTCCTTCATTTCTATATGCGTGAAGGTTTTATATATTGCTGAGCTTGTTCTCATCCTAATAATATCTGAAATTCTGCTCGTTGGACATAATTAAAATATAGATAGCAAATTTAGTGTGCACAACACATCTCCAGAACAACCCCCACCAAGTACGCTCACAATCAAATGATTCAAAAACCAGATAATTTAACATTGTCATTTAAAAACTGTAAAAGTAAAATGCTAAAAAAAAATAAAAGATAAATTACATCCCTTTTTTGATAATTTCATGTCGTAATATAATTCATGTTACAGATAGTGTAATATTTTGTTAATTATTTGTTGAAGACTAATTAAAATTTATATTTATCTTAATTAAAATACTTCGTATAAACAAATGGGACAACTTTTCCTCTCATCATTGATTATCATTTGTGAATGATGTACTGATGATACATGATTTTTTGAAAAATTAATCATTAAATTTATAGATTTGCTGTACATATACAAAACTGTATGTAAAGAACAACTAATCTAAAATTAAAGTATTGTCAATATTCTTTGAAACTGTAATTAAATAATATAATTATGCAAAATTATCAAATTTTGAATTTTTTTATAATTTGAGTTACCTCCCCTTCCTGCTAATTTTGAACAATAATAAAAATGAATTTATGGTATATTCTGACTCCAAAATGATATTTTTTTCATCTTTTTGTTTTGAAATAATCATAATTTACTAGATTTTTACAATATTTTAATCTAAGTTTATGATTTTAAAGAAATTGGTTTTGAACACTTAGACTTGACCATTTTGTCTTGGTGAAAAGCAAATTTTTCTGAAAGTTTTAAAAACAATAACTGCTATTATATATCTCTTATTGGTTTCATTTTTTTGTATTGCGGAGATTGCATATAGGCCTTTAAAGAAATAATATGGAAAATAGTCTTCTATGTGTTTTTATAGTAAAAATTATTCATTTAAAATGCTGCCCATTCTTATACAACTATTGTGGCTTTAATCCCTTTTTCATAGTAATTTTTAGAATATTTCTTTAAAGTAAAACATATCAATTTTCTATATTCTGATAGAAACGATAATAGTTAGTAGGTATATTTAGAAATACAGCTTTAATTGTTTATTGAAAATAATATTACAGTGTCATAATATGCCAGTAAATGTCTTTTGTCTACAAAATTAATGCAAAAAATGACTGATCGAAACTTTGGTCAAGCATATCTCGAAAACTACATAATCAATCATTTTGAAATTTTGTATGCTTGTTTACTGTATTTATTTGTATCCATAACTTTTTCATTATTTTTCAGCAACAACAGCTAAGAAAGACCAGACTTCTACCACCATAGATGCCATGAAAGACAAGTGGCCCACACAAGAAGTAGACCAACTAGCAATCAACAGACAGAAAACATACATATACTTTTTAAGAAAGTGAATCAATGGGCCACACAGGTTGTTTTTATTGAGAATTTAATTGAACTTTAAAGAGCACATTAGAGGAAATCAATAGATCTGACAGACTCTACACCAGTGGAAACTTAGTACAAGATGACATACTAGTATAATGTATATCAGAGGATTACCATTAGAGGAGACCAATAGATCTGACAGACTCTACAGCAGCGGAAACTTAGTACAAGATGACATACTAGTACAATGTATATCAGAGGATTACCATAAGAGGAGACCAGCAAACATTACACCAGAGAATATCAAAGCGACAAGACCAAAAGACTGGCACAAGAGAGTTAACAACAGATCTTAGATCAGAGGCTAACCAACAGACTGGCACCAGAGAGTTAACAACAGATTTGAGTTCAGAGGCTAACCAACAGACTGGCACAAGAGAGTTAACAACAGATCTTAGTTCAGAGGCTAACCAACAGACTGGCACCAGAGAGTTAACAACAGATCTTAAATCAGAGGCTAACCAACAGACTGGCACCAGAGAGTTAACATATCTTAGTTCAGAGGCTAACCAACAGACTGCCACCAGAGAGTTAACAACAGATCTTAGATCAGAGGCTAACCAATAAACTGGCACAAGAGAGTTAACAACAGATCTTAGTTCAAAGACTAACCAACAGACTGGCACAAGACAGTTATTAACAGATCTTAGATCAGAGGCTAACCAACAGACTGGCACCAGAGAGCTACAAGCAGATCTTAGATCAGAGGCTAACCAACAGACTGGCTCCAGAGAGTTAGCAACAGATCTTAGATCAGAGGCTAACCAACAGACTGGCACCAGAGAGTTACAAGCAAATCTTAGATCAGAGGCTAATCAACAAATTGGCACCAGAGAATTAACAACAGATCTTAGATCAGAGGCTAGACCAACAGACTGACACAAGAGATTTGACAACATATCTTAGATCAGAGGCTAACCAACAGACTGGCACAAGAGAGTTGACAACATATCTTACTTCAGAGAGTAATCAACAGACTGGCACAAGAGAGTTGACAACAGATCTTAGATCAGAGAGTAATCAACAGACTGGCACAAGAGAGTTGACAACAGATCTTAGATCAGAGGCTAGACCAACAGACTGGCACAAGAGATTTAACAACAGATCTTAGATCAGAGACTAATAAACAGACTGACACCAGAGAGTTACCAGCATATCTTAGATCAGAGGCTAACCAACAGACTGACACCAGAGAGTTACCAGCATATCTTAGATCAGACGCTAACCAACAGACTGACCCCAGAGAGTTAACAACCGATCTTAGATCAGAGGCTAACCAACAGACTGACACCAGAGAATTACCAGCATATCTTAGATCAGAGGCTAACCAACAGACTGGCTCCAGAGAGTTAACAGCAGATCTTAGATCAGAGGCTAACCAACAGATTGGCACCAGAGAGCTACAAGCAGATCTTAGATCAAAGGCTAATCAACAAACTGGCACAAGAGAGTTAACAACAGACCTTAGATCAGAGGCTAGACCAACAGACTGGCACCAGAGAGTTAACAGATCTTAGATCAGAGGCTAACCAATAGACTGGCACCAGAGAGTTA
Source organism: Bathymodiolus septemdierum (assembly GCA_963383655.1). Taxonomy (NCBI): domain Eukaryota; kingdom Metazoa; phylum Mollusca; class Bivalvia; order Mytilida; family Modiolidae; genus Bathymodiolus; species Bathymodiolus septemdierum. Next base: position 72,949,939 of record OY726517.1, read on the forward strand.
ACAATATATCTTAGATCAGAGGCTAACCAACAGACTGGCACCAGTGAGTTACAAAAAGATTTTAGATCAGAGGCTAATCAACAAACTGGCACAAGAGAGTTAACAACAGATCTTAGATCAGAGGCTAGACCAACAGACTGGCAGCAGAGAGTTAACAACATATCTTAGATCAGAGGCTAAACAACAGACTGGCACAAGAGAGTTGACAACAGATCTTAGATCAGAGAGTAATCAACAGACTGGCACAAGAGAGTTGACAACAGATCTTAGATCAGAGAGTAATCAACAGACTGGCACAAGAGAATTGACAACAGATCTTAGATCAGAGGCTAACCAACAGACTGACACAAGAGAGTTGACAACAGATCTTAGATCAGAGGCTAGACCAACAGAATGGCACAAGAGATTTAACAACAGATCTTAGATCAGAGATTAATCAACAGACTGACACCAGAGAGTTACCAGCATATCTTAGATCAGAGGCTAACCAACAGACTGACACCAGAGAGTTACCAGCATATCTTAGATCAGAGGCTAACCAACAGACTGACACCAGAGAGTTAACAACAGATCTTAGATCAGAGGCTAACCAACAGACTGACACCAGAGAGTTACCAGCATATCTTAGATCAGAGGCTAACCAACAGACTGGCACCAGAGAGCTACAAGCAGATCTTAGATCAGAGGCTAATCAACAAAATGGCACAAGAGAGTTAACAACAGATCTTAGATCAAAGGCTAACCAACAGACTGGCACCAGAGAGTTAACAGATCTAAGATCAGAGGCTAACCAATAGACTGGCACCAGAGAGTTAACAATATATCTTAGATAAGAGGCTAACCAACAGACTGGCACCAGTGAGTTACAAACAGATCTTAGATCAGAGGCTAATCAACAAACTGGCACAAGAGAGTTACCAACATATCTTAGATCAGAGGCTAATCGCCAGACTGGCACAAGAAAGTACCCAACATATCTTAGATCAGAGGCTAACCAACAGACTGGCACCAGAGAGTTACAAACAGATCTTAGATCAGAGACTAATCAACAAACTGGCACAAGAGAGTTAACAACAGATCTTAGATCAGAGGCTAGACCAACAGACTGACACAAGAGATTTGACAACATATCTTAGATCAGAGGCTAACCAACAGACTGGTACAAGAGAGTTACAAACATATCTTAGATCAGAGACTTATAAACACTGGCACAAGAGAGTTGACAACATATCTTAGATCAGAGGTTAATTGCCAGACTGGCACAAGAAAGTACCCAACATATCTTAGATCAGAGGCTAACCAACAGACCGGCCCCAGAGAGTTAACAACATATCTTAGATCAGAGGCTAACCAACAGACTGACACCAGAGAGTTAACAACAGATCTTAGATCAGAGGCTAACCAACAGATTGACACCAGAGAGTTACCAGCATATCTTAGATCAGAGGCTAACCAACAGACTGGCTCCAGAGAGTTAACAACAGATCTTAGATCAGAGGCTAACCAACAGACTGGCATCAGAGAGCTACAAGCAGATCTTAGATCAGAGGCTAATCAACAAACTGGCACAAGAGATTTGACAACAGATCTTAGATCAGAGGCTAGATCAACAGATTGACACAAGAAATTTGACAACAGATCTTAGATCAGAGGCTAACCAACAGACTGGCACAAAAGATTTAACAACAGATCTTAGATCAGAGACTAATCAACATACTGACACCAGAGAGTTACCAGCATATCTTAGATCAGAGGCTAACCAACAGACTGATACCAGAGAGTTACCAGCATATCTTAGATCAGAGGCTTATCAACACTGGCACAAGAGAGTTGACAACAGATCTTAGATCAGAGAGTAATCAACACACTTGCACCAAAGAGTTACAAGCATATCTTAGATCACAGGCTAATCAACAGACTGACACAAGAGAGTTGACAACATATATTAGATCAAAGGCTAATCAGCAGACTGGCACAAGGAGTTGACAGCATATATTAGATCAAAGGCTAACCAACAGACTGGCACAAGAGAGTTACCAGCATTTATTAGATCATAGGCTAACCAACAGACTGACACCAGATAGTTAACAACAGATCTCACATCATAGTCTAACAAACAGACAGGCACCAGAGAGTTAACAACAGATCTCAGATCAGAGGATAACCAACAGGTACCAGAGAGTTACAAACAGATCTTAGATCAGAGGCTAACCAATAGACTGGCACAAGAGAATTACACAAACAGATCTTAGATCAGAGGCTAACCATCAGACTGGCACCAGAGAGTTACAAACAGATCTTAGATCAGAGGCTAACCAATAGACTGACACCAGAAAGTTACCAGCATATCTTAGATCAGAGGCTAATCAACAGACTGGCACCAGAGATTTACAAACAGATCTTAGATAAGAGAGTAACCAACAGACCCCACACTAAAACAAAATACATCAAGAAAGGTAATTTGTTGTATAATCTAATTAATCAGTGTTTCTAGAATTTAAATGGAAATGATTTTATGAAAAGATAGTTTAAACAGTGATTGTTAACAACTCCAACAATATCAACAAAATGAACAATCACCTCTCATCTTAATTCACTGAACACTAAAAAGACCATGACATATGATGTTGTAAATCCAGGTCCTGGCTTGGGACAGGCACAAACATGCAGTGAGGTTAAATCGGTTAATGGGACCCCCTCCCCCTCAACTCTTAATTTGAACAGTAATGATAACAATAACAACAATAACCTCTCACATTTGAAAAAATAGTCAAAATAGAAATGACATTCTGTTCACTCAATTCACTAAAATATATTCCATATCTAGGAGATTAAAGCATTTTATTTTTGAAAAAAAAAAACATGTATATATTTAATCTTAATAAAATCCTGTATTGAAACATTTTATTTATCAAGAAATTAGATATAGTGTTGAGTCATACAGTATTGTTAGTATAGAAATAAAAAGCTTCAACCATCTGTAAATTAAAGTTTCTAAACTTTTACCCCTATTGTGAATAAAGTAGAAAATGAACATTTAAAACCTTACAAGAATAATTTTATTATTATTTTTAGGGGAAATCAGTGTTACTGTGCACATTTTGTTTCAAATAGAACATATATATATATATATATACGTCTGAAAATTAAACCAAACAGTGTTAGAATTAGATTTTAGAGCTGTCAAATTTTTTTTCTTCCGTCGACGGGATTTGAACCCACACAATTGATACACTGCAGCACCATTTGCTTAGCCTTATGTCCAGCGCCCTAGACCACTCGACCACATATATATATACATATATAATATCTAAGATGAGTAAAATATTCAATGGTTTTTTTTTAAATCGTCAACAATCTGTAAATTAAATTATTTGAACTTGTTCCCCAAATGTGGATAATGCAGATTATGAATATTGAAAATCTTACAAATATTGAAATACCAGTATACATGAAATTTACAAATATTCAAATACCAATATACCTGAAATTTACAAGAATTTGTTTAGATTTCTCATTTCATGTTTAAATAGAATGTATTTATTGTTGATATTAAAAAAAAAAAAAATCCTTTTATAGATATTACCTATAAAATTGAGGAGCAAAAATACTTTCTGATGAATATATAATATAGCATTATCATAGAGTTGACATGTCTAAAATAACATAAAACAGTGGGGTTTTTTTTCAAAAAATATAGTTTGTCATTTTTTGCTTCTTTTTGCTGCCTTTAAACCCAGAATTCCCAAGAAGGACATCTAGAACCCAAATATGTTATGGTTTCCTTTGTTTCAGGTTTTCTTACAAATGTATGTTAAAAAAAATTCATATATTCATTTTTTTAGGGGGATCCATCATGGTCGTGTGCCATCGGTGCCTATCACCACAAAAGTTGTGAGTTCGAACCCCGTCCATGGCAAGGTGTACTTGATGCAACATTATCTGATAGCGTTTGTCAGTGACTTCCAATAGGTCGATGGTTTTCTCTGGGTACTCTAGTTTCCTTTACTAATAAGTACAATTTCCAAATTGAAATGGTCAAAACATTTTGCATATGATTATAACTTTTTTATTCATTTACTGTAGTTAACAAATTAGAATAAAATACTGTCAAACATGCCTTCAAGGGCACCTCTATATAACAAATCACTTCCTGTAAAGGGCCATCTCATTTTTCCCATTAATGAATAGAGCATATAATTTTAACCAGTATGTAAAGGGCAACTGCTCATAGTTGTATGTTCCCCTGAGTGGCCTTTATATAGTTTATGGTTATATGGTTACAATTTTGACACGGTATGATATCTATTATCAAGCAACTAGCATGATATTAACATAATATTAACATAATATCAACATAATATCAACATAATATTAACATGATATCAACATAATATTAACATGATATTAACATAATATCAACATAATATTAACATGATATTAACATAATATCAACATAATATTAACATGATATTAACATAATATCAACATAATATCCCTATTTTTTAATGTGAAGTTTTAATGATGTCACTGATGTCACATTGTCAATTCCTCTATAAACATATTATAGTTGGTATGTTTTAATGATGTCACTGCCAATTCCTCTATAAACATATTATCTTTGGTATGTTTTGCTTGAAATTGACTTCTCATCGTATCTCACATCTCGGGTTTCGCCTCCGACTGATATTGCTATGAGAACCATTCGTGCAAAGCAAATCATATATTATATATTTACATTTCTTTAATTAAAATTATGTTAAAAATATAAACGGTCATATAAATTTATTACGTTTTGTGTTAAAATTTAAGAGTTAGTGGGTGATTGTTGTTTAAGGCCAACTCTGCAATTGTTTACTTAGCCATCACCAATCAGTCGGCAATCAATCAGTCGAATAGTTATGATTACTGTCCCAAGGACTGTATGTATGATTGTAGACCAGATAAACAATTGAAGACTCAAGGGATCAGTTGTTGTTATTGATGTAAAATAGCATTGAACTTTAAAGAAAATGCATCAATTTTATGATAACAATTACATGTATATTACAGGGCAAATGTAATATCTAGAATGGACAGATGTAATGGTATAAATTTATTGGATGAACAGCATTATCTCCCCTTGGACAGATGTAATGGTAAAACACAGGATAAACAGAGCTACCTCCACTTGGACAAATGTAATGGTAAAACACAGGATGAACAGAGCTACCTCCACTTCAACAGATGTCATGGGGAAAAAATCACATGATGTACATAGTTATCTTCACTTGATTTAAGAACTATTTTTTTGAATGTATCAGTTATGTTTGATATTTTATTACTCTGGTCTATATTTTGTAAAAATATTTAACCTTTGAAACTTATTCTAGTTAAAAATGAAGTTCAATATTTGAATGAGAAATTTGGCACACATGAAATGTTTTAATTAAAGGCAAGCATAATTTCTACAACAATTTCTCAATTTTTACTAGGAGTACAAAATAACAAAACTATTTATGAACCTTCTTTTTTTAACTTTGAAGATCACATTTCTACTTTTTAAATCTATAAAATGTTTGTCTCATTTGGGTTGAATTAATTGATTGCTTCTTAATTTTGTAAAAACAAATGTAATGATGAAGTTGATATGTATTAATTATGGTAAAAATATATACTGGCTGCTGTGTGTTCACTACTATCAGATGTCCTTATGAACAGGTAATGTGGTAAGAATGTCTACTTTGAAAAGAAATGAATCATATATGGATTGTTATGGTTTTCTATATACTATATCTCGCCTTATTATGCATCACATGCACATGCACATGCACTAAATAACCCTCCTCCTATATTAAAACAGTATAGCTCAACACTAGATATAATTTCACTGAGGTGTACTTTTCCCACTCACTAAATAACCCTCCTCCTATATTAACAGTATAGCTCAACACTAGATATAATTTCACTGAGGTGTACTTTTCCCACTCACTACTTAACCCTCCTCCTATATTAAAACAGTATAGCTCAACACTAGATATAATTTCACTGAGGTGTACTTCTCCCACTCACAACATAACCCTTCTCCTATATTAACAGTATAGCTCAACACTAGATATAATTTCACTGAGGTGTACTTTTCCCACTCACTACTTAACCCTCCTCCTATATTAAAACAGTATAGCTCAACACTAGATATGATTTCACTGAGGTGTACTTCTCCCACTCACAACATAACCCTTCTCCTATATTAAAACAGTATAGCTCAACACTAGATATAATTTCACTGAGGTGTACTTTTCCCACTCACTAAATAACCCTCCTCCTATATTAAAACAGTATAGCTCAACACTAGATATAATTTCACTGAGGTGTACTTCTCCCACTCACAACATAACCCTTCTCCTATATTAAAACAGTATAGCTCAACACTAGATATAATTTCACTGAGGTGTACTTTTCCCACTCACTAAATAACCCTCCTCCTATATTAAAACAGTATAGCTCAACACTAGATATAATTTCACTGAGGTGTACTTCTCCCACTCACAACATAACCCTCCTATATTAAAACAGTATAGCTCAACACTAGATATAATGTCACTGAGGTGTACTTCTCCCACTCACTAAATAACCCTCCTCCTATATTAAAATGGTATAGCTCAACACTAGATATAATGTCACTGAGGTGTACTTTTCCCACTCACTAAATAACCCTCCTCCTATATTAAAACGGTATAGCTCAACACTAGAGATAATTTCACTGAGGTGTACTTTTCCCATTCACTAAATAACCCTTCTCCTATATTAAAACAGTATAGCTCAACACTAGATATAATTTCACTGAGGTGTACTTTTCCCACTCACTACTTAACCCTCCTCCTATATTAAAACAGTATAGCTCAACACTAGATATAATTTCACTGAGGTGTACTTCTCCCACTCACAACATAACCCTTCTCCTATATTAAAACAGTATAGCTCAACACTAGATATAATTTCACTGAGGTGTACTTTTCCCACTCACTAAATAACCCTCCTCCTATATTAAAACAGTATAGCTCAACACTAGATATAATTTCACTGAGGTGTACTTCTCCCACTCACAACATAACCCTCCTCCGATATTAAAACAGTATAGCTCAACACTAGATATAATGTCACTGAGGTGTACTTCTCCCACTCACTAAATAACCCTTCTCCTATATTAAAACGGTATAGCTCAACACTAGATATAATTTCACTGAGGTGTACTTTTCCCATTCACTAAATAACCCTTCTCCTATATTAAAACAGTATAGCTCAACACTAGATATAATTTCACTGAGGTGTACTTTTCCCACTCACTACTTAACCCTCCTCCTATATTAAAACAGTATAGCTCAACACTAGATATAATTTCACTGAGGTGTACTTTTCCCACTCACAGCATAACCCTCCTCCTATATTAAAACAGTATAGGTCAACACTAGATATAATATCACTGAGGTGTACTTCTCCCACTCACCACATAACCCTTCTCCTATATTAAAACGGTATAGCTCAACACTAGATATAATTTCACTGAGATGTACTTTTCCCACTCACAGCATAACCTTCCTCCTATATTAACAGTATAGCTCAACACATCTAATATCACTGAGCTCTATATTTCTCTTGACACAGTATACCAGTTAAATGTTAACATACTAACTGTTTACAAAATCACAAATAATACATGTATGGTTCATAGTGTATTTTAGTTGAGATTGTTCTTGCCACAAAATTTGTTCATTGATATGAAAAATGATTACCAGGCTCTTTGTTGTATGACTTTGTGTTCTAATATTGTGGTTATGTTTATTTTATATGCCTGTGTTGAACTTATGAGGAATAGTCACATGTTATATTAAAAGTTGTCATGCTTTAATGTTAATTGATTTGTGGTTGGTTGTTTTTAATTATCATAATGTTGGTTCATTACAGTAATTGTACAAGTTTTTATATTAGAAATACAACCTTTTCTTTATTTATTAACATGTCTAATTAATTATGTCTCCCCTTCGGACGAAGGGAGACATATTGTTTTAGTCTGATTTTTTCTTCCGCTTCCGCATCTTCTTCTTCCACTTCTTCTCAGCAAAGCTTGTCTGGACCATAACTTTTTTGTCTTTCCAGATAGGTCAATTATATTTAATATGTGGGTGCATGACCATAAGGTGGTGTGTCGCGTACCATAATGACCTTTGTGGGACCTTGACCTTTGACCTCAAGGTCAAATAATTGTTTTTTAAATAATATTTTCTTGTCCGGGCCATAACATTTTTGTCTTTCAAGATAGGTCAATGATATTTGGTATGTGGGTGCATGACCATAAGGCGGTGTGTCACGTACTGTAATGACTTTCGTGGGACCTTGACCTTTGATCTGAAGGTCAAATAATTGTTTTTTTAAATAGTATTTATTTGGTATATGGGTGCATGACCATAAGGCGGTGTGTCGCATTCCATAATGACCTTTGTGGGACCTTGACATTTGACCTCAATATCAAATAATTGTTTTTTAAATAGTATTTTCTTGTCTGGGCCATAACATTTTTGTCTTTCGAGATAGGTGAATGATATTTGGTATGTGGGTGCATGACCATAAGGTGGTGTGCCGCATACCGTTGGAACTTTGACCTTTGACCTCAAGGTCAAATAATTGTTTTTTAAATAGTATTTTCTTGCCTGGGCCATAACATTTTTGTCTTTCGAGATAGTTTGTAGTACAGATGGCCGCATTAAGGGGAGACAATTAAATGCAGCAGTTGTGAATATACATGTACAATATATAATATTATATATCATATGGAAATATAATGAAGAAAATATTAGTGATATATAATAGTTTCACAATATTTGTCAGAAAAATTGATAGTTATTCAATACTTTTTTGTTGCATAACGACAACATTCAGTTTTATTAATGATGAATTTTGAACAAAATACTGTGGGATATACTTTTTTCTCTCCTATTTGGATAACCTAAGAATAGATAATGAAATTATTCTCCATGATGTGCTATTTAGAATATTTATATGAAATGCCATAAATATTTGTAATGTAGGATTAGACGTTACAATATTATATTTAATACATAACTTCAGAATTATATGTTTTGTAACTGAATTCTAACAGACCCTACCTTTATGGCATTAATAATTCAGTCAAAAGTTATTAAATATTGTAGGTTTTCGTATATTTCTTCAACTCTATATATATATTGTTTATATAAAGGAGAAGATATTATAGGTTGTAATACTTGAACTGATCATATTGTCAAGTTTTTGGACAATGAAATATGTTTAAACTAACATTTTATTGGATCAGTATGTAATCACGTGACCTTTTAATCGAATTATGCAGAAATAGAATGGTTGATTAAAACAAATTGATAATCTTAAAGATTAATGTACAGTTGTGAATGTTAGATTTTATGCACAAAAGTGTGTCCATTTTTGCCAGGATGCATACGATTGCATGGTAAATTGTGAGAAGGGAAAAGAGGTACTTATTTAGTGTAATCAACTATTGTTCCTATGACACCTGTCCAACTTCCTTAAAGTAAAAAAATAATATTATATACATATAGAAGTTATTCATAGTATATTACAGAAGTTTTTAAGAATTTTTCACTAATTTTTCCATATTTTGAATCTTAGTCATCTTCTGCAGAATATACCTATTTTGTGTTTTCCCAGAAACTTTACAGACCATATTTATACATAATAACATTGTGCACCTCAATTCACAGAGACATTCAAGACTATTTTTCTATTTTTGTTGTTGAAATTTTCATTTTAGTCACATTTTCATAAGAAGATACATAGTCGCCATAATATAGCTGAAATATTGTTCAAAGTGGCGTTAACACACCAAAAATTAAAAAAAACAATCAGAAGATACATATTTTCTGTAATCCTATTATTTTTAATACTAAATCTTAGGATTTCGCTGAATTATTGCATATACATTGGAGCTAGATATCTCATTTACTAGTAGTACTCAAGATGTTTCTAGATTTTTGTATAATTTATTACATACTCCCACAGTTTACAACAGAGCTCCCTGAAACTGCAAAATATATATTATATTCTCCAGTATTTTTAAAATCAACTCTCCCACAGTTTGCAAAATGAGGTATTCTTCAGTATTTTGTGTAATACACTTAAAGGGTAATTTAATTGTTTTTGTTGCTAGATATTATAAGTAACAATTTCAATTTTGCAATCACTTGTTGTCAGTTGTCGTCTGTTTTTACTTTTTTCAAATGTCCATCACTGTCTCATTTCAATTCACAAATTTTGAAGTCTGAAAATGAAAACCAGATGAATAATTACATGATTTGAGGATTCTGTGAACCATTGGTTTTTAAATAGCTTCCCTCACAGTTTTAAGCATAAGATGTCCATCAGTAGTTTATGTTAACAGTCACTCTCACAGTTTTAAGCATAAGGTGTCCATCAGCAGTTTATGTAAGCAGCTCCTCTCACAGTTTTATGCATAAGGTGTTCACCAGTAGTTTATGTAAACAGCCCCTCTCACAGTTTTAGCCATAGGGTATCGACCAGTACTTTATGATAGATAGCAGCTCTCCTTAAAGTTTTAAACATAAGGTGTACATCAGTGGTTTATGTTAACAACCCCTCTCACAGTTTTAAGCATAAGGTGTCCATAAATAGTTTATGTTAACAGCTCCTCTTCACAGTTGTAAGCATAAAATGTCCACCAGTAGTTTATGTTAGCCCCTGTCACAGTTTTAAACATAAGGTGTCCATCAGTAGTTTATGTTAACAGCCCCTGTCACAGTTTTAAACATAAGGTGTCCATCAGTAGTTTATGTTAACAGCTCCTTTCACAGTTTTAAGCATAATATATACACCATTAGTTTATGTTAAGAGCCCTTCTCACAGCTTTAATATTAAGGTGTCCATCAGTAGTATATGTAAACAGCCCCTCTCACAGTTTTAAGCATAAGGTATCCACTAGTAGTGTATGTTAACAGCCACTCTTACAGTTTTAAGCATAAGATGTTCATCAGTAATGTTATGTTAACAGCCACTCACACAGTTTTAAGCATAAGGTATCCATGAGTAGTTTATGTTAACAGCCACTCTCACAGTTTTAAGCATACGGTGTTCACCAGTAGTTTATGTTAACAGCCACTCTTACAGTTTTAAGCATGAGGTGTCCATAATTAGTTTATGTTAACAGTCCCTCTCACAGTTTTAAACATAAGGTGTCCACCAGTAGTTTAAGTTAACAGCATCTCTCACAGTTTTAGCCATAAGGTGTCCATCAGTAGTTTATGATAGATAGCAGCACCCTTTAAAGTTTTAAGCATAAGGTGTCCATCTGTAGTTTATGTTAACATCCCCTGTCACAGTTTTACACATAAGGTGTCCATCTGTAGTTTATGTTAACATCCCCTGTCACAGTTTTACACATAAGGTGTCCATCTGTAGTTTATGTTAACATTCCCTGTCACAGTTTTACACATAAGGTGTCCATCTGTAGTTTATGTTAACATCCCCTGTCACAGTTTTACACATAAGGTGTCCATCTGTAGTTTATGTTAACATCCCCTGTCACAGTTTTACACATAAGGTGTCCATCTGTAGTTTATGTTAACATCCCCTGTCACAGTTTTACACATAAGGTGTCCATCTGTAGTTTATGTTAACATCCCCTGTCACAGTTTTACACATAAGGTGTCCATCTGTAGTTTATGTTAACATCCCCTGTCACAGTTTTACACATAAGGTGTCCATCTGTAGTTTATGTTAACATCCCCTGTCACAGTTTTACACATAAGGTGTCCATCTGTAGTTTATGTTAACATCCCCTGTCACAGTTTTACACATAAGGTGTCCATCTGTAGTTTATGTTAGCAGCCCCTCTCACAGTTTTACACATAAGGTGTCCATCAGTAGTTTATGTTAACATCCCCTGTCACAGTTTTAAACATAAGGTGTCCATCAGTAGTGTATGTTAACAGCCCCTCTTACAGTTTTAAGCATAAGGTGTCCATCTGTAGTTTATGTTAGCAGCCCCTCTCACAGTTTTACACATAAGGTGTCCATCAGTAGTTTATGTTAACATCCCCTGTCACAGTTTTAAACATAAGGTGTCCATCAGTAGTGTATGTTAACAGCCCCTCTTACAGTTGTAAGCATAAGGTGTCCATCTGTAGTTTATGTTAGCAGCCTCTCTCACAGTTTTACACATAAGGTGTCCATCAGTAGTTTATGTTAACATCCCCTGTCACAGTTTTAAACATAAGGTGTCCATCAGTAGTGTATGTTAACAGCCCCTCTTACAGTTGTAAGCATAAGGTGTCCATCTGTAGTTTATGTTAGCAGCCCCTCTCACAGTTTTACACATAAGGTGTCCATCAGTAGTTTATGTTAACATCACCTGTCACAGTTTTAAACATAAGGTGTCCATCAGTAGTTTATGTTAACAGCTCCTTTTACAGTTTTAAGCATAATATATACACCATTAGTTTATGTTAAGAGCCCTTCTCGCAGCTTTAAAATTAAGGTGTCCATCAGTAGTATATGTAAATAGCCCCTCTCACAGTTTTAAACATAAGGTGTTCATCAATAGTTTATGTTAACAGCCACTCTTACAATTTTAAGCATGAGGTGTCCGTAAGTAGTTTATGTTAACCGCCACGCTCACAGTTTTAAGCATAAGGTATCCACGAGTAGTTTATGTTAACAGCCGCTCTCACAGTTTTAAGCATAAGGTGTTCACCAGTAGTTTATGTTAACAGCCACTCTTACAATTTTAAGCATGAGGTGTCCGTAAGTAGTTTATGTTAACCGCCACGCTCACAGTTTTAAGTATAAGGTATCCATCAGTAGTTCATTTTAACAGCCACTCTCACAGTTTTAAGCATCAAATATGCACTAGTAATGTTAACAGTCCCTCTCACAGTTTAAAGTTTAAATATAAGGTGTCCATCAGTAGTTTATGTTAACAACTCCTCTCATAGTTTTAACCATAAGTTGTCCATCAGTAGTTTATGTTAACTATCCCTCTCACAGTTTTAAGCATAAGGTGACCATCTGTAGTTTATGTTAACAACCATTCTCACAGTTTTAATATAAGGTGTCCATCAGTGGTTTATGTTAACAGCCCCTCTCACAGATGTAAGCATAAGGTTTCTACCAATAGTTTATGTTAACAGCCCTTCTCACAGCTTTAAGGATAAGGTGTCCATCAGTAGTTTATGTTAAGAGCCCTTTTCACAGCTATAAAGAACAGCCGCTCTCACAGTTTTAAACATAAGATGACCATCAGTAGTTTATGTTAACAACCATTCTCACAGTTTTAATATAAGGTGTCCACCAGTGGTTTATGTTTACAGTCCCTCTCACAGTTGTAAGCATAAGGTTTCTGCCAGTTGTTTATGTTAACAGCCCTTCTCACAGCTTTAAAGATTAGGTGTTCATCAGTAGTTTGTGTTGGCAGCCCCTCTCACAGTTTTAAAGATAGGTGTTCGTCGGTGGTTTATGTTAACAGCCCCTCTCACAGTTTTAAGCATAAGATTTCCACCAGTGGTTTATGTTAACAGTCTCTCTCACAGTTTTAAGCATAAGGTTTCCACCAGTAGTTTATGTTAACAGCCCCTCTTACAGTTTTAAACAATATGTATCCACAAATAGTTTATGCTCACAACTCATCTCACATTTATGAAAATAAGGTGTCCATCAATAGTTTATGCTAACAGCTCCTCTCACAGTTGTAAGCATAAGGTGTCCATCAGTAGTTTATGTTAATTGCCTTCTCATAGATTTAAGCATAAGTTGTCCATCAGTAAATTATGTTAACAACCCTTCTCACAGTTTTAAATATAAGGTGTCCATCAGTAGTTTTTGTTAACAGTCTCTTTCACGGTTTTATACATAAGGTATCCATCAGTAGTTTATGTTAATGGCCGCTGTCACAGATTTAAGCATAAAGCATCCAGCAGTAGTTTATGTTAGCAGCCTCTCTCACAGTTTTATACATAAGATGTCCATCAGTAGTTTATTTTAACAGCCCCTCTCACCGTTTTAAGCATAAGGTATCCACCAGTGGTATACATTTGTTTGTTAACAGTCCCTTTCACAGTTCTAAGCATCAGGTGTCCATCAGTAGTTTATGTTAGCAGCCCCTTTCCCAGTTTTATGCATAAGGTGTCCATCAGTAGTTTATGTTAACAGCCCCTTTCACAGTTTTAAGCATAAGGTGTCCATCAGTAATTTATGTTAACAGCCCCTTTCACAGTTTTAAGCATAAGGTGCCCATCAGTAGTTTATGTTAACAGCCCCTTTCCCAGTTTTATGCATAAGGTGTCCATCAGTAGTTTATGTTAACACCCCTTTCCCAGTTTTATGCATAAGGTGTCCATCAATAGTTTATGTTAACAGCCCCTTTCACAGTTTTGAACATAAGGTGACAATCAGTAGATTATGTTAACACCCCTTTCCCAGTTTTATGCATAAGGTGTCCATCAGTAGTTTATGTTAGCAGCCCATCTCACAGTTTTGCACATAAGGTGACAATCAGTAGTTTATGTTAGCGTCCCCTCTCACAGTTTGAAACAGAAGGTGTCCATCATATGTTAACAGCCCCTTTCCCAGTTTTATGCATAAGGTGTCCATCAGTAGGTTATGTTAACAGCCCCTCTCACAGTTTTAAGCATATGGTGTCCATCAGTAGTTTATGTTTACAGCCCCTCTCACAGTTTTAAACATAAGGTCTCCATCAGTAGTTTATGTTAGCAGCCCCTTTCACAGTTTTATGCATAAGAAGTCCATCAGTAGTCTATGTTTACGGCCCCTCTCACAGTTTTAGACATAAGGTGTCCATCAGTAGTCTATGTTTACAGCCCCTCTCACAGTTTTAAACATAAGGTCTCCATCAGTAGTTTATGTTAGCAGCCCCTTTTACAGTTTTAAACATATGGTGTCCATCAGTAGGTTATGTTAACAGCCCCTCTCACAGTTTTAAGCATATGGTGTCCATCAGTAGTTTATGTTTACAGCCCCTCTCACAGTTTTAAACATAAGGTCTCCATCAGTAGTTTATGTTAACATCCCCTTTCACAGTTTTAAACATAAGGTGTCCATCAGTAGTCTATGTTTACGGCCCCTCTCACAGTTTTAGACATAAGGTGTCCATCAGTAGTCTATGTTTACAGCCCCTCTCACAGTTTTAAACATAAGGTCTCCATCAGTAGTTTATGTTAGCAGCCCCTTTTACAGTTTTAAACATATGGTGTCCATCAGTAGTTTATGTTTACAGCCCCTTTCACAGTTTTAAACATAAGGTATCCATCAGTAGTCTATGTTTACGGCCCCTCTCACAGTTTTAGACATAAGATGTCCATCAATAGTTTCTGTTAACAACCCCTCTCACAATTTTATGGTTAAGGTGTCCATTAGTAATTTATGTCAACAGTCCCTCTTACAGTTTTGAACATAAGGTGTCCATCAGTATTTTATGGATAAGGTGTCCATCAGTAGGTTATGTTAGCGGCCATTTTCACAATTGTATGCTGAAGGTGTTCACCAGTAATTTATGTTAATATCCCCTCACAGTTTTAAGCATAAGGTGTCCATCATTTTTTTTGTGTTAGCAGCCTCTTTCACAGTTTTAAGCATAAGGTGTCCATCGTTTGTTTGTGTTAGCAGCCCCTCTCACAGTTTTTATCACACGGTGTCGATCAGTAGTTTATTTTAGCATCCCTTCTCACAGTTTTAGGCATAAGGTGTTCACCAGTAGTTTATGTTAATATCCCCTCTCAGTTTTAAACATAACGTGTCCATCAGTAGTTTATGTTAGCGGCCCCTTTCACAGTTTTATGCATAAGGTGTTCACCAGTAGTTTATGTTAATATCCTCTCTCAGTTTTAAACATAAGGTGTCCATCAATAGTTTATGTTAACAGCCCCTCTCACGGGTTTAAAAATAAAGTGTCCATCATTAGTTTATGCTTACAGCCTCTTTCTCAGTTTTAAGCAAAAGGTATCCAACAGTAGTTTATGTTAACAGCCCCTCTCACAGTTTTAAACATAAGGTGTCCATCAGTAGTTTATGTTAGCAGCCCCTCTCACAGTTTTAGGCATAAGGTGTCCATCAGTAGTTTATGTTAGCGGCCCCTTTCACAGTTTTATGCATAAGGTGTTCACCAGTAGTTTATGTTAATATCCCCTCTCAGTTTTAAACATAACGTGTCCATCAGTAGTTTATGTTAGCGGCCCTTTTCACAGTTTTAAGCATAATGTGTCCATCAATAGTTTATGTTAATATCCCCTCTCACAGTTTTATGCATAAGGTGTTCACCAGTAGTTTATGTTATCAGCCCCTCTCACAGTTTTGAACATAATGTGTCCATCATATGTTAACAGCCCCTCTCACAGTTTTAATAGTTTATGTTAACAGCCCCTCTCAGTAAGCATAAGATATCCATCAGTAGGTTATGTTGACAGCCCCTCTCACGGTTTTAAAAATAAAGTGTACATCAGTAGTTTATGTTAGCAGCCCCTCTCACAGTTTTGAACATAATGTGTCCATCATATGTTAACAGCCCCTCTCACAGTTTTAATAGTTGATGTTAACAGCCCCTCTCAGTTTTAAGTATAAGGTGTCCATCAGTAGTTTATGTTAACAGCCCCTCTCATTAAGCATAAAATATCCATTAGTAGTTTATGTTGACAGCCCCTCTCACGGTTTTAAAAATAAAGCGTATATCAGTAGTTTATGTTAACAGCACCTCTCACAGTTTTATGCATAAGGTGTTCACCAGTAGTTTATGTTAACAGCCCCTTTCACAGTTTTAATAGTTGATGTTAACAGCCCCTCTCAGTTTTAAGCATAAGGTGTCCATCAGTAGTTTATGTTAACAGCCCCTCTCAGGTTTAAACATAAGGTGTCCATCAATAGTTTATGTTAACAGCCCCTCTCACAGTTTTAATAGTTGATGTTAGCAGCCCCTCTCAGTTTTAAGCATAATGTGTCCATCAATAGTTTATGTTAACAACCCCTCTCACAGTTTTAATAGTTTATGTTAACAGCCCCTCTCAGTTTTAAATATAATGTGTCCATCAGTAGTTTATGTTGACAGTCCCTCTCAGTAAGCATAAGATATCCATGAGTAGTTTATGTTGACAGCCCCTCTCACGGTTTTAAAAATAAAGTGTACATCAGTAGTTTATGTGATCAGCCCCTCTCACGGTTTTAAAAATAAAGTGTCCATCATTAGTTTATGCTTACAGCCTCTTTCTCAGTTTTAAGCAAAAGGTATCCAACAGTAGTTTATGTTAACAGCCCCTCTCACAGTTTTAAACATAAGGTGTCCATCAGTAGTTTATGTTAGCAGCCCCTCTCACAGTTTTAGGCATAAGGTGTCCATCAGTAGTTTATGTTAGCGGCCCCTTTCACAGTTTTATGCATAAGGTGTTCACCAGTAGTTTATGTTAATATCCCCTCTCAGTTTTAAACATAACGTGTCCATCAGTAGTTTATGTTAGCGGCCCTTTTCACAGTTTTAAGCATAATGTGTCCATCAATAGTTTATGTTAATATCCCCTCTCACAGTTTTATGCATAAGGTGTTCACCAGTAGTTTATGTTATCAGCCCCTCTCACAGTTTTGAACATAATGTGTCCATCATATGTTAACAGCCCCTCTCACAGTTTTAATAGTTTATGTTAACAGCCCCTCTCAGTAAGCATAAGATATCCATCAGTAGGTTATGTTGACAGCCCCTCTCACGGTTTTAAAAATAAAGTGTACATCAGTAGTTTATGTTAGCAGCCCCTCTCACAGTTTTGAACATAATGTGTCCATCATATGTTAACAGCCCCTCTCACAGTTTTAATAGTTGATGTTAACAGCCCCTCTCAGTTTTAAGCATAAGGTGTCCATCAGTAGTTTATGTTAACAGCCCCTCTCATTAAGCATAAAATATCCATTAGTAGTTTATGTTGACAGCCCCTCTCACGGTTTTAAAAATAAAGCGTATATCAGTAGTTTATGTTAACAGCACCTCTCACAGTTTTATGCATAAGGTGTTCACCAGTAGTTTATGTTAACAGCCCCTTTCACAGTTTTAATAGTTGATGTTAACAGCCCCTCTCAGTTTTAAGTATAAGGTGTCCATCAGTAGTTTATGTTAACAGCCCCTCTCATTAAGCATAAAATATCCATTAGTAGTTTATGTTGACAGCCCCTCTCACGGTTTTAAAAATAAAGCGTATATCAGTAGTTTATGTTAACAGCACCTCTCACAGTTTTATGCATAAGGTGTTCACCAGTAGTTTATGTTAACAGCCCCTTTCACAGTTTTAATAGTTGATGTTAACAGCCCCTCTCAGTTTTAAGCATAAGGTGTCCATCAGTAGTTTATGTTAACAGCCCCTCTCAGGTTTAAACATAAGGTGTCCATCAATAGTTTATGTTAACAGCCCCTCTCACAGTTTTAATAGTTGATGTTAGCAGCCCCTCTCAGTTTTAAGCATAATGTGTCCATCAATAGTTTATGTTAACAACCCCTCTCACAGTTTTAATAGTTTATGTTAACAGCCCCTCTCAGTTTTAAATATAATGTGTCCATCAGTAGTTTATGTTGACAGTCCCTCTCAGTAAGCATAAGATATCCATGAGTAGTTTATGTTGACAGCCCCTCTCACGGTTTTAAAAATAAAGTGTACATCAGTAGTTTATGTGATCAGCCCCTCTCACGGTTTTAAAAATAAAGTGTCCATCATTAGTTTATGCTTACAGCCTCTTTCTCAGTTTTAAGCAAAAGGTATCCAACAGTAGTTTATGTTAACAGCCCCTCTCACAGTTTTAAACATAAGGTGTCCATCAGTAGTTTATGTTAGCAGCCCCTCTCACAGTTTTAGGCATAAGGTGTCCATCAGTAGTTTATGTTAGCGGCCCCTTTCACAGTTTTATGCATAAGGTGTTCACCAGTAGTTTATGTTAATATCCCCTCTCAGTTTTAAACATAACGTGTCCATCAGTAGTTTATGTTAGCGGCCCTTTTCACAGTTTTAAGCATAATGTGTCCATCAATAGTTTATGTTAATATCCCCTCTCACAGTTTTATGCATAAGGTGTTCACCAGTAGTTTATGTTATCAGCCCCTCTCACAGTTTTGAACATAATGTGTCCATCATATGTTAACAGCCCCTCTCACAGTTTTAATAGTTTATGTTAACAGCCCCTCTCAGTAAGCATAAGATATCCATCAGTAGGTTATGTTGACAGCCCCTCTCACGGTTTTAAAAATAAAGTGTACATCAGTAGTTTATGTTAGCAGCCCCTCTCACAGTTTTGAACATAATGTGTCCATCATATGTTAACAGCCCCTCTCACAGTTTTAATAGTTGATGTTAACAGCCCCTCTCAGTTTTAAGCATAAGGTGTCCATCAGTAGTTTATGTTAACAGCCCCTCTCATTAAGCATAAAATATCCATTAGTAGTTTATGTTGACAGCCCCTCTCACGGTTTTAAAAATAAAGCGTATATCAGTAGTTTATGTTAACAGCACCTCTCACAGTTTTATGCATAAGGTGTTCACCAGTAGTTTATGTTAACAGCCCCTTTCACAGTTTTAATAGTTGATGTTAACAGCCCCTCTCAGTTTTAAGCATAAGGTGTCCATCAGTAGTTTATGTTAACAGCCCCTCTCAGGTTTAAACATAAGGTGTCCATCAATAGTTTATGTTAACAGCCCCTCTCACAGTTTTAATAGTTGATGTTAGCAGCCCCTCTCAGTTTTAAGCATAATGTGTCCATCAATAGTTTATGTTAACAACCCCTCTCACAGTTTTAATAGTTTATGTTAACAGCCCCTCTCAGTTTTAAATATAATGTGTCCATCAGTAGTTTATGTTGACAGTCCCTCTCAGTAAGCATAAGATATCCGTCAGTAGTTTATGTTGACAGCCCCTCTCACGGTTTTAAAAATAAAGTGTACATCAGTAGTTTATGTTAACAGCCTCTCTCACAGTTTTATGCATAAGGTGTTCACCAGTACTTTATGTTAATATCCCCTCTCACAATTTTAAACATAACGTGTCCATCAGTAGTTTATGTTAGCGGCCCTTTTCACAGTTTTATGCATAATGTGTCCATCAATAGTTTATGTTAATATCCCCTCTCACGGTTTTAAAAATAAAGTGTACATCAGTAGTTTATGTTAACAGCCCCTCTCACAGTTTTGAACATAAGATATCCATCAGTAGTTTATGTTGACAGCCCCTCTCACGGTTTTAAGCATAAGGTATCCATCAGTAGTTTATGTTGACAGCCCCTCTCACGGTTTTAAAAATAAAGTGTACAAAGTGTACATTAGTAGTTTATGTTAACAGCCCCTCTCACAGTTTTGAACATAAGGTGACAATCAGTAGATTATGTTAACAGCTCCTCGCACAGTTTTAGAAATAAAGTGTCTATCAGTAGTTTATGTTAACAGCCCTTTTCACAGTACGTGTCCACCAGTATTTTGTGTAATACAATAAAAGGGTAATCTTTTGCTCTCAATTGTTTTTGTTGATAGATATTATAAGAACACGTTTTTGTTTGTATTGTAATAGGACTTTGTATTACAATTAAACTTATTATTGTTTCTTAAAAGATTGTATGAAGAATTTATCTGTGTCAAATCTAGTAACAATTTCAATTTTGCAATCACTTGTCGTCCGTTGTGTGTCCTTACTTTTTTCCATTATCCTTCACTACCGCATTTTAAGTCACTATGAGCTCAAATTTGTGACACATATATTCCAGATTTTCCGTTGGGTGGACTCTAATTTAATATACAGATTGTACAAATTAGGCTTATCTTGATTTTTAAAATTATACCAAAGTCTTCTCCTTAGAAACAATTGATTCAAATTATACTAAATGGAGAAATCAGAAAGAATTTGAGTTTTAACTTATTTGGATTTATATGTTTCGAATTTTTGTGTAAAATTTTGTAGTCTGAAAATGAAAACCAGGCGAGCGATTGCATGATTATTGGATACTGTGAACCACTGGTTTTTAATATCCATGGTTACTTATTATGGGTATATGTGTAATTGAATTATGGAAACTAATGCTTTTCTATAGTTTTTCTCCTCATATGGTTTTATCTGTAGTTTTTGATGCAGAGTTTCCTCGCAGTTTTGATATATGATATATGATAAAGACTTATTTTGTATTAATATTTGATTGTAAAGGTTAACTTGCTTTATATTTCACCTAATGTTTCCAATGTTTGTACACAGCTTTAACATTTGATACAAAACATATATGTTTTCTATATTGCTTTATTATAATTTCAATTGAAATGCATTAACATGTATTTATATGCTTATATATACCCCCGTCACACTAGACCAAGTTCACACTACGTTCATTAAAAATTGCGAAAAATTAGTTGAACCTACCAAAAACTCTACAACGCAGCGGAACCGTAGTGCAAACTGGTATGGACGTAGTATTGTCTTAAAGGACTTCAAGGACGTGACAGAATTTTGAACGTGTTTAAAAAATCCGTAGCAAGGACGTAGTACATTCCTGATGAGAACCTAGTAAAAACCGAGAGGACTTGATGGAAACGTAACATAAACTTCTCACGGTCCCCTTTGACGTACCGCGGACGGCAAACGATTTTATGCCGTTCTTATTACGTTGCCACTGCGTTCGTGCTACGTGTATCAAGTTTTCATTACGTCCATATCAAGTTTCTACGAAGACTGTGGTAAGTTCACACTACGTTGTCGAAGACTGTGATAAGTTCGTAGTACGTTGTAGAAGACTGCAGTACGACCCTATCACGGTCTCCAAGTTCTTGATACGTTTATGCATCGTTTTCGACAGGTTCCCAGTACTTATGTACTATTGCCATGTATTCTGTATAAAAACTGAATTCAGATTATCATTTTTCATCAAAACGTTGAAAAATGAGTCACGAATACATGCTTTATAATTTGCTACTTCAAGGACAACTTGTAGGCCCTTCTAGATGCACAACTTGCAATTTTATTGTTAAGGATACAGGCACTTGACGTCTTGACCCCCCTTTTCCCGGTTGACCCCCCTCTTTCTACAAAGTTGAATTACACAGGGAAAAAAATGTTCAACTTTGTGGGAAAAGGGGGGTCCTGTCACACCTATTTAAGGGAAGCAAATTAATTTAGTGAAATTCAACTTTGACGTGACAGGAACGTACTAAGGTCGTAGTGCGAATTGTATGGTCGTATTGAGGACGTAGTGAAAACGTGATGCACGTACTTAGAACTTGATCCAGCACGTAGTAATAACCTACAACGAACGTGGTAAACGTGGTGAACACTTAACTTGGTCGTAGTATGAACGAGAAAGCGAGATTTATTTTCAAATTTAAGCAAGTTTCTGCTACGTTTATTAGAACTTCTAGGACGTACTGCATTCTGCGTGGTCTTTGTCTGAGTGTGACGGGGGCAAAGGTTATTGTGTTTAATGCCACTTTCAATAATATTTCAGTTATATTGTGGCAGACAGTTTTATTGATGGGGGAAACCGGAGAAAACTATCGACCTGTTGCAAGTCTTTAGGAAACTTGATCACATAATGTTGTATTGAGTACACCTCGCCATGAGTGGGATTCGAACTCAAAACTTAAGTTATGATAAGCACTGATTGCACAGATAGTAAATCCAACTACTATACAACACCACCATGACGGCTCCTTATTTCCTTAAGAAATGTTTGAAGATACCAAAAGGGATAATTAGAAGCCGTTAATTGAAGGACAGACAATACAATGGCCAAAAGAAAAAGGACAAAAGGAGTAACAATGATAAACAAAACATTACACAGAAAACTAAAGATTAAGACAAATGAAACCCACTACAAATCGGGGAAATATTCCGATGCTCCGGAAGGATAAGCAGTTCCTGCTCTAGATGTGACACCTGTCTTGTTACTATATGTCCATATATAGTGAGTTGTGTATACAAAAAAATAATGCAATTAAAAAACATTCTAAATATTTAACAGTGATCCATTGAGATTCAGTATAACTAACCATGATATTATACTGTTTACATTCATAGAGGTTAACGTGCTCGCCTCAAGTGGTGTTGATTGGGTGTTCGATCCCCGGTCGGATCAATCCAAATTACTATAATATTGGTGTTTACTAGTTTTGGTGTGCCAACACTATACAAGTCCAAGTAAGCGTGTTGGTCTAGTACAAAGAGGATATCATCATTAAGTCATCGAAATGTACCTAAACAGCAATTAATCAACCATTTATAGAGCCGGATTCCATTTGTTTACTTAGTCTTTTTTTTTATTCTATGCGCATTACAGAAGAATATTATTTATATTTTAATTGTGAAAAGAAAGTTTAAATACCAATACTCCAATACTAACAAAACGAACAATCACCTCTCAGTTAAATTGAACACACTGAACACAAAAAACACCATGATATGACGTTGGAAATCCAGGTCCTGGCTTGGTATAGGCACAAACATGTGGCAGGTTTAAACCGGTTACTGGGATCCCAATCATTCCTTCTTGATAATTCTTTTTTCTAAGAAGAAATGTAATCAAAACTTTAGTTTTGAAATGTTTGGTGAAAAAATAAGCCAACAAGATGATTATAACTATCTTGGACTGGTTGATCAAGCCCAACAAGCACTTTATTCGTTATATTTAAGCAAATTTATAATATTTAGAATTGAAATTATTTGATGCATTAGTGTATCCAATTTTGACGTATTCGGCTGAAATTTGAGGGTTTGAAAACATGAACATTATTGAAAAAATTAATTTGAAATTTCGTAAAAAGATTTTAGGAGTTAAAACAAGCACACCAAATTGTATGGTGTATGGAGAACCTGGGCGATACCCTATGGAGTTACAGATTAAAATAAAAATGTTGTGTTTTTGGAACAATTGTGGGTAATCCAGGGGCGGATCCAGAGGGGGGCGCACCCGGCGCGCGCCCCCCTAAAATTGGAAAAAAATTGATTTTTTTGGCGCAAAATTGTGATTTTTTTCACACGAAATACCCCCCAAGTGCCCCCCCCCCCCCCCCCCCCCCCAGCTTGCAATCCTGGATCCGCCCCTGTAATCCTCATAAGTTATCTGGTAAAATCTACAGATTACTATCTAAATTATTTATAAGTGACAATAGAGACATACCATGGAATTAGAATTTTGGTGTTTAAAGCCTCTTTCAGCAATATTTCAGATATATCATGACGACCAGTTTTAGTGGTGGGGGAAACCGGAGTACCCTGAGAGAACCACCGACCCTGGGCAAGCAACTGGTAAACTTTATCACTTGCGGCTGCGAGTCGAGTGCACCCTTTTTTGTAATTTACAAAGCTGGGAAACGAATCCACGCCGTATTGGTGATAGGCTTGTCTGAGTTGTTAGATGCAACTAACTCATTGAGCCACCCGGGCCCCAACATACCATGGATGGATTATATTAAATCAATATTTGGTTAAACAGGTTTCAGCAGTATATGGGATGGTCAACATTATATTAATCCTGAATTTTTGAAGGTTACTATAATCAAAGATAACAAGATCAATATATTCAAAAATGGTTTTCAGATATTAACAATTCTTCAATATGCTCATTAATTCATAAATATATACGAAAAGCTATTTAATCTGATATTTGAGTGTGGAATTATCCCCGAGAGTTGGGTGATTGGCGAAATTAAACCTATTTACAAGAACAAGGGTGACTCAAGCGAACATAAAAATTATAGACCCATTACGATATTAAGTTGCTTGGTGAAACTTTTACATCTGTTCTGTGTAACAGACTTTGTACCTATTCGGAATACTTTGCTGTATTCACTAAATATTAAGCTATATGGCCACATCAAGCCATTCTTTTGTTGACTTTGTAAATTTGTTTTTCACAATACCTTGGCTTGTGTGTGTTTTTACTTTCTTACCGGTAATTAAGCTCATAAAAGACCGTCGGCACGGATAAAGGCATATAATTATTGTAATAATTAATGAAATATAAAAATTTAATCAAATGCAATCATCATTAATTAAATTTATAACTTTAATAAATAGTTTAATAAAAATATAATAAAACAAAAACAAAATATTCGAACAAAAACGAATCGTGGGAAGACTTTTAGTATACACATTTGAATCAATCACATAATTTTTTTTTTATAATGATTTATTTTGGAAAAAAAGTGGGGGCGTTTAGGTGAAAAGTGGGGTCGTTTTGATAAAAGGTGAGGGCGTTTTGGTAGTGGGGGCGTTCATGAGCCTGTGGCAGTGATTGTATCCAGCGGTTACGTAAACTGTCCGGAGTTTGGTCCAGAGAATATATGAATGCACATTGTTAGTTTCGAATAAATAAATTTTATAAGAATGGTCATGTAACAATAATTCAGAAATAATAATTATTTTTCTTAGAAATAAACTATTATTTTATTATTTGTATAAACTATAGATGGTTTTTGATGAGAAAATGAAGTGAATATTTTTTTAGACACACTCTCGCATTTAAGTATGGCGGAGAATTTGAACACTCCGTCACATTTTCTTAATGTAAAACCTCCAGGTAGTTCATTCGCTATAATTTAATTGCATTGCTTAACACTTCAACATTATTATTGGTTGATGTATATGTTGAAGTAATTTTGTGACGAATAGCAGCCCTGATTTCATTTAATTTCATGTTTTTTTTACTATATTTCATGTTTAAACTTGTTGATCTTTTTGACAATGTTTACCCCATTTGATTTAAAGGGTTACCCCTTCATTTTGGGATGTAGATTTCACAAACCGAGAGTTAGATAAAAGTCTTACTCTAGCAATTTTCAATATGGAAAACATTATTGGAAGAATTAACAGAGATGCAGATAATCTGCATGCTTGTGAAGTTGTGTATTTTACTTTTTTAGTCACATTTGGTGAAAATGCTTGAGACGTTAAAGCTCAGTATACAATTAAGTATGCATTAATAGCAAAATATGCACATACAGATACACATCGACATAAAGTCAACATAGTACAACAGTTGTAGCTTGTAAAATTTCTGTCGTATTTTTACATCTGACATGACAAATGTAATCATACATGTACCATACATATGTATCAACGATAGGAATTCTGGTTAATGCGATTTGGTTTGATGGAACGTTAGACCAATCCTAAATAAAATTACTATATTGGCAGTAAAATTATATCAAAGAGTCATGTTTGCACCGGATAATTAAATTTTGAAATTTTTTAAATCAGTTTCAGCTGAAAATATTGAAAAGACAATCATCATCGATGTACATTTGTAGTATCAGGATTTGAATTAGTTCTGGCTTGTCAAAAGAGGTACGATGAACATTGTCAATAACATGTTTATTGATAAGATGGTCAACAGCTGACACCAAGTTCCAAGGCCTGTAAAACATAGATCTATGCATACTGTAAAGTAGTATAGCAAATTAAATACATAAATGTACTCCTGGAAAAATGTAAAAAGAATAACATGTACTCAAATACTTCTGCAGACAGTAGTACAAGTTACAGTAAATACCCCACACTTGAATTATATGGAGATCTGGATTAAAAATTGTTCTTGGGATCTTACTTTTTAAATTTTACTCTAAATTCTAGTAAATTAAAATAAACCTGTAAATGCTATTTTGATATATGTAATAATTTAAAAATAAATGCATGATTTTATTGTTTTTTTGACAATACAATCAATAAAATGATTGATAATAATGATTTTGACTTTTTTTAAATTTTTGTGGCAAAAATAATTGATCTTGAATATGACTGCTTTTGTAACATACAAATGTACCAAAACAAAGTGTGACATTTCTATATGCATTACAATTATGCAATTTTTTTAGTTTTTAGCTCACATGACTTCCTGTTTCCCACATATTCCAATTATAAAATAAGATATGTTTATGCAAATAGGAGGTCCACAAGTGTCTTAAATCATTACAGTGATTTGACAGAAATTAAAATGCAATAAATATATCACAGATCCAAAATACAACATGAGTTAATTCTTTAATGTAGTCATATAATTATATCTTACATTTTTATAGAGGATGTTAGTCCTCATTACGGTAGACCACATACTGATGCACTATTTCTCACGTTGGTCTCTCGTGAGAATTAAAATGTTGGAGCGCTGACATTTAAACCCAGATGTGGAAAGCCAACATAGATACAAAAGTAAATACTTTCATGAAAAAAGATTTAAATAATAACTACAAAATGTACTTTGTTTTGTTTTTGTTAAATAAAATCTTGTACATGTATTTTCATTCCCAAGTCAAAAAATTTCAAAACTACATCTGTTTCATTTGCAACTGCGTCAATTCCGTAAATCGTGACGACTTGTACTGTAAACAAACATAGCACCTTTTTCAAGCGTGTCTAGAAAAAACAACTTTCTAGTTTCGGATTAGTAAAAGATGATTATAGAATAAATTTGACTTAATTTAGAATTACAATATTTTCAGAAAATATCAAATTTATTTTTTGGACCATTTGCAGTCGATGTAGAAAAACTCGCCTTGGTGTGTTTTTTGTATTGTTTTATTTTTTGCAGAATCTACGCGGGTGGTCTAATATTTACTCGGAATGATCAAAACTTTGACCAATACAACACAGACATACTGAAAGGACTTTAGGTTAACATGGACTATCTTTAAGGACAACTCGGGTCATTTTTTGATGTATGGACATTTTATGTCACGCCCAACTGCATTTCACTGTCGAACCACAGGAACTTGTTACGATTTTTTTTATCACTCGACTACTCTGTGGTCGAACTCCAGATTATTGACATTTCGTTATATATGACTTACCAGTTTAAAAGAAATCCAAACACAATTCCTGTCTAATTATCCAAGATTATTTGTACCACAATATTCCTAAAGTTCTACAATAAATGCGTAAATAAAAACGAATCTGGCCACCATTCCTCGCCATGTTAATATTTTTTTAATCACGTCATATTTTACGTTGCAACAAGTCAAGGACAAAAGTAAATCATATTTGGGGCACAACTGACACGCAAAGATGACAATGTCGACATAAAATCAATATTTTATAATATGCATAGTATATGTACAATAACTAGAATGAGGAGCTCCCATACATGTATGCTGTTAATCCAAATTTGCCACATTTGTTCACTTTCTTTTGCTGGTCCTTTTTGGCTCTTTTTGACTTTTTTTTTTTAGTTCACCTGGACCATAGGTCCAGGTGAACTATTGCCATCACTTGGCGTCCGTCGTCTGTAAACTTTTCACATTTCAAGCTTCTTCTCCGAAACCACTTGGCCGATTGGAACCGAACTTAGCAGGAATGTTCCTTGGATGGTCCTCTACAAAGTTACTGTTTTTCGTTCCAGTCGAATATTCAATATGGCTGCCAGGGCCAATAATATGCTCTGATTGGCTAAAATTTCAAAGATCTTCTTCTCTGAAACTAATGAACTGACTGAACCCAAACTGTTAAGGAATGATCATTGGAATGTCCTTTACCAAGTTACTGTTTTTTATGCCGATCGGAAATCCAAGATGGCCGCCATCGCAGGACATAGATTAACATTGGACCCTATGGGAAAATGTTCAAATGCCTTCTTCTCAGAAACTACAAATATGATTAAAGCCAAACTGTACATGAATGTTCATTGGATGGTCCTCTACAATCTTAAGGTTTTTTGTTCCGATATGAAATTCAAAATGGCGGCTACGGCAAGACTTAGTTTAACATTGGACCCTATGGGAAAAATGTTTCAAAATGCTTCTTCTCTGAAACCACTTGGACAGTTGAAACCAAACTGCCCAGGAATGATCATTGGAAGGTCCTCTACAAAGTTTCTGTTTTTTATGCCGATCGGAAATCCAAGATGGCCACCACCGCAGGACATAGATTAACATTGGACCCTATGGGAAAATATTCAAATGCCTTCTTCTCAGAAACTACAAATATGATTAAAGCCAAACTGTACATGAATGTTCATGAGATGGTCCTCTACAAACTGTACGTTTTTTGTTCCGGTATGAAATTCAAAATGACAGCTACGGCGGGACTTAGTTTAACATTGGACCCTATGGGAAAAATGTTTCAAAACGCTTCTTCTCTGAAACCACTTGGATAATTGAAACCAAACTGCCCAGGAATGATCATTGGAAGGTCCTCTACAAGTTGTGTGTTTTTTATGCCGATCGGAAATCCAAGATGGCCACCACTGCAGGACATAGATTAACATTGGACCCTATGGGAAAATGTTCAAATGCCTTCTTCTCAGAAACTGCAAATATGATTAAAGCCAAACTGTACATGAATGTTCATTGGATGGTCCTCTACAAACTGTACGTTTTTTGTTCCGATATGAAATTCAAAATGGCGGCTACGGCAGGACTTAGTTTAACATTGGACCCTATGGGAAAAATGTTTCAAAACGCTTCTTCTCTGAAACCACTTGGATAATTGAAACCAAACTGCCCAGGAATGTTCATTGGAAGGTCCTCTACAAAGTTTCTGTTTTTTTATGCCAATCGAAAATTCAAGATGGCCGCCACCGCAGGACATAGATTAACATTGGACCCTATGGGAAAATGTTCAAATGCCTTCTTCTCAGAAACTACAAATATGATTAAAGCCAAACTGTACATGAATGTTCATTGGATGGTCCTCTACAACCTTAAGGTTTTTTGTTCCGATATGAAATTCAAAATGGCGGCTACGGCGGGAATTAGTTTAACATTGGACCCTATGGGAAAAGTGTTTCAAAATGCTTCTTCTCTGAAACCACTTGGACAGTTGAAACCAAACTGCCCAGGAATGATCATTGGAAGGTCCTCTACAAAGTTTCTGTTTTTTATGCCGATCGGAAATCCAAGATGGCCGCTACCGCAGGACATAGATTAACATTGGACCCTATGGGAAAATATTCAAAAGCCTTCTTCTCAGAAACTACAAATATGATTAAAGCCAAACTGTACATGAATGTTCATGAGATGGTCCTCTACAAACTGTACGTTTTTTGTTCCGGTATGAAATTCAAAATGGCGGCTACGGCGGGAATTAGTTTAACATTGGACCCTATGGGAAAAATGTTTCAAAACGCTTCTTCTCTGAAACCACTTATATAATTGAAACCAAACTGCCCAGGAATGATCATTGGAAAGTCCTCTACAAGGTGTGTGTTTTTTATGCCGATCGGAAATCCAAGATGGCCACCACCGCAGGACATAGATTAACATTGGACCCTATGGGAAAATGTTCAAATGCCTTCTTCTCAGAAACTGCAAATATGATTAAAGCCAAACTGTACATGAATGTTCATTGGATGGTCCTCTACAACCTTAAGGTTTTTTGTTCCGATATGAAATTCAAAATGGCGGCTACGGCAGGACTTAGTTTAACATTGGACCCTATGGGAAAAGTGTTTCAAAATGCTTCTTCTCTGAAACCACTTGGACAGTTGAAACCAAACTGCCCAGGAATGATCATTGGAAGGTCCTCTACAAAGTTTCTGTTTTTTATGCCGATCGGAAATCCAAGATGGCCACCACCGCAGGACATAGATTAACATTGGACCCTATGGGAAAATATTCAAAAGCCTTCTTCTCAGAAACTACAAATATGATTAAAGCCAAACTGTACATGAATGTTCATGAGATGGTCCTCTACAAACTGTACGTTTTTTGTTCCGGTATGAAATTCAAAATGGCGGCTACGGCGGGAATTAGTTTAACATTGGACCCTATGGGAAAAATGTTTCAAAACGCTTCTTCTCTGAAACCACTTGGATAATTGAAACCAAACTGCCCAGGAATGATCATTGGAAAGTCCTCTACAAGGTGTGTGTTTTTTATGCCGATCGGAAATCCAAGATGGCCACCACCGCAGGACATAGATTAACATTGGACCCTATGGGAAAATGTTCAAATGCCTTCTTCTCAGAAACTACAAATATGATTAAAGCCAAACTGTACATGAATGTTCATTGGATGGTCCTCTACAAACTGTACGTTTTTTGTTCCGATATGAAATTCAAAATGGCGGCTATGGCAGGACTTAGTTTAACATTGGACCCTATGGGAATTTTTTTTCAAAATGCTTCTTCTCTGAAACACTTGGACAGTTGAAACCAAACTGCCCAGGAATGATCATTGGAAGGTCCTCTGTTTTTTATGCCGATCGGAAATCCAAGATGGCTGCCACCACAGGTCATAGTATTAACACAGAACCATATGGAGAAAATACAGAAATATATTCTTCTCTGAAGCTATTGCACTGATTGAACCTAAACTGTGCATCAATCATTGGAAGGTCCTTTACAAACTTTGTGTTTTTTATGTTGATCGTAATTCCAAGATGACTACCACTGCAGGACATAGTTTTTACATAAGACCAATTGGTTTTTTTTATTACCAGGTGAACGATACAGGCTCTTGAGAGCCTCTGGTTTTATCTCAGAATCATAAGAACTACAGATAGGTCTGAAGGGAAAAACCTTAGCTATATGAGACTCGAAATAAAATACATAATTTTGGGCATTGACCACTTTGCCCGTTCGTATATTTGAAATGATAAATTACAACAAATTTGTTTGAAACACTTAAGAGAAGACTTTTTCAAAACTGCATAAAAAACGAAATACAGAAAACAAACTGCATACCTACAAAAAAGTCTTGAAATAAAAAAATAAAATTATATTAGATGTTGGTAAGTTTTAACTCCCTATGACCCTTTCTATCTCAGAAACATTTTTTGGATGGTGTCTAGACATGCATTGAATTAGCAGATGAGTAGGAGTGGACCAGAAAGTGGGGGACTAGTTTTGGGAGTGGACCAGAAAAAGTGGTCAGGTTTCAAAACTGATAAGCCAAAAAAAAATAATGAACTGATATTAAAAAAAGTGTCATTTGATTTGAATGCATGCTTCAATTCTATACTAAAAATCCAGCTTTTTAAAATTTTGCCAAAAGGGGGGGGGGGGGGGGGGGGCATGTGCCCCTTGCCACATGCTCGTATGTCTCTGATAAGAAAAGATAGTTGAACATTAACATTTTTCATTTTTATACAATTTTTGCATTTATTATTTCTTTAGCTATTGGTATTAAAGATAATAAAACAAACACTTTCTAACCATGGAACAAGGAACATAATGCATTAATTTTTCCTTATTTCTGTTAGTGTTAATTATTTCTATCTGACAGTACCCATTTATTTATTCATCTTACTACCTAAAAGAAAGAAAAAAAGAAACTATACAAAATATCTAGATACATTGTGAAAAATATAAAGAAAAGAAGATTTTTTTTTACATAGTAAGAGAAGAGAATATTTGGCCACAGGTACTCAGGGACAGAATATCTCCACCTTTTTTCCAACACTACGAGAGAAAAAAATATCTTATCGTATCCTTAAGCTATTATTTACAGTTTAAGCATTGGTTAATTTGATATGCATGCATATCATCACAAAATAACCAAAAAAATCCATCTTCGATTTAGTTTTACATTGCATTTGTATGACAGTGGTTGGTATCAGGTCCGTTCGCCCTAACTACACATTCGCTCTGGGTCCGTTCCGCCCTGGGTTCGTTCGCCCTAAAAGGGGGTCCGTTCGCCCTGATAATTAAAAAGTATTTTAATGAACATTATCATATGAATATTTTAATTTAAAATAAAGAAGTAATGATATGGAAAACTATTAATTTAAAGAAAATATATGAGCTTTAGGAAATTAATTAAGTTCTTTTCAAGCAATTATTAGGTACATGTATATGGTTTGAAATTTTTAATTGAAATTAATGATTGTTGATTTCATCATTACAATTATTGATTGGAATTGGGAATTATTGTATATCTTTGATCTATTTATTTTCATTAATTGATGGCTTTGGTTCTGTAATTATACACTTTCGATGTAAGCTTGGTATGAGTTAAACAACGTTGAAACAAACGGCAAACACAAAAGAATTATATACCTCACAGCTTGTGTTCTTTGATCTCCTGCTATTTCATGTGATGGGTGTGAAATATATTTATGAATTAAAATGATTATTGTTAATCAAATGAGTATTTTAAAATGAAGTGTAATGCCTGAAAAAACAAATTCTAACATATATTTATGTTAATTCTTCATACCCTTAATATAGTGTTATTCAGAGAAGAATAAATATAAGTATATGTAAACAAATACATTCTCAGGCATCACACTTCAGGTGTATAATCTTGTCAGACAGGATAATCAGCTGCAGTTTATTTACAGACAATGTACCCTTTTGCATTGAATATCAAATATTATACTCCAGCACATGTTTTATATTCTGTCTCATGTTGAATAAATGTAAATTGAATGATAGTTGTTAAAAGCTTCAATTTATTTAAAATAAGAGCAATTATAAAATGGACACATACAGTTTCTACAGACTCTCGATTCACTCATCTTTACCTGCTTTACTTATTCCAAGGGACTGAAATATTTAACTTTACTCATTATCGAAACATACACTTTAACATGGTACGTATTAAAAATATCTCAATTTATTAAATATATACCATCAAATATCATTTATACTTCATTTAATTTTTTTTATTCTACATATATATAATTATCAGGGCGAACAGGTAATAGTGCGAACGGTAATTAGGGCGAATGGACCCGGAACCACAGTGGTTCCGTGTACAAAGGTTTTGAAAGATTTTCCGTCAGTCTGATCCTACAAGACCAACATCTGCCGAAAATGGTTTAGAATAGTAAGACACAATGAATTTTATTTATTTAACTATTTATTATGCCGTTCATGCTATATGTATATCGGCTATTATTTATTAAACTCAGTCTTTCTAAAATAAATGCTATAAAATTATTAACCAGCTTGTTGTTGAAACTTTAAAAGGTAATAACATTACACAGGAAGGAATATATTCTCTGTATAATTTTGTCACAGAAAATTTTAAAGAGTATGATTTAGATACTGAATATTGCCTTAATATTTAATAATATAATTGTATGTGAAAGCAGAGACATGTCTGATGGAAGCGGTGCCTATTTCATTCTTTTAAAATTAAAAACTATTTTGTTCACTTGGAGTGGGTCTGAAAGGGGTCTAAGCGTGATACGTGAAAGGCCTTTTTTCGGAAGCGTGACACGTGAAATATGGAAAATATAGACGTGAAAACGTGGTCTGTGTAAAATCATTATTCTGTACGTGAAAACGTGAAAATCTAACTTACTTTTAAGCTTGAAGACAAATCAAAGTCCGTATTCCGATGCTTCGCTGCATCGGAACTTGATTTGTGACTCTACATTTCTTTTACTGCATCCCGTTTTTAGGAGACTTTTTACGCTAGACTCTCTGACAAGTTCAAATTTATCCAGGGCAGCGATATTCTTAATCGAATAACCGTTTGAAATAATATGAAAACAATATTATCAGTAAATATCAATATTGAATGAAGTAATGAAGAGGGAAAATTCAAATCATGGTTATAGAACTTAAAATATTAATCCATTCGCATGATAATGACAGAATCATACAAAGAGAAAAGACTACATGTAGTCTGGACAAGTTCCCTGATACATTCTCAGAATTTAAACAACATGTATTGTAAACAAGTTTGTGGGAATATCTGATGTGGCAAAAGAACTGAACTTTCCACACTATGACACAACCCACTGAGTTTTGAAACTGGGGGTACAATGGGGTACAATTGCTGTTTTTTCCTTAACTTTGTACCCCTGCATATAGAAAGTCCCTACAATTTTGGGGGTACAGGGCCTATTTTTGGGGTAAAAAACCCTCTGCAGAGGGTAAATGGGAATGCTGACAACCTTTGCGAAAGTTGTCAAGAAGCCCCAAAGCACATCAGAAACCGTCACGATACAGACAAATGATCAATATGTGTCTACCAAAGATTATTTTACCATGCTGCTCATCAATCTTGTATGAAAGACAACATCATGGAAAGCAGGATCAGTCACAATCTGGCAACTATGAGGAACTGCCATATAACTAAACAACAAAAACCAACTATAAAACTACACATACAGATGTCACAATAAGATCTTCAACTGACACCAAGAAGTCCCTGACAATAAACGGTAATCAATCCATGCAGATAAGCGTGAAGCGTGAAATATCCAAATATCTAAGCGTGAAGCGTGATTTTGCCAAATTTTAAGCATAATTGGTACCCCCTTTAGGACCCCCCTTGAAGATAGCATAATATTGGCCGAAATACACATACTTTAAAATGTCGAAATAAAGATTATCAGTATTACAGTATGAGTAACCGTACGTAGTGTGGTCTTATGTATGGGCACAATAGACAGTTGCCCGGTGGTCCCACGAGCAAATGAACCCCATACTAATCTATGTATGTTGTATACAGCATGATTTTTAATGTTTAAACACTGATTTTGTTGGAAGTACCAATACAAGAAATATATGTTTAATTTTATCGACCATTTTAAGATTTACAGTTTTATTTCTATGAGTGTTTGTATAGATAAGGGCCTCAGTGCACTGCTTTGACCGGGGCCTATATTGCTGATAAGACGGCCCTGACCATACGTCATTCACCATTTACACTTCATGAACATGTACCGGCTGTACATAGCATGGTATAGGCCAATATTATTGTAGCAGGTCTCCAGTTTTCTACAGGTTCTCCTTTTTCCTCCTGCAATAAAATGGACCACCATGACAGAAATATTGTGGAAAATGGCATAAAAACATCCATAACTCTTCTTACTGATCCCCCCAATATAAAATAATTATTATCTTTGCAGTGCAGACATACATACCTCCACAAACTGGGAAAGAGAAATTAGACTTATTACCTCCATCAGCTTTTCAAGATACATGTGGTGATGATGCATGGAAGGAGTTGGCCAGGGCTACTAATGAAGTCATGAATTTAAAATTAGAAAACCAAAAATTAAGGTATGTGGCTATATTGTGCTGTTTTTTTAAGAGACCTATTCCCTTTCTGATATCAGGCATGACCCACAATGTATGATATTGTTATTTGTCAGTTGTCTGTAAACAGTTGCATTGGTTTGCCAGATTTAATTTGAGTTTTAAAAGAGGCCTATGAAATTATCAAAAATTATTACCGTAGAAAATATTGTACTCATATTGGAATGTAAAACTGATTATTTTATTGGTACAACTGACATATATATAAACATAACAACAACAATTCTACAATTGCTTGTTTCTGAATCGATCCTATTGTAGAATTGTTGTTGTTCTGTTGAGATATGTCAGTTATATACCAGTAAAATATCTTTAAACTAATGTAAAACTGAAGGGTGGTAATTTTCAAAATTTATTGGCAATAAGAAGAGAAATTACCAATTTTTAAAGTTTCTTTCTATTTTGTTTTAATTATGAATATGACACACTAAAGTACTGTGACAAAGTTATATTTTTTCTGCTTAAATAACTAGTAATATGCTTCTATGTGTAACCCTTTTAATTAGGTATTAAACCAAAATTAACATAATACTGATACTGATGCCGTAATACTTCCTAAATGTTGAAGGCTCATCAATTAAAAAAAAGTTTTAACAGTAAATGGTTGACAATATAGTTAACCACATTGATCGGGAACTCTCTCTTTTTTGTCTTTGATTTTCTGGAGTTTTTGGATCCGCGAGTTACAAACATTACATCCGGAAGGCATAAACAAAAAGGCCTAAATCTTTTGTTTTTTTAACTTTTTAACCAATGCCTGGTCCTTAGCTAGTTGGTAAACTTCATCATTACATTTTCTCATTCTTTTTATATTGTTAGTTCACCTGGACCAAAGGTCCAGGTGAACTATTGCCATCACTTGGCGTCCGTCGTCTGTCGTCTGTAAACTTTTCACATTTCAAGCTTCTTCTCTGTAACCACTGGGCCGATTGGAACCAAACCTAGCAGGAATGTTCCTTAGATGGTCTTCTACAAAGTTACTGTTTTTCGTTCCAGTCGGATATTCAATATGGCTGCCAGGGCCAATAATATGCTCTGATTGGCTGAAATTTCAAAGATCTTTTTCTCTGAAACTAATGAACTGACTGAACCCAAACTATAAATGAAAGATCATTGGAATGTCCTTTACCAAGTTACTGTTTTTTATGCCGATCGGAAATCCAACATGGCCACCATCGTAGGACATAGATTAACATTGGACCCTATGGGAAAATGTTCAAATGCCTTCTTCTCAGAAACTACAAATATGATTAAAGCCAAACTGTACATGAATGTTCATTATATGGTCCTCTACAATCTTAAGGTTTTTTGTTCCGATATGAAATTCAAAATGGCGGCTACGGCAGGACTTAGTTTAACATTGGACCCTATGGGAAAAATGTTTCAAAATGCTTCTTCTCTGAAACCACTTGGACAGTTGAAACCAAACTGCCCAGGAATGATCATTGGAAGGTCCTCTACAAAGTGTCTGTTTTTTATGCCGATCGGAAATCCAAGATGGCCGCCACCGCAGGACATAGA
Organism: Bathymodiolus septemdierum; assembly: GCA_963383655.1. Classification (NCBI taxonomy): domain Eukaryota; kingdom Metazoa; phylum Mollusca; class Bivalvia; order Mytilida; family Modiolidae; genus Bathymodiolus; species Bathymodiolus septemdierum. The sequence continues at coordinate 72,987,455 of OY726517.1, forward strand.
TTAACATTGGACCCTATGGGAAAATGTTCAAATGCCTTCTTCTCAGAAACTACAAATATGATTAAAGCCAAACTGTACATGAATGTTCATTGGATGGTTCTCTACAAATTTACGTTTTTTGTTCCGATATGAAATTCAAAATGGCGGCTACGGCAGGACTTAGTTTAACATTGGACCCTATGGGAAAAATGTTTCAAAACGCTTCTTCTCTGAAACCACTTGGACAATTGAAACCAAACTGCCCAGGAATGATCATTGGAAGGTCCTCTACATAGTTTCTGTTTTTTTTATGCCGATCGAAAATTCAAGATGGCCACCACCGCAGGACATAGATTAACATTGGACCCTATGGGAAAATGTTCAAATGCCTTCTTCTCAGAAACTACAAATATGATTAAAGCCAAACTGTACATGAATGTTCATTGGATGGTCCTCTACAAACTGTACGTTTTTTGTTCTGATATGAAATTCAAAATGGCGGCTACGGCAGGACTTAGTTTAACATTGGACCCTATGGGAAAAATGTTTCAAAACGCTTCTTCTCTGAAACCACTTGGACAGTTGAAACCAAACTGCCCAGGAATGATCATTGGAAGGTCCTCTGTTTTTTATGCCGATCGGAAATCCAAGATGGCTGCCACCACAGGTCATAGTATTAACACAGGACCATATGGGGAAAATACAGAAATATATTCTTCTCTGAAGCTATTGCACTGATTGAACCTAAACTGTGCATCAATCATTGGAAAGTTCTTTACAAACTTTGTGTTTTTTATGTTGATCGTAATTCCAAGATGACTACCACTGCAGGACATAGTTTTTACATAGGACCAATTGGTTTTTTTTATTACCAGGTGAACGATACAGGCTCTTGAGAGCCTCTGGTTTATAAATTAGTGTACATATATACTTGAATAATATAAAGTATAAAGTTCAAGATTATGATTTTTAGTAATTTACGTCACGATAACTGATGGTCACGTGACAATTTTTCAAATCAGATGACAGACGCTGATAAAGCTTGTTGGTCAAGCGAAATATCTGTCGATTTAATTATAATTATAGTCTTTATAGTCTTTTTGTAGACTTATAGTTATTTTTGTTACATTTTAACATCTTTTTTTGATATCGTTGTTAGCACTTTTAACATCTTTTTTTGATATCGTTGTGCTAACATTTTAGACGTTTATATATATATATATATATATTACGAATTTAGTTTGTTACACATATTTCCATTGGTTCTTCAACCCTGAATGTCAGCATATATTCGGAAAACAGACAGGGTATACATTTCAGTCCCCAAAAACGATTAAAACATGGACGACAAAACATTACGCTTCACTGAATCAATGGTATAATACGGAATAATAAATGTATTATTACCAAATTAAATGCTGTTTTTATACTCAAAACGGTTGCATGAACAAAAACATATTACAACGGTTAATTCCGTCACAAATACCTGATCGATTCAGCAAACTCCTATGTTCCACGGCTGTACCATAACAAATAAACAAAACGTTGAGCCTTGAAAACTTTCGACGTCATGGGGCCACACCAAGGTTTTATTTACATGTTGTTAACATTTAAATTATTGAAACTGTTTCCCAAATCCGTTGTTTTGTTATGTGATATATTAATGTTATATTTATAAAGTTTATTTAAATTTACTACATATGAAACTGTATTGATTTAGAAATTTAGTACAGTATTTTCCTTCATGAGACACCCTGTACATGAAATATGACGTGACACATATTTTGACGTCATTGAAGAATGACGTCAAAGGTACCGAAACGGACATCTAGAGATACGAAAAATGAAAATAAAAGAGGCAAATTTATTTAATACAGTTGGATGTTGTATTTAAAAAAGGTTAAATCCGTAATATATCTGTTATTCAGCTATCAGACAGGGTATATAATGTGACATTCCCGGCTTAAGATGTATATTCCCTTCAGGGAATATAGATCCTAACCCGGGAATGTCACATTATATACCCTTGTCTGATAGCTGAATAACATATAATATATATATTTTTTATTTCAGAGAAGATCAGAATAAACCTATATTTGTACCTACACCAGTGGTGAGTAATTAATTAATAAATTTTCTAGAAAATAAAGTCTATTTTTTGTGGAAAACAATGTGTGCTTATCTCCCTTTATCAAGATTAATGCTTATTTGTGTTTTCATTTTTTGTTTTCCATCGGGGAAATATACAGTGTTTCAGAGAAAATTGAAATAATTGAAAGTCTTCAAATCCCCCCCCAAAAAGAGAAAGAGAACACCTGAATGTGAATGAGAGGTTACTTGATCTTGATTACAAAATTTTGTTATATATATGCTAGTAGACTGATTCATTGCAAGATTGAAAAAATTCAAAAGATCCCAGAAACATCTAATTTTAATTTAAATATTATATTTCTACCTGTAGTCTAAGAGTCCAAGAGAAGATTGTAGGTATAATCAAAAGGAGGATAGGAAATATATTGATGAATTAATAACCAAACAAGCTTCTGAAATAACTGAGTTGAGAAATGAAGTACGGCAGCTCAAGTGTGTTCATAAGGAGGAGATAACTGAGTTAGAGAGACGATATACAGTCAATGAAAGGGAGAAAATGCAGACTATAGCTACACTAGAGGCTGAAGTAAAGACTAGGGAAGATAGATATGATTCTCAGGTAAGTCTTTGTGCTTTTGTAACACTAGAAGCTAACCTAAATACATTTTTACTAGTGAAGATAACTATGATTCTCAGGTAAGTCTGTGAGATGTACTATAATGAAGCTAGAAGCTAATCTAAAGGTAGTTGCTTCTCTGGTAAGTCTTGGAGATTTACTATTGTGGTACAGAACAGGTTGGAAATACTCAGCAAGACCTCACCTGTTCCTAAGTCTCATACAAATAAATTTTATATTCTGATGCAATGTAGTTATATGTATATTCTATATATACACTAGGGACATCAAAATCCTAATTTCCTTGGCTGTATATTAATTTCCGTCAGGAAGTGCTAATTATTCGTACTTTTCAGCGGAGATTCAATGTGAAATGTAGAGATTAATACACAATAATGGAGATTAGATTCAAATCGAGAGATTTATACATGCATCGAGAGATTATAACCTGTATCGGTAAATTATTACTTCGTAGTTCAATTTCATACTTTATTTTGCAGGATTTAATCGATAATCTTTATATATATACATAGATGTTTGTACATTTACCGATTTTTTACGGATGGGTACGTATATATATACGTGATCGAGTTGAGAAAAATTGGATGTTTGTTTTCATTTAGTTATGTATCGACAGCTATAGTGTATTTATGAATAAAATATGTTTAAAATGAAATAGTGTATTTACCGTTGGCAGAAGTAAAAAAAACGAATTCGCAACAAATGAAAACGGAATACATATTTCGCCAAAGATCAAAATTCCTTCTATGTTTTCCTAAGACCTAAGACTCTTTATTCTCAAATAAACCATACATTACAATGGTATAGAGAAGTTACATATAAAAATACAACACAACACATACACGACAAATAAATAACATACACAAATACAATACTTTCATTACAACATGTTTGTGTAGTGATCGATCGCGAGAGCTATATATAGCACACAGGTAAGTTATATATTTTAGCTGCAGTATATTAATATGTATATTATTTTTTTTTAGACATTTCAAGAAAATGTATCAAAATATAAAATCGTTTGTTTTGTGTTATACCACAAGTTAGTTTTTATCTTATAATTTTTAGTTCTTTTTTCATTAAACTTTAATTATCTTTATTTCTGTATAGTGTACATGTACTAACAACTGTTTTCACTAACAAAGCAATTTCTTTTACAAGTTAATTGCTAACCCTTTCATTTGTATAGACAACAGAATATAATAATTGATTTTTGCAGGTGCGTATGTGTATATGTATCTACGGCCTGTTGACAGAAAATAAAAACTGAATACACATTTCTCCCAGGTCGAGTTTTCAATTTAACAGACTATTTTAATGAATATATATATGCTATCAAGTTATAATGAAGAATGTTGTATTAATCCTGGCGTTTGTTTGGATATTACGCCGTGTTTTTTTTTTCTCACCGGTTTTTGTACTGCACGAAATCGTGGACAAAATATGGTAGAATGATCATGACCCGATCAAGTGAGTTAAAGTATATCACATAGTGTAATTATTGTAGCTATTAATTATCTGTGTTTCTTTAAAACCATGTTTACTTTTTATTTTTAATGCTTAAGTATAATTGTCTTTAGTGCTTTTTCGCGAAACTGCATATATTTCTTTTATCTTACAGATATTTCAAGAAAAGGTATCAAAATATTAAATAGTTTGTTTTATGTTATTTTGTTATAACCTTCCATTCAGTTTTTGTTATTATTGTTTTCTGTTGGGTTTTTATCAGTTATTTTTTATTTCCCTTTTAGTTAATATAATTTCTCTAATTTTTCGACTATTTTCATTTTTGGAGATTTCCAGTTGGATGACGTTTTTTATGCGGAATTTTTTTTTACCTGCATTAGTCGGGTTTCGAGTCCGTTCTCCCTGATAATTATATATATGTAGGGTATTAAAAATAAACAAAGTATAAATGATATTTGATGTTTACAAATAATAAATTGAGAAATTTTAACAAGTGTATGTTTCGATTATGAGCAAAGTTAAACATTTCAGTCCTTTGGAATAAGTAAAGCAGATATATATATATACACACAAAGATAAGTGAATTAAGAGTCGGTAGAACGATCGATCTTTTGTAAAATTGATAAAAAAAATCACTCGTACTCGAGTGCGGTAGATCGTGGGATCAAGCCCCAGTCGGGACAAAATCAAAGACTCTAAACTTGGTATTTGTTGCTTCTCCGCTAAGTACCCAACATTAAGGAGAAAGAGCAACGACTGGTTAGCTCAGAATCAGGATAACGAGTTCGAGTGGGGCGACATGTCTCTCCGTGGACTTGTTTCAGTGAGCTAGCACTATAAAAATTCAATCCAGCATATTGGTCTAGTACAAAGCGGACATCATCATCTCATTGAAAATTAACATGTTCTCGCCATGATATAGCTGAAAAATTGCTGCATTGGCGTTAAATAACAATGATCACCACTCACTCTTTATTAAATTATCGTGTTTCAAAATTGCAAGCTAAATAAAGAACACAACCTATATAGTCCAACATTTAACCCTCATAATTAGATTTGGTAATTCTGTAATTGATTTGTAATCGTGTTTTCGATTGATTTTTTTTTTTTTTTTTAGAAAACTGCAAGTTGTATAGTTTTTAAATAATCAGTAATGCGGTGTCAAACTTATATATCAAATTTAGTGTACAGATCCCTCCAAGTGTATCAATGATCATACTCTCAGGTCGGACACAGAGTTTTGTCGAACTTGAAGAGAGTGTCACTCTTAAAATTGTCCGACAAAATCCTCCCATGTCGGAGTGAGAGTCTCCACTCTCAGATAGTTAAACTGTCAACAGGAAACGTCCCCAAATTCTGCTAACCAATAAATTCGTGCATAAAGAAACATGCGTATCTTAGTAAAGCTGAAGTAAATGAGTGATATACAGTACGGAAAGTATAGATATGCTAACGGCCGTCACGGGCGATATATACAATAATATCCATGAATAAAATGTATTAACATGCAGTACCCATGTTTTAAGTGCACTAGAAGTGAATATTAATATGTCCCTATGTACTCGCGACAATCGATGCCAAGGCCCTTTCACTTGCTGCAGACAGTTGCCGGTTTACATATCGGGTACGTTTGCTCTTTTACGTGTTTGCCAAATGTAGGGCAAACGAACCCGGGTAAATAATTCTAATTTACTTAAAAAATAAATTTATATCTTTCTTGCATATGTGTATAAATATCTTAATAAAATAAATACATTTACAGTGAGAAATTATTATACGTCATGATATCGTTATTTAGGTAAATACTTATTAGACAGATTTTTTTTAAAACCATTTTTGTCTTTTTAATTGATAACTGACCCAAGCTAAATAAATGAAATGTGACTTAATGTGTTAATTGTATAAATCCTTGCCTTCTATACATTTTAATTTCTTATCTAATTCTTATTCTTATTTAACAATATGGTCAGGTTGTTATTTTCATTGAATGGCATCTCGAAATAGATGGCTTCGCAGTAGGGGCTCTTCCTGTATATTGGTTACATACTGTATATTACAACTGACAGCTAATGCATGACAAACAATTTTAATCAGCCATCATTATCATAAAATACATTTTTTCAACATCCGAAAATATCAATATTCAATGATTGAAGTGTTAGCGAAAATCAGTTCAATGTTGTATTTTATAATAAAATATATACTATAAAAAATGTATCTTGTTGAAAAAAATCACAGAGTGGATCGATTTACAATATAAAATTATTATCACAAAATATCTAAATATAGCTATAGCTTTCCCATCAAACACGAGCATGCGCATGTGGTTGTAGTAAAAAATGGCGGTTGCAATGCATCTCACAGTAAGTGTGCAGAATAAGCCTTTTATACTAAATATACTGGAAAATAATTTATATCGATTTCGTTACTTAATCGATATTTTATTGCAATAAGTTATATGAGGTTATCGGTATTTAAACGTCACTTTTCAACAATATTTCAGTTATATATTGACCTTTAAGCTACCTTTCCTGGCGCGAATATGGTGCAAGGTAGAAATACACTAGGGTATTTACGTACTCGGACATTCTACACACCGGAAAGAAAGTACGCTTACAAATACACATCGATCACACAATGTTTGACATGTTCACCTCGAGAAATGTAAAAAAAAATCTTTAAATATCCACTCTCACGTCCGACCAAATACTCTGAATGCACCCACGATGTCTGACCAAATAGTCGGAGTTAGAGGGTGTTGACTCTCAAATTTGTCGGACATTTCCCTGGAGCGAGTCGGACATTTTGGGAGGGATATGTCCGACCTGACTGGAGTGTACTGTACATGACGCGTTTTTGGAATTTTAGTTAACTGTAATGTTCATAAATAGAAAATGTCACTATGCAATTTTTTTGTAAAGTATAAGGCCTTGTTTTCTTGTTAAAATATTCTTATATTCTTAATAATTATATTGATATTATTTGGGGGGTGGGAGGGGGAATTGCCCCAAAGAGATTTATACAGTTAGTCATGCCCAGAGGCCCCTTTCTCTGATGTCAACGTGCTGTTTTCACTACTGTCAAGGTATTAACTATTTTATGGGGGTGAAATACCAAAGTAATAAGAATTATATAATTTCCTGTCAGTCTGATATTTGTTTTCTCTTTTATTTTTTATTGTTAAGCCCCGTTTACACGATCAAAGTTTTCCATCAAAAACTTTGATAAAGAACTGCCCTGTTTACAGGATCAAAGTTTTTGATGGGAATTGGCGGGAAATGCAAAGATAACATAAACATGGCTGACTTTGAGGAGTATGTTGCTTTGTATGTGTGCATTTTGTGCACTTTGATTTTAAGGCGAAGGCTGCGTAGACTTCGTGTTAGACCAAGGAGAATGTGGTCTAGAGCCTGGCTTCAAAGGAGGAGGACCAGAAGTTGCTATAACACTCTACTGCAAGAGCTGAGGGCTAAAGATATTGATGAATATAAAAATATGAGAATGAGCAAAGAAACATTTAATATGCTCTTGGAAAAGGTCCGACCATATATCATGAGATCATTTACTAACTCATTTGTCCAGTTAACTTTTGACATTTTATTTGAACTTGTTTGTCTGTTGTTTCCCGCCATATTTACCATGTGCTTCTGTTTACATAATATCTTAATGATCTTGATTCCAAAAACCATTCTGATTGGTTAGTTCCCATCAAAGTCCATCAAAGTTTTTAGAAAAATAGGATGGAGTTCTATTCCGTCAAAGTTTTTGACCAAAGTTTTTGATGCAGGTTTACATGGTCAAAAAACTTTGACAAAGTTTTTGATGGAAAACTTTGATCGTGTAAACGGGGCTTTACACATTACTTAATTTTGTAGTGGATTAAAAAAAAGTATTATTTTGCCTTTCAAATGTTTATTTCTTTGGGAAAGTATTTCTTTATTTTGTCTTTCATTGTTTAAATCATGTTTTCTGTGCATTTCCTACAATCAAAGCAATCTCTTGTTTTCTGTATAATATAATAAAATCATATTGATTTTTTTTCATTCATCGCACCAGTTTAAATTGATATGTCCAAATATACGACAGTACCAAAAACGGGTTTTTATAATTTGTTTATGTTACTATTTCTGATACTGGTGATGTGTACATAATTCTCATCTTCGCATCATGTGATGTCTTTAACAATCACCATTCCTATAATACCAGTGTTGCGGGCACCTCAAATAAACTCTCCTTGGCACCATATAGTTCTCTCCTTCATTACAGAAGTCCTAATAAACTGTGAGGTAGTTTTATCCTATAGAAGCTGCATGAAGGGAAAGGAAGAGCAAGTGGAGAACAAAAATGTGTTTGCTTACTTCTACCATAATTTTTTCTAACTAAAATATATACACACACACACATATATATATATAATACATGTAATTTAATTCTTTGTTGGTCTGTTGTTGACTAGGCTTCAAACCAGCTTATTTTCTGGAAATATGAAAATTAAAACAACAACCTATAAAATGATAAAATTATTGGCAAGAAACAATTTGAAGCTCATTTTTCTAATGTGGAAACGTTACATTTATTTTAATTATAGATAATTAAGTGATAACAAAAATCATTTACTTTCATAAAACTTGATAAAAGTTACATAATTCATTGATAAGACTGTCAAACCGTACTAAGGATTAACAATTAACCTATAACGTAATTGTTTTGTTAATGAACACAGTTATAAAAATGAACAATAAGAATAATAAACATAAAAAGTTGTGTTAGAAACTGAAATAAAAAAAAAAACATTTACAGAAATAATATAACACAAACTACAACAAAAAAAAACTGAATGGAAGGTAACAAAATAACATAAAACGAACTATTTAATATTTTGATACCTTTTATTGAAATATCTGTAAAATAAAAGAAATATAAGCAGTTTCCCGAAAAAGCACTAAAGACAATTATACTTAAGCATTAAAAATAAAAAGCAAACATGGTTTTGAATAAACACATATAATTAATAGCTACAATAATGACACTATGTGATATACTTTAACTCACTTGATCGGGTTATGATCATTCTACCATATTTTGTCCGCGATTTCGTGCAGTACAAAAACTGGTAAAAAAAAACCACCACCTAATATCCAAACAAACGCCAGGATTAATACAACATTCTTCATTATAACTTGATAGCATATATATATTCATTAAGATAGTCTGTTAAATTGAAAACTCGACCTGGGAGAAATGTGTATTCAGTTTTTATTTTCTGTCAACAGGCCGTCGATACATATACACGTACGCACCTGCAAAAATCAATAATTATATTCTGTTGTCTATACAAATGAAAGGGTTAGCAATTAACTTGTAAAAGAAATTGTTTTGTTAGTGAAAACAGTTGTTAGTACATGTACACTATACAGAAATAATGATAATTAAAGTTTAATGAAAAAAGAACTAAAAATTATAAGATAAAAACTAACTTGTGGTATAACACAAAACAAACTATTTTATATTTTGATACCTTTTCTTGAAATGTCTGTAAAAAAAAAATATATACATATTAATGTACTGCAGCTAAAATATATAACTTACCTGTGTGCTATATATAGCTCTCGCGATCGATCAGTACACATGCAAACATATTGAAAACATGTACATGGCATGATAATTATAACACCTGCATGGTCAGGACAGAAGGAATTTTTATTTCAACATTCATCATTTAATTCATGAAAATTAAACCGGCTGTTAAACTCGATCTTGGTGAAATGTGTAAATTACGTTTATTATTTTTTGTCAGCCGTGAATACTTGATTGCCTATATATATATTCATTAATACAGACTCGATCTTTGGCGAAATATGTATTCCGTTTTCATTTGTTGCGAATTCTTTTTTTTTAACTTCTGCCAACGGTAAATACACTATTTCATTTTAAACATATTTTATTCATAAATACACTATAGCTGTCGATACATAACTAAATGAAAACAAACATCCAATTTTTCTCAACTCGATCGCGTATATATATACGTACCCATCCGTAAAAAAACGATAAATGTACAAATATATATATATATATATATATATATATATAAAGATTATCGATTAAATCCTGCAAAATAAAGTATGAAATTGAACTACGAAGTAATAATTTGCCGATACAGGTTATAATCTCTCGATGCATGTATAAATCTCTCGATTTGAATCTAATCTCCATTATTGTGTATTAATCCCTACATTTCACATTGAATCTCCGCTGAAAAGTACGAATAATTAGCACTTCCTGACGGAAATTAATATACGGCCAAGGAAATTAGGATTTTGATGTCCCTAGTGATATTACCTCCAGATTGCTGATTCAATGCAATTTTATATTAACTTTCATTTTGCTTTCAAAAACACTCAAAAAGGTTTTCACCTATTTTGATGATACCATAATTGTTTCGGTTCAATTTCAGATTGATAGACTAAGTATAGAACACCAGAGAGAAGTAGAAACACTGTGTAATCAGTTACAACAGTTAGAAGATCAGCTGACTTCTGTTACGTCTAGATCTAAAGAAAGGATCAGACAATTAGAGTCAGAATTAGAGAGAAGGAACGAAGAATTAATGACAGATACATCTAGATTACAGGCAGAAATCAAGTAAGATTATAAAAAAGGATGTTTCGATGATGTTCAAGATTAGTTACGTATTTGCAGGGGCCGTCGTGGTCGTGATCATATAGTAGTTTGATTTACAACTACCTGTACAATCGATGCCTATCACCACTAAAGTTGTGAGTTATAATCCTGTTCATGGCGAAGTGTGCTCAATACAACATTATGTGATAAAGTTTGTTAGTGACTTGCGACAGGTTGGTGGTTTTCTCATGGTACTCTGGTTTCCTCCACCAATAAAACTGACCGCCATGATATAGCTGAAATATTGTTGAAAGTGGCATTAAACACCATAAACCCAAACCCTAGTTGCATATTTGTATGAGTATGCAATTAAGACTACTGAAATCTCAATAAATCTCTCAGATAAGACAATCTTGTATGTAGATTTTGTGTTTAAATGGGTATTTGTTACTTCACTGCCATTAGTAAGAGCAAAGACATGTTGGCTCAGAATCAGGTTAATGTGTTCCAGTGGAGCTACACGCCTACCCATGGACTGTTGTTTCAACTATCAAAATGCAACTCAGCGTATTGGTCTAGTACAAAGCTGACAGCAGCATCATCATTCATCAAACAGTAACTTATTCTTAGCCAGTTTCTGGCTATCATATTTAAGCCCTTGGCTTTCTTGCTCCCAAAGACCTTTGAATTATTTGGCTCTCCAATCTTTGGACCATGAGTATACCTGATGAAGTTTATTCCAGAAACATGTTTTGCACACTAAATTAGATATCTTTACAAATATTTCTTGAGATTTTATCATTTAAAAATAGCTCTTACACATTTAATAGCAGGAAGTATTATTATTTCAGATCAAAAATAAATACAATTGAAAATCAGAATAAACAAATAGGTCAACTGAAGAATTACATTGGAGATTCTGAAAAAGGGCCAAAACCAGCAGAAGTTTGGAGGAAAGAAAAAGAAACACTAGAAAATAAACTGCAGGTACTTTAGTGTATATATATATATATATATATAATGTTTTTCTATTTCAATAAAAGTAATCTCAATAAAAACTGCTGTTATAATACGCTACGCTCCCCCTAATATCTGACAGAAACTGATTAGAGGTCGTGTCCAGAAGAACTTCTGATCAGCCAGTGAAAAAAACACTGTAGGTAATATCTTTACAGCACCCTTCACCAGTGATTCCGAAGGTTCGTCGGACATGTCCGGTAAAAATCAGCATGGTCCGATAATGTTTACCGGAACTCCAGGCTGAAAATCAGACGACCGATTCGGTAATTATCTACAACTGTATTTCTCATGTTTTAATACTGCCACGATCTGCTCTTTGTCGGTAAGAAAATATTTTACGTAGTTCATCAGAAGGTCATTGATGATGATGGTATTGTTCACTATTGAGGCCTAGATTTGTTTAATTTCATTCAATAACAAACAACATTGGCGCCATTTTAAAGGGGACGCAACCCGACATTGTGCTATGGGACATGTTGACCGAACTTTTTGTCCGAAGCTACAAATGTACTTTCAGCAAAATAAAGTTTTGATTAAATTTTTTCTTATTTCTGTGACATAAATCATAGTTCTCGTGTTTCACATCATGTTCACATTTGCGAGTGTTGGCCATTCAAAATTCGTTAAAATGCACGGGGACGCTTCTCATTTTTATCCATCCACATTGATATTTTATACTCGACACCGGGTTAATATTACGATCTATCGAACTGTTTATTTACATACATGTATACATGTGTAAACGTAAATGCCTATGCAATTAAAAAACTTTATTCAATTGTTGCAACCTGATTTAAGGTCTGACAAATAATAACTACATTTTTGACTGTCAGTGTTTATGCTAGATTTTCATTATCTAGGCTCTAGCTATATATAGTTAGACCGTTCAGCTAATTGGCAAAGACATCTTTCTTCTGCTGAAGATAACACAAATATGAGTTATTACCATTAGTGTGGTATTAGATCACAGTAATATTTCAAAAGGAAAAAAAAGGGGGAGGGTACTTGTAAAAAAAAGCACAGGTATGCAAGACTCCAATAGTCAAAATACATGTAGACAGAAATAAATATTTGATTAAAGGTTTTGCTTGATGCTCTGGGGAAAAGAATCATTCTTTGTCTCTTCATCATCTTGTCTGTATTTAGAATAACTGGAATTAACTGATCAAATACCACAAGCACAAAATTATTAACATTTTGTAAGTATCTTTTTTCGGTCTGGTAAAAGTTGATTTGATCTGGTAAAACATTTTCTATTACCAGCCCGAATGTCCTGTAATAGTAAAAACACCTTGGGAAACACTGCTTCACGCTTTTTTAATTATTGCATCACAAACGTAAAGCTCTCTGATTGGTTAATTATTTTGATAAGTATTCGTATATAAAAGTTCATCTGAATATGACCTCATGTTGGGTTCTGTCAGATGTTAGGGGGTGCTTAGCATATTACAACAGCAAATTTTTAATGAAATTGCTATAGAGGTAAACATTTTTAATTATTAATAAAGTTGAAGTCATCATTTCGAACGTTTTACGGTCGCCACCATGACTTGGTTGATCGTTATGGAATATCTGTGTCACAAATGACCACGGATATGTTCCACTTGTTGTAAACACTTCCCGGTCCTTTCCTCATTCATGACTTATCACAGGGTTCGTACAGTACAGAAAGGGACATACCGTGACAGTGCCTGAAATGGACGGTCGCCCAGTCGCCAAATGCGACTAATATCTTATTCGGGCGACCAAAAGCTGCTCCAAATTAGGTAGTCACTGGCCCAACAAAAAACGTTTGGGCAATTGCCTAAAAGACCGTTAAAAATTGTTGTTTTACCGAAACCGGACATATTTTACTGTAACTTCAACGGTAGATAACTCTTCTGTTCTAGTCGAAAATGCTTTGTTACGAGCATAGCGATTGGTCCAAATACATTTTTGTAGCCAATGAATACACAGCTAATATAATTTACTGTTCTCCCCAATTATGTATTTTTATCGAGCCAATCAATACATGTTTCCTACACGTTTTCATGTAATACACAAGTATTCACTAAATATTAGAAAAGAAACGTGTTTTTTTGTTTCTTTATGATTTAATTATTAAAATTGTTAAAAATCACGGACGAAGTGGAAAGTTGTGAACAATAAAGAGAATTCTGTCAACTTATATTATAATGTTTGCAATCTGGTATCTTCCACGTTTCGGAAATTTATTCATTCAATCTGCTGCAAAATGTACATGTACAAATTTCATTTTACAGAAATCGGAAACCTTTTTGTGTCAATCCTTAGGTAATCATTGAAAAACTTTTCCCCAACAACGGAGAGAAAATCGTTGACAGTTGACAGTTGTCAAACTACGGAAACGATCTGGCCTGTCACTTCTTTTAAGCTTTTCATAGTTCATGTACACGGCTACATTTTAATGACAATTGGGAGTGGTTTTCTTTTTTGGAACCAGAACTTTTGTTTACAAATTAAAAAATAACAGGAAAAGTTAACAGTTGTTTATATAACAGAAAATGACAGCACCGTTTGTTATTTCAACAAAGTGAGATAATACCTTTTTATTTCAACAAAGTGAGATACTTACAAAGGTATTTGGAATAAATAACCAACTAACATTACCCCGAACTGAGAAGTTATTTTACTTTAAAATCACTTCTTCATAGTGAATTGAAACAAGTGATGTCACTCTTCACTCTGAGGAGTGCAAGAGGGGTCCTTGTAGTGGCATTAGTCTACTCTTTTCTGGATGTCTTTAATGTGATCATGGCATTGATCTCCCTTTACACAAACCAGCCTTTTATTGTTCCCATCCTATGGACTAGCATCGTTTCTTCAGACCACCCTAGCCATTGGCTTCAAGGTTGTCAAAAAGGTTATAGCAAGTAAATTCAGGTTTCATTTGATAGCAATATATGCATTGGGGTGTTTTCGCAATTTTAGCTGCACACCTGTACCAAAATTACCTTGAAGAGCCCCCAACCCTCGTGAGACTAGTGAAAGAATGAATTTTAATGTTATTGATAAAAAAACAATTAATCTGAAAACTGTTTATATATTGATATCTGATGTCTTTTTTTCATAAAAAAAAATGTCACAAAATGTTTGGGCCACCATTATGCCATTTGGACCAATGACTAATTTTCAGACACTGCCGTGATAGTGGTCATGTCTAGGAGAGTGATGGGGATTAAAATTTTAAATTCATGTCGGTGATCAGGGGGCAATAAAACACCAGGTGTTAATCTTGTAATCAAGTGTGTCGTTTTACAGGTAAACTAGTCAGATAAGACGTACAGGTGAAATTACGTTTTTATATCGCCTATTTTTTTTTCAGGTACTGTCTCAGATTCCCCTCAGAATTTAAGAAAAAAACATTTTTATTTCTTTCCTCAAAACGTAAAACATCCTTGAACGTAATCCCGGGGATGAAATCATGAGAACGGAGAGTTCATTTACATTGATGAATAAAATGTAGATAATAAATGATTATTCAACTTCAATTCAGTGAAATCATGGGTTGTGCAAATTTGTTTCAAAGATTTTTAACCTTGGCTGTGTATTGCGTATTTTATTGACACGCGTACACAACATGACCTGGCTTGTGCACTAATCTGTATCTGTAAAATCAACTTCTGCCAATCTAGGCACACCTCCTTGACCGGGAAGTGTGGTTTCACATAAAATCCAATAATTAAAACGAATCAGCGTTGTAAATCCACTTCCATAAAAAATGTATTATATACACACATGCACAATATTAAAACTTAAGTGTTACTGTACACTATACACTATTTACGTCGTTTAAAATTATTGTGGAATATCCTTAGACGATTTTAAAATCTAAAATGTCACTCTAGGTAAAATTAATGTAGGGCCCTACCAGAGTGCGATCAACCCAAGACCCCTATTCACAGTTCATGTCTTCGCACTACTACCCTTCCTCATCTTCTTTGACGTCAAGCCTAAAAGTTCATAGCGCTTAGTATGAAGTCTAAAGCATAGGAGCCTACACAGAGGCTCTAAATGTTCGCTAATAATGTTAGTAAATTCTCCATTATTAGAGTAGACATATGGATTCACCAAAACTTGTATTAAATTAACGTTCCCATCCAACTTATTCTTTGCAAATAGAGCGCTACAAGTGTTAATTATATCTTTAACTAACGGTGCACGGATGCCATCTAAGCAGTTACATGTTAGTAAGAAATGATCTAAAGTTTCTTCACCATTTCCACAGAGAAGACATATTGGATTTAGTTGAGATCTATTGAATGAGGCTCTGTTGGCTTGTAAAATGTACATACCGGTGGGGATTTTTAGTCGTATTGGAATTCTTATAATATCTCTCATGTTATCACTGATCGTCATTGCTAGTGGATGACACTGACCAATTTTGTAAGATCCTTTCAGGTACTTCAATGAAGAATATAAGTTGCATACCTCTGAGATGGTTGAAATCCAATACCTATGTATTTTGCTTTTTATCAGGCTTTTCCATTGATATTTTGATAGCAGTGTCCAAAAATTCATATGGGTCGCCAATTCCATATTTTATAAATAGTCGCTTGATATCAATAAACCAACTTTTGCTTTTACTGTTCTTAATAGATAGTTGGCGTTCTGCTATTTTCCACTCTGTGGAGGTCTTGCCTGAACGGCAGATACATCCAAACCAAATAATGGCTCTTTTGTGAACTTCGGCTTCTGCTGGCAGTAATCCAGATATTATGTAAATTGCCGGATCAGCAGTGTTAATTGGTAATGACAGTACTTGTTTGATCATTTTCTTGTACTGTTTTTCCAGTGTTTCAAAGGATTTTCCAGATGGCAAAAGCGTTTCTAGTCCATAAAACATGATTGGAATAACATAGGTTCTAAGTATGCTAATAGATGTTACTGGGTCCAATCCATTCTCTCCATGAAGTCCTGAACGCATTAAGCTGTATAATGCTTGCCTTGATTTTTTCAAATTTTCCTCAATAGTAGCAGTGCTGGAATTTGAAGTGCTAATGAAGTTTCATAAACACATGCGCGATATGCGTGATTTGTTATGTTTTAAAGCGTATTTCTAGTTCAATGTTACATTTTAGTTCAATAATATGTTTTATACGTTCAGTAATTTTTTTTATTTTAATCTTCATAGAAAACCCAGTTAAAACCCTTTTCGTTGTAGAAATACGTACTAAATAATTTTTATACGGTCATTGAAGAATTTGATTAAAAATTAACGAAACAAATATTTATAAACAGATCGTTCAAAGAAGTACTACATGTCCAAAAGTCACCAAATTTACGGATATATTTTGGAAATTAGCAGCTAATCTGCAGAAAGTTTAGAAACATGAAAGGAAATAAGGAATTAACCTTTATCATGATTTTACCCATACAAATGTTTGACATTACACAGTACCTGACCAAAATCAAATGTCACCAGTTTATTTATTTATTCAAATTCAAATCTTAATTGGCTTTCAACCCAATAGATTTGTGACAAAATACAGCAAAAAAAAAACCAAAGTTTATCAGGAACAAATTAAAAGCATGCTCTTTGTTTTCCGCTTTTTCTTCATTTTGTAGCCTTAGGCAGCAGGCTACGTAAATTTGGATTGTTATAGGTTTTTGTTTGCAATTTTAAAGAAAATTATTTTCATCTATAATGGAATTACGTAACAAGCCAAGTGTGTAAAACAGTTTACTTGAATTGTTAATTTTTTTCAATACAAGAGGTAAAAGTCCAAAACACGAAATAAACCAATAATGCTCTTTACCAACTAAACACTACAAAACCCCCGCTTGCAAAGTCTGTGCTTCGGAAACCTGTGCCTGCGGTTTAGCTTATAAACAAAAAATGCATTTATGAAGTAGCCCGTATTTACGAATAATTCAATACATACTGAATTCAACCCAACAGAAAAAAAAAAATGAGAAATTAAAATTAAACAAGATAAAGTTCAGTTGTGATTTCAACAAAATTCTTAATATAGAACTTGAGGTCATAAAGTAGAACTTTCTAAAACAAGCGAAAACGATAACAAGACACACATTCTTTGGCAATGAAAAGCAACAAACAGTCAAATATTAACAACAAGAGGATACAAAATTAAAATACATCCTTCAGTAGCAATAATTACGGCTTACGATATTAAAAGTCTAGGTAGAACAGGTAATGCTAATCTCTTAATTGGCGGTAATATATCAATCGGCGCACAGGTGACCGAGAGCCATAAAATTTAATCCCCACCACCTTGTTTTATGGTCCTTTTTAGGTCTATCACAGTGGGTTTATGTCCGTGATGATATGTCTAAAGGATTAAAAATTATGTCTCTCGGAGTGATCAATCACGGTATGTCCCTTTCTGTACTGTAATTAGATTCTAACATGACCTCCTTCTTTCGCTTTGTTAACAAACGAGCGAGTTATCCATTCGGTATAATCTCATTAGCACATGCGCCGGTGAATGTGACTGACTTTTCCATTGACAGCATAAATTGTGTGCGACATTTTCCGCAAGCGTAAATATAAATTACCGTCTTCCAATCAAAGTATACTACCGTATTTGTACTCTTAGACATATCAGAATCAAAATAAATCATGGAAGCCAGAATTTGTTTCGAGTTTTAACATGGATTGGCAGATATTAGTAAATTTTATCCCTCGCTTCTGGCTCGGGATAAAATACTAATATCTGCTAATCCATGTTAAAACTTCCCAACACATTCTGGCTTCCATGATTTATTTCTTAA
The DNA here is from genome assembly GCA_963383655.1 of Bathymodiolus septemdierum. Taxonomy (NCBI): domain Eukaryota; kingdom Metazoa; phylum Mollusca; class Bivalvia; order Mytilida; family Modiolidae; genus Bathymodiolus; species Bathymodiolus septemdierum. Next base: position 73,006,026 of record OY726517.1, read on the forward strand.
TTAACACGATGGGTGTCACTAGTGGAGCAGGAACTGCTTACCCTTCCAGAGCACCTGAGTTTACCCCTGGTTTTTAGTGAGGTGCTTGTTACTCGATCTTTAGTTTTATATGTATGTTTTGTAGATCGTTGTTTGTCCTTTTGTACTTTTTCTTTTGGCCATTGTGTTGTCTGTTCTTCTTCGATATGCAGATTCTGATTGCTATCTTCAAACTCTTCTTACCATGTATCTGATGAAAAGAAAGTCTGAATGATTATTAAAAAGAAAACATTTTATTTACTTTTTCTTTAAATGCTGCTTCAATGCTTATAACTGACTTTGTATAATTTAGCTCTTCATATTTGAATGTTTCGTCTTCAAGCACTGGACCAAATTTGACCGGAATGATTCTGAAATGTATCTGACAGCCTCACCATTAGTTATATCATAGAAGTCAGTTTACTCTTTAGAGGAAAACAGAATACTAGCAGAAAACCATAGATCTTTTGCTTGCAAAGTTTATCCCATGAGTTGTATCGGGCGGATGTTAAACTTGTAGACTTTTGTGGTGTTGCACACTGATACACTGATGGCATACATAAATATATCTACAATGTGATCACCTTCATGGATGTTCTGTATAAAGTTTTACTTTGTTTACAGAACGTGGATATTTCTTATTTAAAGTTTCACTTTATTTACAGATTGTAGAGATTGATAAAGAAAACATACAGTCTAATCTACAGTTACTTAACATTAGGTTTTCTTCATTGAATGAAATTCTACGGACACAAGAAACAGAAATTACAAGGGTATGTATACTGATTGAAAAATTCTTGATTTTCGTAGATTTTCAAGGTTGAACATTGAGTGGTTTGTTATACCTGGTATGTTGAGTGACATTGTTATACCTAGTATGTTGAGTGACATTGTTATACCTGGTATGTTGAGTGACATTGTTATACCTGGTATGTTGAGTGACATTGTTATACCTGGTATGTTGAGTGACATTGTTATACCTGGTATGTTGAGTGACATTGTTATACCTGGTATGTTGAGTGACATTGTTATACCTGGTATGTTGAGTGACATTGTTATACCTGGTATGTTGAGTGACATTGTTATACCCTGGTATGTTCAGTGACATTGTTAAGGCCAAAAAAATAAGTGTGTTTACGGTCACCCGACCAACCCTAATTTTTGCTAGCGACCCTATGAATTTTTACACAGAATTCGGATAACCATTTTTGTTGTTTAACCAGCAGCAAAGTTATATTTGTTCAACTGCTAACTTTTTGTCGAAATTGAGAATAAAGAAGGTAGAAAAACTGCATATTTTGTCATTTTACCGGAAATTTCGAAAATGAAATATCGGAATCGGATTCCGCAACCGGGAACGACTATTTCCGGTTTTGCCGATAATAATGAAAAAGAAAAAAAAAATAATCCCGACCGACCGACCCTAGATTTTTTTGACATGTGACAGTAAACACACATATTATTTTTTTTGGCCTAACCATCAATTTAGGAAATTTCTTCATTTTTGGCAGAAAATAATTGTAAAATGTCAAAGAGTATAAAATTATAAAGTATAGCAATAATTAGCTAATCATTTGATACATGTAATATGTTAAGAATAAAACCTGCTTGTTAAAGGTTGTTAAATAATTGATACAATTGGTGTATTTCATGTTTTGAAGGTATCCCAGGATAAAATGGACAAGAAAAATAAACAAGAACCTCCTTTATTAACTAGGTATGTATGAAATATATGTAATGATACGGGTGATCTAATATATAAAAACTGCATCGGTGGTGTATTGGTTAGTGTACTCTTCTCGAGTCCCAATTCACAGCATTAAGGAGAAAGTCTACCCGCGGATTGTTGTTTCAGTGAGCTAGCACTATAAAGATACATCTAAGCGTGTTGGTCTAGTCCGAATGGGGCGATATTTCTATCTACGGACTGTTGTTTCAGTAAGATAGCACTATAAAACTCTAACTAAGCGTGTTGGTTTAGTACAAAGTGGATCTCATCATCATCTCATTGAAAATTAACTTGTTCTCGCCATGATATAGCTGAAAAATTGCTAAGTTGGCATTATCACTCACTAATAACCTACAAGCATGTGTCAAGGTCTGACATTAAAAGTCATCATTTTTATATATCGGTACATAAACTGAAATGTTGCAAAAAAGGGTATTAAGGGCACTTGTAAATCAATGTAATTCATTTAAAAAATATAGCAAAATTTAAAAGATTCCCATATTTTGAAATCTTGATGAAATTTAATTTTTGTTGGGTGGAAGAGAAACGTAATTTATAATTTTATTTGAGTTTTTCTGTTAAACAGGTGGAGGGAAAAAGTATTTGCCTTAATGGTTCAACAAAAATCTGCAGACATTTTAAAAAAGAAAGATGATCAAAACTGGAATGAAAAGGTAAGCGATGAGTTTTTAAGGTCAAGATTTGGGCTATGTTTATCAAGCCTTTATCGTTATGCCCCTCACTGTGCAAAATGTGTTGGAAGTCGCCACAAGGCATTAAAAACATTTATATCCTTTCTAACTAATGAGATGTCATGCTCATCCATCCATACATACAATATGGTTTCTGTTCAATAGCTTGAATTTCCCTCAACAATTTCTTTTTAAATTTAAATGAAAAAAAGATCAAATTCAGTTTTGATTCCTTGTAATTATATATTCATGAGTTACAGATCTTGAATATTTAGAAAAAAAATCCTTTTATATCAATTCTTAATAGTAAATGGAATATATATCTGCAAGCTAAAAAATTATTGCAAATGACGAAATGAAGGTCAATTTCAGAAATTGATTTTTTATATGATGATCAGGAGTTGGTATTTAAAAAAAAATTCTAATGCTATGAAATTATTGCTGTTATTTAGATGTAGCATGTTCAGTTATTTAGCATTTCATGTTTGTGTATTTGGAAATAGTAAACAATTAGATATGTTTAAATAATAGCTTAAAATATTTAATTTGTGTCCTGAATATGCATGAAATATTTGCCTTTAGACATTATTATCTAAAACAAATGTACCAACATTTATTGACATAACCTTTTTTTTTCCAGGTTGGCGATTTACAGAACAGACTTGTATCAGCTAATAACCAAATAAATGTGTTGTCACACGGTATGTCTGATAAACAGGCACAACTAGATATGGAAGTCAACAACAACAAGGTGAGACATTTTATAGGTTTATCCCTGCCACATTTTTGTGTCTGTCCCAAGCCAGGACCTGGATTTCCAACAACATATGTCATGGTTTTTTTTTTTATGTATTCAATAAGTTGGGGTGAGAAATGTTGTTCATTTTGTTTTTAATGGTAGAATTTTAAACTTTCTTTTTAGCTCACCTTGCCAAAGACAACGTGAGCTTTTGCCATCACTTGGCGTCCGTCGTCTGTCATCCGTTAACTTTTCACATTTTAATCTTCTCCTCTGAAAACCCTTAGCCAAATGAACTGAAACTTGGTAGGAAGCATCTATGGAAGGTCCCCTATAAAGACTGCTCATTTTGTCCCGATCCATTAGCAAACATGACCGCCACAGGCAATACTTGTTTCTGATTGGCCGATTTTCAAAAATCTTCTCCTCTGAAACCGCTTGGCCAAATGAACTGAAACTTGGTAGAAGGCATCTATGGAAGGTCCTATATAAAGACTGCTCATTTCGTCCCGATCCGATGACAAACATGGCCACCACAGACAATTCTTGTTTCTGATTGGTTGATTTCTAAAAAATCTTCTCCTCTGAAACTGCACAGCCAAATGAACTGAAACTTGTTAGGAAGCATCTATGGAAGGTCCTCTATAAAGATTGCTCATTTCTTCTCGATCCGTTAACAAACATGGCCACCACAGGCAATTCTTGATTCTGATTGGCCGATTTTTTAAAATCTTCTCTGAAACCGCTTGGCCAAATTAACCGAAACTTGGTAGAAAGCATCTATGGAAGGTCCTCTATAAAGATTGCTCATTTCGTCCCGAACCGTTAACAAACATGGCCACTACAGGCAATTCTTGTTTCTGATTGGTTGATTTCTTAAAAATCTTCTCCTCTGAAACCGCATGGCCAAATGAACCGAAACTTGGTAGGAAGCATCTATGGAAGGTCCTCTATAAAGAATGCTCATTTCGTCTCGATCCGTTAGCAAACATGGCCGCCACAGGCAATTCTTGTTTCTGATAGGTTGATTTCTAAAAAATCTTATCCTCTGAAACCTCTTGACCAAATGAACCGAAACTTGGTAGGAAGCATTCCTGGAAGGTCCTCTATAAAGATTGCTCATTAATTTCCGATCCGTTAACAAGCATGGCACCACAGGAAATTCTTGTTTCTGTTTGGTCGATTTCTAAAAAATATTCTTCTCTGAAACCGCTTGGCCAAGTGAACCGAAACTTGGTAGGAAGCACCATGGAAGGTTCTGTTTTAAGTTTTCTCAAAGCAGAATGAAAGGTGAGCGACACAGGCTCAACGCACTGAGCCTCTAGTTAATATAGTGCAATAAACGATTTAGTGATTTTATTAGTTGAGTAATCACTGACCTGTTGCAAGTTACTGACAAACTATGTTGTAACGAGTACACCTCGCCATGAGTGGGATTCGAACTCACAACTTTAGTGATAATAGGCACTGATTGCACATGTAGTTGTAAATCCAACTACCATACAATCACGACCTCCCTGATACAACCTAATGATGGAAGGCTGTTTGTTTTCTCCTACACCAGTTAAACCGACGATCATAATATATCTCAACTATTGTTATGAGTATTATTGAACACACAATGACACATGACCCTTTTCCTATCTAACATTCTAATGTGTAATCTAACTGTTTGTCTACTCTCATTCGGTATGTCACTGTAGTTACAGCAAATGTGTAATCAAGCTGTTTGTCTACTCTCATTCGGTATGTCACTGTAGTTACAGCAAATGTGTAATCAAGCTGTTTGTCTACTCTCATTCGGTATGTCACTGTAGTTACAGCAAATGTGTAATCAAGTTGTTTGTCTACTCTCATTCGGTATGTCACTGTAGTTACAGCAAATGTGTAATCAAACTGTTTGTCTACTCTCATTCGGTATGTCACTGTAGTTACAGCAAATGTGTAATCTAACTGTTTGTCTACTCTCATTCGGTATGTCACTGTAGTTACAGCAAATGTGTAATCTAACTGTTTGTCTACTCTCATTCGGTATGTCACTGTAGTTACAGCAAATGTGTAATCAAACTGTTTGTCTACTCTCATTCGGTATGTCATTGTAGTTACAGCAAATGTGTAATCAAACTGTTTGTCTACCATCATTCGGTATGTCACTGTAGTTACAGCAAATGTGGAATCAAACTGTTTGTCTACTCTCATTCGGTATGGAAGTTGTTGCTAACTTATTAGAGTCACAGCATAGTGTGTAATTTATTTCATTTACTGCTTTGTATTTTTCAGAAATTACAACATGAGATCATTCAGGCCCAACAAATGGCGTTATTGTTAGATGACAGGTTAACAGAAAACTGTCAATCAGCTGAACACTTACAACAATTCTGTAAAAGGTTGAATATTATGCTAGAATTTTCTGACAATTTCACACAGCTCTTTTAAGATCAAATAGCCAGAATAAAAAAAAAGTCACTTGCTTCTCACATTTTTATTCCAAGCAACACCATTTCCCCCCATTAATGTGCAAAATATGGTACAGTGTAACCTGTCTAAGCCAAACCTTCTTTGGACCAGGTATGGTACAGTGTAACGTGTCTAAGCCAAACCTCTTTTAGACCAGGTATGGTACAGTGTAACCTGTCTAAGCCAAACCTCCTTTGGACCAGGTATGGTACAGTGTAACCTGTCTAAGCCAAACCTCCTCTGGACCAGGTATGGTACAGTGTAACCTGTCTAAGACAAACCTCCTGTGGACCAGGTATGGTACAGTGTAACGTGTCTAAGCCAAACCTCCTTTGGACCAGGTATGGTACAGTGTAACGTGTCTAAGCCAAACCTCCTTTGGACCAGGTATGGTACAGTGTAACGTGTCTAAGCCAAACCTCCTTTGGACCAGGTATGGTACAGTGTAACCTGTCTAAGCCAAACCTCCTTTGGACCAGGTATGGTACAGTGTAACATGTCTAAGCCAAACCTCCTTTGGACCAGGTATGGTACAGTGTAACGTGTCTAAGCCAAACCTCCTTTGGACCAGGTATGGTACAGTGTAACGTGTCTAAGCCAAACCTCTTTTGGACCAGGTATGGTACAGTGTAACGTGTCTAAGCCAAACCTCTTTTGGACCAGGTATGGTACAATGTAATCTGTCTAAGCCAAACCTCCTCTGGACCAGGTATGGTACAGTGTAACCTGTCTAAGCCAAACCTCCTCTGGACCAGGTATGGTACAATGTAACCTGTCTAAGCCAAACCTCCTCTGGACCAGGTATGGTACAGTGTAACCTGTCTAAGCCAAACTTCCTCTGCACCAGGTATGGTACAATGTAACCTGTCTAAGCCAAACCTCCTCTGGACCAGGTATGGTACAGTGTAACCTGTCTAAGCCAAACCTCCTCTGGACCAGGTATGGTACAATGTAACCTGTCTAAGCCAAACCTCCTCTGGACCAGGTATGGTACAGTGTAACCTGTCTAAGCCAAACCTCCTCTGGACCAGGTATGGTACAGTGTAACCTGTCTAAGCCAAACCTCCTCTGGACCAGGTATGGTACAATGTAACCTGTCTAAGCCAAACCTCCTCTGGACCAGGTATGGTACAGTGTAACCTGTCTAAGCCAAACCTCCTCTGGACCAGGTATGGTACAATGTAACCTGTCTAAGCCAAACCTCCTCTGGACCAGGTATGGTACAGTGTAACGTGTCTAAGCCAAACCTCTTTTGGACCAGGTATGGTACAATGTAACCTGTCTAAGCCAAACCTCCTTTGGACCAGGTATGGTACAGTGTAACGTGTCTAAGCCAAACCTCTTTTGGACCAGGTATGGTACAATGTAACCTGTCTAAGCCAAACCTCCTCTGGACCAGGTATGGTACAGTGTAACCTGTCTAAGCCAAACCTCCTCTGGACCAGGTATGGTACAATGTAACCTGTCTAAGCCAAACCTCCTCTGGACCAGGTATGGTACAGTGTAACCTGTCTAAGCCAAACCTCCTCTGGACCAGGTATGGTACAATGTAACCTGTCTAAGCCAAACCTCCTCTGGACCAGGTATGGTACAGTGTAACCTGTCTAAGCCAAACCTCCTCTGGACCAGGTATGGTACAATGTAACCTGTCTAAGCCAAACCTCCTCTGGACCAGGTATGGTACAGTGTAACCTGTCTAAGCCAAACCTCCTCTGGACCAGGTATGGTACAGTGTAACCTGTCTAAGCCAAACCTCCTCTGGACCAGGTATGGTACAATGTAACCTGTCTAAGCCAAACCTCCTCTGGACCAGGTATGGTACAGTGTAACCTGTCTAAGCCAAACCTCCTTTGGACCAGGTATGGTACAGTGTAACGTGTCTAAGCCAAACCTCCTTTGGACCAGGTATGGTACAGTGTAACGTGTCTAAGCCAAACCTCTTTTGGACCAGGTATGGTACAGTGTAACGTGTCTAAGCCAAACCTCCTTTGGACCAGGTATGGTACAATTAAGCCAAACCTCCTCTGGACCAGGTATGGTACAGTGTAACCTGTCTAAGCCAAACCTCCTCTGGACCAGGTATGGTACAGTGTAACCTGTCTAAGCCAAACCTCCTTTGGACCAGGTATGGTACAGTGTAACCTGTCTAAGCCAAACCTCCTCTGGACCAGGTATGGTACAGTGTAACGTGTCTAAGCCAAACCTCCTCTGGACCAGGTATGGTACAGTGTAACCTGTCTAAGCCAAACCTCCTCTGGACCAGGTATGGTACAGTGTAACCTGTCTAACCTCCTCTGGACCAGGTATGGTACAGTGTAACCTGTCTAAGCCAAACCTCCTCTGGACCAGGTATGGTACAGTGTAACGTGTCTAAGCCAAACCTCCTTTGGACCAGGTATGGTACAGTGTAACCTGTCTAAGCCAAACCTCCTCTGGACCAGGTATGGTACAGTGTAACGTGTCTAAGCCAAACCTCCTCTGGACCAGGTATGGTACAGTGTAACCTGTCTAAGCCAAACCTCCTCTGGACCAGGTATGGTACAGTGTAACCTGTCTAAGCCAAACCTCCTCTGGACCAGGTATGGTACAGTGTAACCTGTCTAAGCCAAACCTCCTCTGGACCAGGTATGGTACAGTGTAACCTGTCTAAGCCAAACCTCCTCTGGACCAGGTATGGTACAGTGTAACCTGTCTAAGCCAAACCTCCTCTGGACCAGGTATGGTACAGTGTAACCTGTCTAAGCCAAACCTCCTCTGGACCAGGTATGGTACAGTGTAACCTGTCTAAGCCAAACCTCCTCTGGACCAGGTATGGTACAGTGTAACGTGTCTAAGCCAAGCCTCCTCTGGACCAGGTATGGTACAGTGTAACGTGTCTAAGCCAAACCTCCTCTGGACCAGGTATGGTACAGTGTAACGTGTCTAAGCCAAACCTCCTCTGGACCAGGTATGGTACAGTGTAACCTGTCTAAGCCAAACCTCCTCTGGACCAGGTATGGTACAGTGTAACGTGTCTAAGCCAAACCTCCTCTGAACCAGGTATGGTACAGTGTAACGTGTCTAAGCCAAACCTCCTCTGGACCAGGTATGGTACAGTGTAACCTGTCTAAGCCAAACCTCCTCTGGACCAGGTTTGGGAATACTCAGGTATTTGGTTTATGCAGGTTAAACTAAGAAAGATTTTCCACAAAGGTGCAAACTTTATATAAAGTGTGGTTTTTATGGATTCTTTTTTTATTCAGGGTTTGGCTTAGACAGGTTTCACTATATTTCTTTTCTTCTTTCAGTGTATGTGGTAGACTAGAGGAGTCTTACAGTGTACTTAATACAGTGTTCAACACAATGAAAACATACGGACAGAGGATAAGTTTTGCCAGTGGCAGGGTAGAAATGTTACAAGGTAATTTATTTTGCATTGTGTGGGCATGCAAAATACAATTAAGAAATAATTAAATCTGATGAAAGTGTTGTTTTTCCCCATTAAATTAAAATCCACTGAAAGTGTTGTTTCTCACCATCAAATAGCTGTACTTGTAAATATATTTGATATTATATAAATTTTCCAAAAGAATTTGATTTAAAAACAACAAATAAACATTTGTTTTCATTAATTTTACTTTGATAATGCAAGTAATACATAACATTTTAATAAATATATAACAAAGTTCAAAGTTCAAAAAGGATTAACAAAATGTACACTTCTGACCTTTCTTTAAGAGTTCAAAGTTCAAAAAGGATTAACAAAATGTAGACTTCTGACTTTTCTTTAAGAGTTCAAAGTTCAAAAAGGATTAACAAAATGTACACTTCTTACCATTCTTTAAAAATGTAAACACAAAGTCAGATCCTGTTGAATTTAAGCTAATATTAGCATCCTTGGTTAAAGACATGACATCTTTCGTTGTGTATTTATTAAACAAATTCCTGGCTTTAGTATATGAAAACACTTCATTCCGATTCCTTGGTTTTGGAATTCTTGATGGCATTTTTGGTTTTCTTACTTGAATTTTACAGTTTTGTAATTTTTCCGTGATTTCTTTTAATCTTGCACTTTTTGGCGGAGATGCATTGTATTCATCATCGTTATCAGGTGATAGAACACGCTTGGCTTTCAGTTTAAGTTCTTCATACCTCTGTTTCAGTTCAGCATCCTTTTGTCTTATTCTTTCTGTTCTTTTTTTCAAGCGATTAAGTTGATTGATCCATATAGTTGTTTGCATAGTCACATGTCTTGTTACTCCTCCTCCTCCGATAATAATGTCGTAATAAGTTCTCGGTATGACACTACAGTTCTCGATTGTTTCTCTTCCAGTAATGATATCGTAATTAGTTCTCGGTATGATACTACAATTCTCGATTGTTTCCCTACAGTTAAATTTTTCACATTTATTTGTGTATCTCTTTGCCGAAACTTCCTCTTTCAGAATTTCTTTGTTAATATTCTCCATACTGTTTATATTTTTCTTCTGGCTTAATTTTAGAATTTTAGAACTGATGAATTTGAGCTTTCTTCTGAAGTTGAAACCTTTGTTCTTTTCATTTTCAACAGGGACTGGTTGTTTAATTGGTGTAGATGTTGAAATTTTATAAGTCCAGTTCTCATCATCAACATATTTACTTGTTTCAATGTCTTTTCTCTTTGTTTGGTTGCTTACATTGTATTTGACAGATTTTCTTCCCACAAATCCTTGTAAATCAAATGACAGCTTGCAAAATGGAAATGCTTTCTCTATTGTCATTGTGTAAATATGGCAAATGTCCACAGTTTATCACCATATATTAAAAAAAACAAAAACAAGACAACACCAAAGAAATGGCAGCAGATGTATTTTGTGAAAAACGTCCTTTGAAAATATCTTGAAATTATATAACGATTTATATACATTTTTAAATATATTTTGTTTGTATTGATGTGTTGGCTGATCTGGTAGGGGGCTCTAGTAATCTGATTAGGTCACATTAGGTCAAAGTGTGGCTGGCAGGTAGAGTACATTACCATGTCAATAAAGTTTGTGGTGATGTGTTGAACTATTTGATTGAAATTCTATGTACCTATTTTAAATAAATAATAATTAACTTATATGTGGTCAGAGATCAAACTGACACCTTGCACACCTGGATACCTTAGTTCACACTTTTACCTGTAGAGAGGTCAAGTGACATATTGATAACCCCAAGCTGATTGGATTAGTGACCAACACCTTACGAATATTTCATGTAAATCTGTAAGAAAATAGAAGACAAACTTTCAATGTATCATTATGAATTACTTTTTATTTATTTTTTTAAACATTAATAATATAGAGTAAAGGAAAAAAAATAGTTTTTTAATATTAATTATATAATATAAAGGGATTTTTTTTTTCAATATTAATAAAATAGTATGAAGGAAAAAAAGTTAATTTTTTTAATATTGATAATATAGTATGAAGGAAAACAATAGATTTATATTTTAATATTAATGATATAGTATGAAGCCAGAGGAGGCGCGACGCTTTGCACACGACACGCATATTGTAAGTATATTATCGACAATCGGATGTTTACGATTCAGTTTGAAAATGGACTTTGAATTGAAAACATCTCGTTAAAAAAATACTTAAATTAAACGTGAATTTATCCAGCTGTCTAAATTTATTTTCAAAATGGGATCTCTTGAAATGTATGATGATCGCAATACTTGTATACAAGTATTGTCAACTATAAAAAAGTGTACAAGTATTGTTATTCCCTCCCCCCAAAAGTTTAACTTTATTGATTATGATTATTTTTCTGTTCTGTTTTGGAGTTTTAATGAAATTGTGTTTTTATTTAATGAATTATAATTAATTGTCCAAATACATATTTTTTTTCACTTATTTGACTTTTTTTGGGTTTATAGAAAAACGGTTATAGTTTAGTTATTGCACAATACACAAACATGTCTCTACAATACACATCTACAACATTTATCATAATTATTAATGATCATTAAACATTACATTTAGTAATGCAACAATACTAAAACATTCTTATCAAAATCACATACAGTGTATGCATTAATTAGTTCTCAGGTAAAATACAGGTAACAATACTTTGACAATACTTGTACTTTTTTTTATCATATATTTTTTTATTATATATTTGTATACATAAAGTTCACGTGATCCTCAATATGTTTTTGTGTGAAATCGTATAATCACCATTAAAAAGACTAAAATATGCTATTCTGTGGATTCAAATTGTCACAGGAGATGTTTGATACAAAACAAATCACGAAAAATTGGGGGATTTTTCAAGGTCAATTGTGGCGCAATGGATGGAGACTTAAGAAGATTTAAGAAAATATTGGAAGCACCATGATTGATCTATGTCATACTAAAAGGGATAGGAAAAGTCTCCAACAGATTTTAGAAATTTTCATTTTTAATGTTGATCGGTTATGAATGAAAAAAAAGATGGCGACAAAATGTCCCTCTCGTAAATTGCAGATGATCACATTTAACATTCAACCCAAACATTCTTATGTTAATTCCATTCATATACAGTTGACTCTCATTGTCTCAAACTCGGTTGACTCGAATTTTCGGTTGAGTCAAATTTTTATCGAAGTCCCGAACTTCGTTGTGTATAAATATATATAATTTGACTCCTGTTGAGTCGATTTCGGATGAGTCGAAGTTTCGGTTGTCTTGAATAAAAGTTTTGGTCCCGAGATGTAAAAAGCCATATTATTTACATTCGTTAAGTCAAATTTACCTGTCAAAACATGTGTATTACCTTGGGATTAAAATCGGATCACAGGTGAAACATCCGGTCATTGACTTTGACATTTTTACCTTAGGCTATTTCACATGTTTATTTCACAATCTGTCAGATTAATTAGTGATAATATTTGAATTGGCTTGGTATTATGACACAGGTTAGATGTGTACAATAAAAAATTATTGATTCGTAATAAGTGCGCTTGGGTCGGCATACATCAATGAATATGAAAAGTACACAAAGGAAGCATTTTATCTATTGAATTATTTGTCGGAAATTAATTTTGATTAAAGAAGAATAGTTTTCTTCTACAATTTATTGTAAATAAACAGTATTGCACAAAGAAAAATACATCATGATGGGTGAAGTTTAATGACAATGCAAGAACTGAAAAACATAAACAAAACAGATAAACATATTCATACACACAAAAAAAGATATCTAGAAGTTATCAGTCGTTCCGCAAGATTCAAAGAATTTAACAGAGAGAAAAAAACATCGAATATGTTTAAAATCGTTCCGAGAATAGGCACATGCGATGCTGGTTTTAGCTCTTCAAAATTTTGCTCAAGTTGTCTCCCTTTCGTCGTTAAACAAACTACACTTCCGGTATTTTCGTAGCTCCTCTTGAGTCGAACTATGGTTGACTCGAATTTTTTCCATGGTCCCATCGAATTCGAGATAACGAGAGTCAACTGTATAGATATCTATCAATATTTACAGAGAGGGACTCGCCATTAATCATCCATGAACGCAGTAATCGGCTTAGTAAAACACTGAAAATTCGATAATGTCACCATCATCAGATAATGATATATTGATGCCGACTTCCGGTTGAGCAACATGTTAATATTTGCACACGACACCAACGTGTCGTGCCTCCTCTGGTGTGAAGCAAAAAAAAGTGTTTTATATTTTTTTTTAATATTAATTATATATTATGAAGGAAAACAATAGTTTTATATGTTTAATATTAATAATATAGTATGAAGGAAAACAATATTTTTGTTTGTTTAATATTAATAATATAGTATGAAGGAAAACAATAGTTTTATATGTTTAATATTAATAATATAATATGAAGGAAAACAATAGTTTTATTTGTTTAATATTAATAATATAGTATGAAGGAAAACAATAGTTTTATTTGTTTAATATTAATAATATAATATGAAGGAAAACAATAGTTTTATTTGTTTAATATTAATAATATAGTATGAAGGAAAACAATAGTTTTATTGGTTTAATATTAATAATATAATATGAAGAAAAACAATAGTTTTATTTGTTTAATATTAATAATATAGTATGAAGGAAAACAATAGTTTTATTGGTTTAATATTAATAATATAATATGAAGGAAAACAATAGTTTTATTTGTTTAATATTAATAATATAGTATGAAGGAAAACAATAGTTTTATATGTTTAATATTAATAATATAGTATGAAGGAAAACAATAGTTTTATTTGTTTAATATTAATAATATAGTATGAAGGAAAACAATAGTTTTATTTGTTTAATATTAATAATATAATATGAAGGAAAACAATAGTTTTATATGTTTAATATTAATAATATAATATGAAGGAAAACAATGGTTTTATTTGTTTAATATTAATAATATAGTATGAAGGAAAACAATAGTTTTATTTGTTTAATATTAATAATATAGTATGAAGGAAAACAATAGTTTTATATGTTTAATATTAATAATATAATATGAAGGAAAACAATAGTTTTATTTGTTTAATATTAATAATATAATATGAAGGAAAACAATAGTTTTATTTGTTTAATATTAATAATATAATATGAAGGAAAACAATAGTTTTATATGTTTAATATTAATAATATAATATGAAGGAAAACAATAGTTTTATATGTTTAATATTAATAATATAGTATGAAGGAAAACAATAGTTTTATTTGTTTAATATTAATAATATAGTATGAAGGAAAACAATAGTTTTATTTGTTTAATATTAATAATATAATATGAAGGGGGAAAATATTTAAAATATTAATGATACAATACAAAGGAAAAAATAGTTTGTTTTTTTGTGTGTTTTTTTTAAAATATTAATGGTATAATATGAAGGGAAAAATAGTTTTATATTTTTTGATTCTAATAATATGCATGTAGTACAAATGGGTAATTGAATAAAAATTTACACATTATTGATGTGTTCCTGTAATTTAATATAATTTGATATAATATAGTTTGGTGTTTAAAAATGTATAGGATAATATACATGTATAAAGCATTTGTATGAACAAGACAAAAATACTTATAACTAGTATGTAGATGCTCTTGATGGGGGGTGGGGGGAGGTCTTTTAATTAATTAAAGAATTGATTTCATCTAGTAGTACATATATATACAAATAAATATTTTGTTCATGTCTTCAAATTGAATATAATGCAGGTATGCCACATGTTTTTGCAAAAATAAATCAATTACTATATATTGTCTCTTAATACATGTATTTGGACTAAAATAACATTGTTAAGGCATTTTTTCTTATACAATGGTCACAAGAAAAAAATGCTGGGTCATAGTTTTCATTCATAAATACCAGTTTTTGTTTATGAAAATTGAAAAACCAGAAAAAGGCCATTTTCCTCCTATTTTAGCATTTTGGTATATAATCACGCCGTATTCATGAAAGCCTCTGTTATGCTCATATCAAAGTTTCATATCAGGAGGCTTGTTACACACCATAGCCTTCATGAAATATGTAAGGCAAAATGCCGAAAAGGTTTAGTGAAAAATTGTAAGTTTCATGTATTTTGGGTTGTGTCCCTTTTCTAAGTATGTAGTACAAGGTGTCGAAAGATATTCAAATTGACAGTAATTTATAAATTAAGTCAAAACTGAGTACTACCTTCAACCTGAATGATTGTGCTGTTTTGATGTGATTAATTGTAATATTGCTTATTGTTATTTATAGTTGCTATGGTAACAGTTATGGCCCAATATTGGCAAAAATTTGAGGTTTTGGATATGAAAGATGTTGTGTGCATTCTTAAATCTATAATATCTGTTATTTAGATGCAGTTTCTAATACAAAATGTCAAGTATTAACTAGAAAAAAATAAACATAAATTTTGACAGACTTCAAAATGAACAGCAAGCCACGGAAGATATATAGATTCTCCTTCAGTTGCCCGTGGGTTATGATATTTCTCCACTCAAGAGAGCTAAGTTTAAAATTTTAACCACAAGCCGTCAGGCGATCAGGCTTCAACCTTGTGGTTAAAAATTAAAATTTAACTCTCTTGAGTGGAGAAATATCGTAACCCACATGGGCAAGTGAAGGAGAATTTGTTTCTCCCATTATTTAACACGAGCTTTATTTCAAAATCTAGCCAATTACCGATTTGACAACATGCAGGGAAAGGCTTGAGATATTTTAATCCTCTAGAGGATTACAGATTTTTCCACCACTGGTTCAGCGGGGTTAAAACACCGTAATAATTGGAGAAATTTATCATCATAGTTAATATCAAGTGAAAGAATAATTGTCAATCATTTAACTTCCGAATAAAATTGATGTCACAGTGAATGTGTGAAAATTAGATTGGTCTCATTGTTATCATTGCTCAGCATTCCACAGTATGATGTTCAATAATTTGGATCGTAATTGTTCAATGGAGCATGGTTTGCCATGCAACGACAGGCAAAACCACTGCTTTTCACATCCGGTGATTTTTGAAACAAGTTTATAAGACAATATATGGTTTCTCAAAGCAGTTTTCGTGGCTGTAATATTTTGATATTGCTGAATCAGATGATCGATATGTGCTTCCGAAGTACAAAGTCCTCCGTGACTGTCAACAGTAGATGTAATTTTAGCCAGTTCAATGCATTTTTTCTGTTCTTTTTGATACTTAAGTTTCTTGATGACTTCAACTCTCTTTTGCTTCACCTGCTTCTCATACAACTTCTGTGTTTGCCTTAGTTTTCTCCCTTTTTTCATACCTTTCTTGATTAATATCTTTTGAGCTACCTTACTTTTCTGCTTTATCCATTTCACTGTACGATTTCGTTTAAGCATGATTACTCCAGAATGATGCCTGATTGTTGCATTTCTTTTCCGACGTATGGAGTAATCTAAATCCCCGAAATAATGCTCAGCTGGTAGGTTGGTCAATTTACTGTGTGCAGTCCTTTGTCTCTCAACCATACTACAATCCTTGCCATAAATTCTGTCTTCTAGATGGTCAGATAGCTGCCGTTTGACAACATTAAGTAAAGAACTACATAAAATTTGAAGTGTCTCTTTGCATGGGGCTGTTCCTTCATACAACTTGTCGCATGTTTTGTTTGGATAATCTGGAAATATTGATGGCAGAGATGTAAGTAAAGAGGCTGAGTTGGTGCTCCATAATGCGAGATGATTTTTCAGAGGCTGAAAATATTGATGCAGATCCAAGTGGTGGACTGTTGTACTGTTAAATATGGACCATAATGGCGCTGTAACAATATTTGAAATGATAGCTAAGGATCTGATTTGAGTGATAATATACTCACACTGGAGATCGGACACAACTGATTAAAGTTTTTCATTAGGCTGATTAACATAATCATTCACAAATGACAAAATATCATCTCTGTGATCAATAACAGTTTCTGCTCCAGAAAAGAGATTGTTGAAGCGATTTGCTCTATATGAGATAATTTTTGAGGTTTTGTCCGTCAATTTCATATAGGCCAACCAGTCTTCTCAGCGTCCATTCCGCTCATCTCCTCGAGCTCCAAACAATTCGCAAACTCTTCTTATGGTCTTTACGGCTCTAGATTCCTTAATATTATTCAAGATGCCCTCTGTCTTGTCAAGTTGCTGTAGGTTACTGTCAACTTCGCTATGGAAACCCAGCAAAACATGAGCTGAACAATACAGAATATGTAGTAACGGTACTTCAACATCTGGGAAAAGTTCCTTCAACATTTGTTCTCGCCATTCGGATAAGATGACGTTTGATTTTTTCATGACACTTGATCGATTGGACATTAGGCTTGCTAATGAATTCAACATTTTTGACAATGTTTCGGATTTAAAATCATTCTGTGTTGAGGATGAAATTTCGGATGCTTCATCTATCAGACCTTTTAACAAGTTGGCCACGGTCTCGTCATCTTCCCTTGCAACTGACTGAAATCCAAATGACAACGAACGTTTATCTGCTAAATGGACACCAGCGTCAACTATTTTTTTACCGTCCCTACTTGTTCCATCTGTGAAAAGATCCCAATTTCTACTTTCTGCGATTGCCTCACAAACTTGTTCTTTCGCTAGAAAATGACCCTCATCAATTATATTTTGAACAGTAGTGCGTTTAGGCAGTTTTTCTACCTTCATTTTGCAAATATTTTCACTGACGGATTTTATAACTTCAGAAACTTTATTGGATGGGATTTCAAGACTTTGCAGTTCCATTACGCATGTGCGAATATCGTCGTTATAGCCTGTTAGATAATGTAGATACACTTCTGTTTTCAGTTTGCTGTAATTTCAAATCATCGTTTTCTATTTTTAGCTCTTTTATTTCTTCTGTTACACTTTTTAATTTTCCTTTGATTCCCTCTTTCTCCCGTTTCGCTCTTTCATACTGCTGGCGTAAATAAGTCACTTGATCAAGCATTTTTTTATGACGCCTCTTTGTTTCAGCCCTCTTTTCGTTCAGATTATAAATGTGTTTTTTAAGCTTTGCATTTTCCAATTTTTTATTTTGAATTTCTTGAATGGAAATGTCCTGTTTTTTCTCTCTCCTTTGAAGTTTTTTGTAATAGTTTTCTTTCTTCATTGATTTAAGTGTTTCCTTTCTCTCTTTCAATTCTGTTTTCAGCTCAGTGTTTTGTTTTCACAAAATCTGACTTTGCATAGTACTTGATTTTACTATAAATAGCTTAGAACTTAAGGTTTTATATTCCGTTTTTAACTTCCAGATGTTTTGTAACTGTTCAGTAACTATTTCCTTCAAAATTTTATTTTGGTTCTTCATAACCTGATTTCGAAATTCTGCCTCTTGTAAATGATTTGCTGTCCGGACATTTGAATACGAAGGCCCTTGAATGTAATTTTCATTTCTATTCCCTTTACCACCTTGTAGAGAAATATAGTTAATTAAATTATCCTGTTTCAGGTTTTGTTGTTCTGATTTCAATTTATTTTTTGACATTTTGGACAATTTCTCTTGCAGCACTTTTTGTAGTTTATGTATTTTCAGAGGATTTATTGTCATCTTGTAAACATCTTTTATGTGTTCTGAAACATCATTCCTTGTTTTACCCCTTTTTCGCTGTAAAATGCATATTTCGAGGAAAATAGACACAGTCAATGAATTACTTGAATCCTTTGTTACCGTATTTGATGATTCCATGATCGGTATCTGTTAAATAAAAAAAAACGGGGTTTATGTTCACGATGAATCATTAAAACATATGTTAATTGATCATCATCAGGGCCGGATTATCAAGATTTCAAGATTCAAGATTCTTTATTCAAGAACTCAGGCGCACATATGCGCAACAAAAGCAAATAAACTAAATACAATTACATTTAATAGAAAACAACAAAAATAACTACAATTATCCAATATAGACTGAAGCCTAGGGCCCCTCAAGCTTGGGGGCCCTCAGGTTATGTAAATGTTGTTCTATATTTCTAACGAATAAAATAATAATCAAGACTAGAGTGCGGGTGAGATAGAGGGTGGCTCCGTCTGAGGAGGTCTCCATGATTTCATTACTTAATGCCTCAAAAGGTCACAATCCGGCCCTGATCATCATAATAATAAAAGTCTTAAAAAATCTAATAAAACGGCGAGATTCGAATTCAGGACCTTCTTATTATGAAGCTGACGGCTTGCCCAATACACCACGCCACTCACGATATAAAAGTATGTAAAGCAGCATTTATTTCTTTAACAGAGTGTATTATTTATTTATGTTCAGAATGTTTTTCTGTACCTACTATGTTTTTAACCTCGACAATCATGCATGTATGTACACGTCTTCAGAGTGACACAATGTTGCAGGTGTCGTGTCTTGCTTTGATTTTTTTACTTTTGATAGTTGTATGACGGAATTGTAAATTATTAATGAATAATTATTTCTCAGATAAAGAAAACAACAAAATTAAAAAAAAAAATAATAATAATAATTTGTTAGGTTCGAACTCATGTTTTTTGTCATACCGCGACAACGGCACACGGGAACGCTACCACTGAACCATGCTAACGTCATATGAGAAATCGGCAATTTAGTAGTATTTATTTCGTTAGCTGATACTCTCAAAAGACCAACATGATAAATGAGTGAATAAGAATTTTTTTTTTCATATTTTTATGAGATACCGATTTTCTACTATCTAGAAAAACAGAAGCTCATAACCCGACCGAATTATTTTACTAATTTAAGAAACTTTGTTAAAATTTATTTCGTAAGAGAATCTTTGACAGCGGTTTTGGTGTGTTTAGCATGTTATAGTAAATTATAACGGATATAATATATATATATATCACTTACCGATCATTTAATGTAATAAGATTGTCCTCAAATCATTGTGGTACACAAAGTAAGACCCAACCAACATTTATGTTCTGCCATGCCCATGGTAGTGTCAGACGTCGTGAAATAATAACGCGCTGTTGTCTGCCGTAAAAAAAAGCATTCATAAACTTAAAGCAGCATGTTTTTGAACGCAATTCCGTCCCATTAATTCAATTTTGTCTAATATGATTTATATGCGGATAGAAAGCTGAGATTCTCAACTTTTTTACTTTGAGTGGAAACATTTTTTTCATTGAGGGAAAATAACATCGAATTGCCTTTTTTAGATTTATTTAATTAATTTTTAGTTATAAACTCGTATTTATTCAAGTCTCCACCAATAAAAAAAATATAAAAATGTCCCTTCTTCAACATAGAATGATTTATTTTCTTTTTAATAGTGAATTTCAGCCCCGGAATTGAAATTGAATACATCATTGGTAATAATTTTGATCGCAACGTTAGCTAAATGGCGGAAATCTGAAATTTTAAGAATGATTTTTTCAGTAAAAGAACGCTTGACCACAATAAAATTTACACACTCAATGAAAGGAAAAATCAGAGAACACTAGTATATTTTTTTAAACTACAAAATTGTTTTTTCATCATTTATTTTTCAATTAAACCCAAAGCATTTGATAGTATTTTGTTGACGTTCAGAGTTATCAATAACGTTACGTGGCATACCTATATAATGTGGTAGTCTGATCCTCTGATTTTTCTGAAGAAAATTTTTTTTTAAGAAGAAAATATGAAAATCAAAAATAACACTTGTCAGATCACAAGTAACAGGTAATTTACAACTGAACATTATTTTACACAGTGTTATAGTTCTTGAACATATTTCAAACAGGAGAATAGATCCAAATAATACTAAACAGGAATCAGAAAAAAAAGATGATGAATTAAAAAATATTAACAAAGTACAATTAAAGGAATTCTAAGTATTTAAAATTTAATGATTTGCAGTTGTTTTGCATAAGTCTATAAACCAAATTACTATGGCCTAAATCAAAATATTGGGTTCCCCCTAAAAAAAAATTGTCCCCCACTTACAATCTGACTATCAATGTGAGTATACATTTTATTGACATACTGCAGAGATGAAAGTTCTCCCTGATCAGTGGATTTTCTGATTTTTTAAGCAAAACAAATATAAATAAAATGTAAAACTATGGTCCAAGCAGATAGAAAATGAAGATATAAGGACACTGACGTCTTGCTGGATAGATCTTTTAGCACATTTGATTTTCCTTTTTTAATTTATGGATTGATGGATCAAGTCAGGGTATTTAATTTTATAAATAGTGATGTATATTACAGGTAGGGAAAAAAGATTTAGCCAAGAATGCTTAAAGTTAAAATATGATATATAGAGTACATTTAAATAATGTTGAAACTAAATGTACATTGTATAAAAAAATAAATCATTATAGAATGTAAGTTAAATTGTTAGAAAAGGGAGTATTTTGTGATATAGGGACACTGCATAGGGGAGGGGGTCTCCTCTTTATTTTGATTATCGGTAAGCATTTTGTCTCTGGTCCTGGTTACAATCCAAAATATGATTGATATGATTTCAATAATGTTAAACTATATATATATATACACATCACTCATATAGACAGATACAAGCCATCAAACCACAACATTCAAATCCTAAACATAATCAGTTAATTTGAAGAAAAAAACATAATGATTTCAAATTAACCTAGTATAAACAAATGTAGTCTTGTTTGGTTTTCACATATTAACTTCATTCTGGCAGTTCAACATTTATATCTGTTTATAACCGCATCGGTGGAGTAATGGTTAGCGTCTCATCTCGAGTGCGGTAGATCGTAGGTTCGAGTCCTGATCGGGTCAATCCAAAGACTATAAAATTGGTATGTGTTGCTTCTCCGCTAACAGTCAGCATTAAGGAGAAAGGGCAAAGACTGGTTGGCTCAGAATCAGGATAATGTGTCCAAGTGGTGCGACATGTCTATCTGCAGACTGTTGCTTCAGTGAGCTAGCACTATCAAAATCCAACTAAGTGTGTTGGTTTAGTAAAGGGGGACCTCATCATCATTTCATTGAAAATAACTTGTTCTGACCATGATATTGCTGAAAAATTGCTGAATTGGCATTAAACAACAATCACTCACTCACTCTAATATAAATCTTTCAGGTTTATTTGCAAGGAAGAAAGCCATGTCACAGTTACAAAAAGAAGCACTGACAAGCACATCATCACCAACTCCACTGACTGATGGCGAAGAAGAGTAAGTCATGTAAAAAATTACCACATTATCAGAGGGTTTTTTGGGGGAGGAAGGGGAGTAGGGTACAAGGGGGGATGAGGGGGTACAAAATATGTTT
The DNA here is from genome assembly GCA_963383655.1 of Bathymodiolus septemdierum. Taxonomy (NCBI): domain Eukaryota; kingdom Metazoa; phylum Mollusca; class Bivalvia; order Mytilida; family Modiolidae; genus Bathymodiolus; species Bathymodiolus septemdierum. Next base: position 73,028,324 of record OY726517.1, read on the forward strand.
TCAAATAGGATTTAGGTAGAAATGGCATCTCATGTACTACCAATAATATGTCAAACCTCTTTAGGACCAACTTTTGTGGTCAAAATACACAGGTGTTCAGTTTAAAGAATAAATAATAAAGAAAATACACAATAGAGTAATGGAAACACTATTTAAGACCTAAGACACATTAGATATTGCCTCCATGTTATAATATCATACATAGTTTATTACCTTTTGTCAATGTTTGTTACTGGTACAAGAATTTAGTACCTAACAACGATGATTATTCACTCATGTGTTAAGATGTATTTGTAAATTACTGTTCAGTAACTCGTGATATATATATTTTATATCCGGAGTAGTTATGTTATTAATATAAAAGTTTTGTCAAAGTAACTTTTGGCACTGTGTTACAATATTAGTATGATGAAATAGAAGTACTTTAATTGTGATTATTACAATTCCAATATTTAACTTTCAGTTCATCGGTTTTGAGGAGAGAACTAGAAAGAGTAACAGAAGAGAGGGACAGAGTAGTAATACAGCTTAAACATGACTCAGAAACATGGACGGACAGACACCAAGCTGCTACAGTACAAAGTATGTAATAACATTAAACAGAACCACATCAGTGATGTAAGGGTTAGTGTGCTTGCCTCGAATGGGTTTGAGCCACGATCGTGTCAAACCAAAGACTATGAAATTGATATTTGTTGCTTCTCCGCTAAGCTAAGGAGTACAAGCAAAGACTGGTTGGCTCAGAATCAGGATAATGTGTCCGAGTGGTTTGACAAGGACTGTTTCTGTGAGCTAGCACTATAAAAATCCAACTCAGCGTGTTAGTCTAGTGCAAAGAGGACCTCATCATCATCTCATTGAAAATTAACTTGTTCTCGCCATGATATTGCTGAATAATTGCTGAGTTGGCGTTTAACAACAATCAATCGCTAAGGTTAAACAGACATTAACTACAAATGAAGGAATCATTTTAATTCATCTTCAACCCATTCTATGAATTAAATATATAGTTGTTGTTTTCTGTTTATAGAATTTGTCAAACTGTTAAGGATTTGCAGTTTAATTACTTAGCTTTATACATAAACAGGAAATTTTGGTAACAACTTTTTATAGCCTTGAATATAACTCTATGGAAACCAGAAACATTCTACAATAAGTTGTACAACTTAAAAGTCAGAAGGCCTATTCAGACTAGAATATCAAGGATTCACCACAAACCCTCTTATCAGTTGGTTCAAGTTTTGCTGACAAAACCATATCCAGAGATGGCACAGGGGATAAAGTTGTTTATAACAGCACTGACATGGATTTGAGTTTTATTTCCCATGACAAGTTTTAAGGTTACCAGACACCTATCTACCTACCTACCCACCTAAGATCAAGGATACCAGTCAGTTAGTTTTATCTGTCAGGCCGTTAATACCCCAATAAGTCTTGTAGTCACCATATATTTCTGACATTGGTAAGGAATACCAATAACCCAATGACCCGTATACACAAATAGTGAAAGCATTTCAAAAGAAATCATTTTGTTATCAGTTACTTTGCAGCTGATCATTGATTTTTGCTATATTCTATTTCCTCTACTTATAAAACTGACAACCATAATACAGGGATGATTTTTTTCAGTTATTTAACTGATTTCAGCTATTTTTCTGTGAAAAAAGAAATTCAGAACAGGTCAAAAATTACCCTTTTGAAAGAGGGTTAGATGATTTCTTCTATTTTCATTGATTTTCAGTTATTTTATTTTCTAGCCATAATAATTCCTGATAATATTACTGTAATTATCTTGAAAATAACATTAATTGCCAATAAATAATAATCCAGTTTCAACATTGAAAAATATAAATGGTCAACAGTATAATCAATTACAACAATATTTATCTTTATAGAAGACGAGGAAATAAAAGATTTGAGAAGAACCATTGAAGAACTGGAGACAGATTTACAAATTAAATCACAGGTAAATGTTTTTTTTTAGCACACCTGACTATAAATACAAGTTATTGTCATCAATATGTATCTGTGTACTTCTATAATACTTTCCCATTGATTTTTTTTTTCTTCTCGGAAAGATTATATTATTAAATTGTCCTTAACATGAGTTTTGCCATATTTGTTACAATCAGAAATTCAAAATGGCTTGTTAAGAACAATAATACCTTCTGATTGGCTGAGATTTCAAATATCTTATTCTCAAAACCACACTGCAATATAATTGTTACTTAATAATAGGAATGTTACTTACATTATCCACTCGATACAACATTATATGATTAATTTTGTGAGTGACTTTCGGTAGGTCGGTAATTTTCTCTTTGTACTCTGGTTTCCTCCACCAATAAAACTGACCGCCACAATATAGCTGAAATATTGTTGAAAATGGTGTTAAATATCACATTGTAATTTTTGTTTATTCTCAGAAATATATTACAGTGCTCCCTCGGTTTATCGCCAACCTCGCCTATCACCAAAATTCTCATCTGTCCCGATTTCCCCCATTAAAAATACCCCATTATACTGCCAAACTCAACTACCGCCATGCTAGTGAAAATAATAATACTTTTTAATTGGCTGAAGTTTCAAGTATCTTCTTCTCAAAACCACATGTGTAATATAATTGTTACTTTATAGGAATGTTACTTATATTATCCTCTGCAAATTTTTTTCTCATAAATCATAAATTCATTATGAGTGCCACTGGAGTATTTAGTTTGATAAAGGACTCTAAAATCAAGATGGCCACCAGCACATGATATATTTTAGCTATGGGCAAATTATTATAAGAGTTTTCTGAACAATTTGAAGCCAATCATCTCTGCAATGTTCCTTTTCTAGACTTTAAATCAATGATGGAAATTAGTCAATATGGCTTTTTTGGTCCAAAATCAAGTAAACATCAAGTTATGCAAGGTTCTGTATAGACAGGTTTCAGTGTTATTCTTTTTGCATTTTCCAATGCCTATATCAGCTTTATAATGTCAAGTTCTGGCTGTAGAATCATTTATGTGGTTTACAAAGAGTTTAAAGACTTTTGAAGACATCAACCTGAACATTTCTTTGATATCACTTTTTTGATAAGACCTTTGCTGGCTAAGATACGATTGGTTTTTTAATGAGCTGCATTCTCCAAAAAATGTACTATACATACTATACATGCTTTATATTTAATAAAATAATGTTTTAACTCATTTTCGTGTTGATATATGTGAGAAAGAATGGATGAGAGAACGATATTTGTTGACAAATTCCAGGATGCTGCATCAAAAGATGGCGACTGATTATTATCGGCAAATTTACGGAGTTTGTCGAATGATCCAATCGTAACTACTCGGCCGTATACGATTGCCGAATGATCGTGTTGTTCCAACTATAAATAAACAGCGATGGAAGAGGTAAGCACATGTACTCTTTTCTCACTATATTATTCTTTTATTTCAAATGTTTTCCCGATAAAAAGTGGTCATTTCGCATGGTTTTAAAAAAGAAAAGTATGTTAGTAATTTATGCCTAGCTCGAGAGAGGAAAAATAAAGTTAATTGTAAAAAAAACGTATTTTGACAAAAATACCAAGTGAACAATAAATGTGTTGTATTCGTAAAAAAATTCTGAATGAATCCACAATATTCAGTAAATAATGTTCGCAAATTAAATATTTTAGGATTTTATCTTTATTATATTTGCTATCAGAAGAACTTGCAAAGTGTAACCGTCCTAACGAAAATCGTACCGTGTAGGCTCTTTCATTTCTCTGTTAGCCCTCTAAATTCTTTGATTTTCTGTTTTCTAAATGTTTTGATTCTAAGTGTATCGAGGTTACATAAATTGTCGAAGTTACCCTGTACAACAATAAATTTTACTGTAATTTCTGTACTACAGTCATCTGTCAAAAGTATTGGGAAATGTATAAAAAAAAATCCCTGTATAATCAACCAAAACAATATTTTTTTTTTGGTTTATTTACTCATTATGTTGTTATGAGTGATTTTTATTTGTATATAATTTAACACAACAAATAAAAATTGACTGATTTTCCTATATATTTCAACTAAAAATAAATCCTAAAAATTTAAATCATGGAAAAAGTATGTACAAATAAAAACCACTCATATAAACGTAATGAACAAATAAACAAACAAAATATAGACAATTTTGAATGTTTTGATGTAAAATTTGTTAAAATCTATCACAATAATTTAAAAAAATAATATGGTTTTGGTTGATTATATATGGATTTTTTTTGACATTTTCCAATACTTTTGACAGATGACTGTATTTTGTTTGGTTCTCATTTTTGGTTGCCATAAAAGATTGAATTAAAGATCTTTTGATTTATTCATACAAGATGATAAAACAATTCTATTTATTTTAGAATTCAGATCAATCACGCAGCCTTCATTTGTCTTCAATTTATTGGAGCAAGAAAATGAAAGAAATCCAGATCCATCCTGCTCCTCAGCCTGGTCAACCTGACTGGTGCACCTATTGCAGGGAGATGCCGGAGGGAGAGAAAGTGTGTTGCAGGGAGAACAGTGAGAGGTGCCACTCAAGAATGCCTGTAAATATTATTTTTTTCATATGCCTTTACTATTCTGTTGCATGATTTTATTTTTGACAGTTTTGTGGTTACACCAGTATTGACTTTGCCATCACCAGTGCAACATACCATCTAATGTTTAAACATGTATTTACCATTTAAACTAGTATTACTGTGAGCACTGCTCACTAAGATATACCCCCACTCCCCACATCTGTCCAACCTATTTCCATAACCAAAACATTACTGATTGTTCCGACCAAAAATGAAAGCAACCCTCCTCTCTTCACCGGTAAACTGCTGATAAAATTTCAAAACATTCAGAGAAACAATACTCAAGTTATCATACGACATAGGGTAAAAATCCTATTTTCTGTCATATCAAGTCCAATAACTCTGGAATAGCAAAAGTGAAAATCGTCAAAAATGAAAGGGATCCTCCACTCATCACCGGCAAGCTGCTGAAAAAATTTAAAAACATTCCGAGAAACACTACTCAAGTTATCATACGACATAGGGTAAAAATCCTATTTTCCGTCATATCAAGTCCAATAACTCTGGAACGGCAAAAGTGAAAATCGTCAAAAATGAAAGGGATCCTCCTCTCTTCACTGGTAAGCTGCTGATAAAATTTCAAAACATTCTGAGACACACTACTCAAGTTATCATACGACATAGGGTAAAAATCCTATTTTCCGTCATATCAAGTCCAATAACTCTGGAACGGCAAAAGTGAAAATCGTCAAAAAAGAAAGGGATCCTCCTCTCTCCACCAGTAAACAGCTGATAAAGTTTTAAAAGATTCTAAGAAACACAACTCAAGTTATCGTACGACATAGGATTTGTCTACAGACGGACGGACATGGTGAAACCAGTATAACCCCCTACAACTTCGTTGTGGGGGGTATAATAAAATGAGATATGGGTTAAACAACTGACAAATCACACAAGAATAATCCTCGGAATTAAATACAAGACAGGTTACCATACAGCCCTCAACAAGCAAAAACCCACATCTCATGACAAACTGTTGATGACCCCTCAAATAAAGCATAACTGAGAAAGTATTCATCCAGCACCACAATATCTTTTTCAAACTAGCTTATCTGAATGAAGTGATGTATTACAATGGAAACTATGGATTGTTTCTCATCTATATTTTTCCTTTCTTTTCAGGATTTCTATACCATAGTTTTGAATGAACTTGTTTTGGAGGTTGTTGCTTGCCATAGAGATGATATTCTGGCACAACCTTCAGATCAAGATTACAACAGAGACAGAAGACACACTGTGTACAGACAGTACATTTTGTGGTGACATGGCTATTTGGGAACAGGAAACAGGCGTGTTGTACCAAGTTGCTGTGTATGGCGGATAAGGGGAAAATATCCAGACTCACTTGGACAGTATGTTGGCTTCATGCCTGGAAGACTCGGATAGATAATCCAAAATAAAATTATTTTCTGTGCCAAATTTATTTACACACTTTGTTTACAATTTGTACATCTGTTTTGCAGTGAAGGCAAGTAGTCAACAACAGTATGATGCAACATTATTGATGTGATGGTTTCTCATTGATACCTCCCCCATATCCACATGTATATCTTGTCATACATATATTAATAAAACTGCTGGATTTGTCAAATGCTTTTTTAGTGGAATATTTGCTGACAGCAATGCCCGACATTTCAACTTCTGTCCTAAAACAAAAAAAATATATAACTGACATGTGTAGCTGTTACACAATAGCCTGGCTTTGTAAATTACAAAAAAAGGTGCACTCGACTTGCAGCCGCAAGAGATAAAGTTTACCAATTGCTTGCCCATGGTCGGTGGTTCTCTCTGGGTACTCCGGCTTCCTTCACCACTAAAACTGGTCGTCATGATATAGCTGAAAATATTGTAGAAAGTGGCGTTAAAACACCAAAAATCAAAATCATGTTACACAATACTTGCATTTTACTTGAGTAAATCTCTATTTTATTCAATGTAATGAAATATTGTCAGATTTGTCAAAACTAAAGTGCATATATGAAAATTGAAAGCATCATTCATGGTGTAAATATATAGATTACACAACGAGATCCTGTTGATTTATACCTTATTTTGTTAATACAAAAATGTATAATTATCTCCCACGAGCAAAGCTTTGTACTTTGGTATTACTGTTCAGGCCCTTAATTGTTCTCTCTGAGTCGGTCTTTCAACTGCTTTTTTTCTTCTTCAATTTTTCAAATGTTTTCATTCTAGCTGTACGAAAGTGACATAAATTGTTTAAAATACCATAAACAGCAATAAAATTTATATATACTTTCACTACTATGTTGTTTTATTAAGCTTACATTCTACCAATTTCATGTTCTGATGCTGAAATCTTAGAAACATCTGCAACAGTAATGTTGGGCTTCTGATGGACACGTTCTGGAGTGGACGTAAATGCAGCACATGCTGTATTATCAGACAATGGCACACTTGTGGCAAACACACTATCATCGTGTAATCTAAGTTGTTTTGCTGTTTGTGTCTCCTGAGTTTTCTCATCATAGCTGAAATTGACAATAGCCTAGGAATATTGCAAAATTGTAAAATGACAAAAGTAATGAAGATCTGTGATAGATATATAGTGTGACTACTAGTACAGTTAGGGGCAGAAACCCATTTCCGGGATGCCTTGATTGTGGAGCAAATACTTTACTTTACACTAATTTGGGACTTACATTGTACTCTGTTACTGATTATATTCACAACAATACCTGCCCCCCCCCAAATGTTTGCCACAAAGGTTGTTAGAATATATACTTAATTAAAATACTTAAGAATTAAAGCAAAATTCGATACAAAACACCAAAGAACATTGTTTGCAAATTAGGACGCCATATTAAAAGCAATAATTTGTATTTTAAAAAATCCCTTTAACTGGCCTCAATATTTTCGTCTCGATTTTACCTTTGGTATTTGACAGGTATTATCACCTATTTCGAAGTAAATAACATGCATTTAAGATATAGATGATAAATAAATATATATTTCCTTCAATGTTTTCACCTATGGAATAAATTTATAACTTCTAAATGTACGATTTATTTTCATCGTTAAAATGTAAACATTGCACTTACAATGTACCAGTCCAAAAGTATTTTCGCCACTTCAGCATTGGTTTTCACTCGTAGAACTGATCTGAGCTCATTTCAATGATCACACTGGTCTCCAATCCATATCCTGCTCAAATTACTCAATTTAGCATTCGATTATCTATTCCAGTGTTTTCTTTCTGAATCTGTAAATCTTCTCTTTGAACCACGCTTCGAACTAGATTCTGACATGTTTCTTTCAAAGACAACAATCTCAATACGCATGCGTAGCGTTCAAGTTCAACAGAGGTTGTATGAATACGGAAAATCTTCGGTGGGAATTATTGCATGACAGGACTTGATTCTCGCTACTTGTTTCCCCCTTTATTATATAGTGATGCAAGCTGAAAGACCAATTTTATTGCGTTTTTTAAATGTTTTAACAAGTTTAAATGATTTTATTATTAAAAGAATTGTGTTTTTATTTTTAATCAAATATATAGCCAGTGGGACTTTAAGCTGTATGCTTTAAAACTCATTTAATATTATTACATGTACATTAATCGTCAGAAATTTTGAATTTGGTAATGTCAGAAACGGCAATTATTGAGAAGGTGTGATAAAGGCAAAGCGTTAATGCTGTAACTGATATTGATAATATAATGGTGTAATGATACATACTGAATATTACATGTCAAAATCTGTATCACATGCTGTATCAACCCGAGAATCCTATATCACCCCAAGGGCCACCGGTATATGTTATGTAATGTTCATTATATCATACAGAGCTGTCGAAATCTCTTTCCTGTCTGTCAGACAATAGGTCTGCCAGATGTGGACAATGTGTCAGACCTATCAAACATTTACCGGACCTACATTTTTTTCACAACTTCAACTGAATTACACATATACTGGCTAAATCCATAAAATGGTTTGTTTACAGCTTCAAGTGATACCTTGGAATACTCAAAGTTAGTAGAACACATTTTTGTGTGACATGTGGAAATATACATACAATACAATAGACTTGTGTATGAAATAAACAAAGATACCAAGTTTGCATAAAGCTAGCTATGCACATGTTTCAAGGTGTTGCCTCTTATAAGTAGCATTAGGTCTAGACTGAATCAATTGGATGACTGACAACCTAGGCCTAAAATAAAATTAAGTTTGTTTCCCCTTTCACCGACCGACCCTTAAAAAAGCGGCAGAGTCCAAAAAAATGATTGCCAAAATATATTTTTTTTAAATAAAATCGTAAATTCCGGAAAATCGATGCGCGTCCGTCCGGAATCGGTTACACATTTAGTAGTCAAACTCTCAATGTGAAGTCAAAATTTGATTATATAGACAAAAATAAACAAAAATCGGAGATTGCAAACAACGACAAGTTTGAGAAGCGAAAGTAAGTAATGATGCCGGTCATCTTCAAGCGTTTTGTCGGTCCCAAGTTACTGAAAATTGCTCCGTACATCGGGTCTGACGTGAAGTAATTTAAATCGGACCTAGTCAATATTTTGTCCGACGGTCCGATAGGTCCGACGATTTTCGACAGCTCTGTCATATATTTCAACCATGCCTTTGATAATACATGTATTTTATGAAAATTTTTAAATTTTTTTGAATTTTTAATATTTTTTTGAATTTTTAAATTTTATGCAAACTGAATTTATTTGAGAATTTTAAATTTTAAATTTGAAATTTTTTGAAATTTAGAAAAAAAATGATTTTTTTTTTTTGTTTATATTTTATGAAATTTTGGAAAATTTAAAAATTTTTAAATTTTTGGGGTATACGATGTAGGGTATGTGATATAGGGTATAAACGATATAGGCTTGGGCCAATCATTGATAATGCATATACAAAACACCTGTATTTTAATCTAAATATATGATATATAGCAAATAGTTCATGGCACTGAGGGTCAAATGACAGTATATGGACGGGTCCGTCATCAAAAAAATATTATATGGACTGAAGCTTCTGAGGTCCATATAATATTTGTTTGGTGACGAACCGGTCCATATACTGCCATATGACCCGAAGTGTCATGAACTATTTGCTATGTTATACTTTATCTAAAATAATAATGCAGGTACCGTTCCGGAACCGAATCGAAAACGAGACAGTCCAGTCCCGGTCCATATAACGTTATATTGACCGGCTGCGCTAACAAAGACAAATAGGGGAAATAAAAACGTAAAGTATAATATATAGAAATATTAGATCAGTGTCTTAAAATATAAAGTTTATGTGTATGAGGCTTGAAAACTGGGATAAAGACGAGGTTCACCGGTCCTTTCCCCCAGTTTTTTGCCGAATACACATAAACTTTGTATTTTTAGACTGCATTAATAATATGGAGTAGGCTTTGCCTAGTATATAGAAATATTAGATCAGTGTCTTAAAATATAAAGTTTATGTGTATGAGGCTTGAAAACTGGGATAAAGGCGAGGTTCACCGGTCCTTTCCCCCAGTTTTTTGCCGAATACACATAAACTTTGTATTTTTAGACTGCATTAATATTATGTTTATCCTGCAGAAAAATCACATTAATCCATTAACGTTTATATTTTGAATTAAATAATGAAATTATATATAATTATCCCTTGATTGTCCCCTTTGATATTTTCTGTCAACAGGAAGTGAACTGGATTTACAACTAGGTTCCCAAACCTGGACAGGTAACATATGACAGAGGTACCAGAAAAAGCTATATTTTGGTCAATGACTGCATATAACAAAAATGTGTCCAGACAATGCTATTTGACTGCTCAAAAAGAACATGTGCATGATAAAACTTAACATCATAATATCATATAAAAACAATTATTATTAATATATAAATCACATTATGTACAGTAAGTGATGTATTATTTTTTTTATTTTTTTTTTTTTAGCAATGTAGCAAATTAACAGAAGAAGTTGACCAACTAAACATTGACTTAGAAGATGCTAACGATCAAGTAGACAACTTGAAATTAGAATTAGGAAAACAACAAGTTACCACTGATCAAGGTATGATGATGAATTGTTTTATCTCTAAATTATGAATATGACACCCACAAAAATATCTATCAAAAGTTGAAAGGGAATAACACAAAAATACATGTAGACAAGTTTTTATATGTTTATTAGTTTATACTGTGTTGTGTAGTTTGGTCTTTTGGTTTGGGGGCCGTAGTGGATTTACAACTACCTATGGAATCAGTGGCTATCACCACTAAAGTTGTAAGTTCGAATTCCGCTCATGGCAAGTGTACTCGATACAACATTATGTGATATGTGCGGTAGGTTGGTGGTTTTCTCAAATTTCTCCGGTTTACATTGTATGATATATTGGACAGGATTGTAAACAATGTTAAATAGAAGATACACATACTTAAAGTAGGATATTTTGTAATATTATTATACCAAATGCGAGACTGTCGTGACCATGATCGTATGGTAGTTGGATTTACTACTTCCTATATAATCAGTGCCTATCACCAGTTAAGTTGCGAGTTCAAATCCTGCTCATGGCGAAGTGTACTCGATACAACATTATGTGATAAAGTTTTTCAGTGACATTTCGGCAGGTCGTTGGTTTCATCCATGTTCTCCGGTTTCCTCCACCAATAAAACTGATCGCTACGATATAGCTGAAATATTGTTGAAAGTGGTATTAAACACCATAACCATTCCTATATCAAATGCAATTATTTATGATAAAGGGATAGTTTTTATAGTTGTAGAAGAACAGAAAACAGTTATACAACAACAGTTTTCAGAACAACTGGCAGAATTAGATAGACAACTGAACGATGCCAAAAGGGAACATACTAAAGCAGGTACTATCAACTTGTTCTGGATACTACAGGGGTATTATGCTGTATATAGGGAGGAGTGTAATGTCTTTTACCAGTGTGTTCATCAGTTTATGCCATGATATATTTGTAGATTATTTATTTCCTGTTAGATATCTTTCAAATTTATGTGGTAATTTTGTATTACTAATACTATGGTGGTTTATGAAAGCTTTTGTAGCCTTCGGTGGTGTAATAGTTAGCGTGCTCGTCACGAGTGCGGTAGATTGTTGGTTCGAACCCTGATTGGGTCAAACCAAAGACTATTAAATTGGTATTTGTTGCTTCTCCGCTAAGCACGCAGCATTAAGGAGAAAGAGCAAAGACTGGTTGGTTTGGAATTGACATTAAACAACAATCACTCACTCACTCACTCCTGAAAGATTTGTACCTTTTTTCCACAGCAGAGTGACATTGACAATATAAACTTTCAAAACTACATTGTATGTAAGGAAATGTTGCCATGCTAGAATATTTAAAGCCAATACAAAGTTTATGAAGTTTGCCAAACACGTTTTTCTTTGTTATTTCAAATAGTGGTATCATTACGGCAGTTAGAAAGACAGACGGCCAGAGAAAAAGACAGGATGACCGAACATCTTAGTACTGTAGAGCAACATTATACAAGACAGATAGAAGGCTTACAACAAAGACTACAGGCTGTAGAATCTGAAAGAAATCTTATGATGGTATGAAATGATTTGTCAGTGACTTGCGACAGGTTGGTTGGTGTTTTTTTCCGGATACTCTGGTTTCCTCCACCAATAAAACTGACCACCATGATATAGCTGAAATATTGTCGAAAGTGGCATTAAACACCATAATCTTCCCTCCCTCACTTGCAATATGCCACTGACAGTGACAACAGAACAATAATGATAAATAATTTAATTTGATGTGAATACTGCACTCTTATTGGCTGATCCGCCTGGAGAAAAAATTGGTTATACTTGATAACCTGGGATTGGTATTGAGACGTCATCATTGGTTGGCCAATGACAAATTCAAAATAATCCCATGAAATAATTAAGAAATAAATCATGGAAGCCAGAATGTGTTTTGAGTTTTAACATGGGTTGACAGATATTAATATTTTATCCCGAGCCAGAGTGGGGCGAGGGATAAAATTTACTAATATCCGCCAACCCATGTTAAAACTCAAAATACATTCTGGCTTCCATGAATTATTTCGATTCTGATATGTCTAACAGTACAAATACGGTAGTTTATCCTGCAATCAGTACATTTGCTGTACAAATATGCTATGCGAATAAATTTTTGCTTTATTCGTACTAGACGAATAAACTTTTAAACCTACGAATAAACTTTTAAGCCCCGCCTATATATATTCCGGAACTACTTTTTTGTGTTTTTGCTCTTCTGTGAAGGAGTTAAAATATGAACCGTATCCAATGTCAATAATCGACCGTCGTCTTTTTCTAATAAATGTTTTCGTTCTCACTATTTGTAAATACAAACCGACAAAATGAAACTAATAATTTTAAAATTTCATATTTTTTATACATAATTTACGATAAAAAAAATCCTAGAAGTCAATAAAAAACAAAACAATTTTTTTTAAATCCGAATCATTTATAACTTGACAGGAAAGCTTTGAAAACAAAACAAAAGCAGCTAAAGCTACAGGACAACGGTAATAAACCAAAAAGGGCATGCCCTCCAACAGAGGAGGAAATTAACATCTTTTATAACAGAAACGTTCTGGGCAGTCACACACCACAATCTTTACTAAATACACTGGTTAAATAACTCAGTACATTTTGAACATCAAACTCTAAGATTACTACATATATTTTATTATAAAATTTCTTCATATTAAATGTTCAATTAATTCACATCAATTACTTCAACATATCAGATAGTAGACTTCTTCAAGGTGAAAAGATCACATATTCCTGCTATTGCATCAAGTCACTTTAAAATTATAGATAATTATTTATATTCTGAATTCTTTATGACACCACAAAATATCTATATAATTTGTTTTAACCATTTGGAATAATTGTATTCAGTCACTTCCTCCAATCATTTTGCATCTTTTTTTAAAACATTTTTCTCTTTTGCAAAATTCCAACAAAGTTGTATGATTTGTCAGTTGAAACTAGTGTTTTATCTGCTGGAATTCTACTCACTGTTCATCAGGATTACAGTACATTTTTTATTTTGTGCAATTCCATTTGAAACTGATTCACATACCCCTGGCCTGTATGCAACAACTGAGTGATAGTTCTTGAAAAATGTCCTTTGTTTAATCAGATCTTTATAAAACGTTCATAGGTTTTTATACAATTATTTTTTTCATATATATAGTCTTTGCACTTATTTCAAACATCACATGTACATTGTACACTGTTAGACCATTAACTCAGCCATTCATCTGAAAGACATTAATATAGCATTGATTATAATTAAAATACATGTTATTATATATTTACTAATAAAATAACAAGAAAAAAGGAACAAAATGCAGACTAACTTAGCAATATTTGAATGTTTGAAGCTTCAAACTTTCATAATGCATTTTTGTATGACCTGACTCAGAAAATATATTCGCACATTAGTCATTACTCGCAACAGCCAACATTATCATGTAAATATTGTTCGTTCCAGAAAAATATATCCTTCACTCTAATATTTTTCTGGTCACAACACTTGTGCAATAAACCTATGTCCATAATATTCTTGGTTCCTTAGTGATATCGCATTATGTAATTTACCAATAAATGGATTATGGTTTAATAATAGCAAATTTGATATGAAGAAAATAGTTGGTGGGGATTCTACATAGACTTCAATGCATATTAATTCATTTGATTATGATATACAAACAGAAGTTAAATATAGTAATTAAAATCATATCTGGTGCTTGTTGACACTAAATCAGATCTCTATTTTGATTTTCTTCAATTTATATATGAAAGTTTTATTTTATTCTTATAAAAATAAATTCCAATTTTCCATTGAAACCTATGTAAAGTCCAGAGGATTGGTATTAGCTTCTCCTCCTTTATATACTTGCATTGTCGCAAAATACATAATCTATTTGTACGAGCTTTAGAAACAGGTAGAAAAGTGCATGAAAGAAAACTTTCCAGTCTCATGAAAAAAAATGAAGGAAAGTTGCAAATTAGACATTAATCAATCAGTGCCAGAAAATATATTATCCCGTCCAGAAGTTAAGAGAAAACAATGTGGAAGGGATAAATATTATGCAAATATCAGGGCATACAAATGTGGCATTTATTAATAATTACTCAACATTGAGTGAGGAAAGACACAAGAAAATATCAAACATCCTCAGCAACACTGAAACTAATAGAAATGCTTTGGTACCAGTGCAGTTTTCAGCAAACTTACCTCGTAAAACCTCCACAAATTCTACAGTAATCCAAATGTTTCTTCCTATTGTGCCAATACAAATATGTCAAGCGAAATTAGTTCTATGTTTTACGAGGCAGTCCTCCATGTCAACACACTGAATGTGAATTTGTACACAAATCCTCATATCTGAGCCTTGTAATGTTTGACAGCGTTGGTAAATACATTTCTGTGAATCAGTTCAGTTTGTTGAAATAAATGATTAATCTTTCTGTTTTCTCTACTCTGCCTAGGTTACCTTAAACTTGTCCGAACCGTCGATGTGTAATGTTTACAATCTGTGCACATTTATGAGCGTCGTACACACACATGTGACGTATGCGATATAAATTAATGTGTTTTCATATCTATGAAAAACATATTAAATATATATATTTCAGGTTCTAAGCTATCAATTTTCTATATAGATTTTCATTTAAATAAAGTTATTTCACTTCCTTTTGAGAACTATTTGTTTGCGAATTTTTGTCGGTAAAAAAAAATCTGGTATTTTACTATGCCAAATAGTGAGGATTCCGTTGGGATATAATGCATTATAAAAAATGCATTTTTACGAGTTAAAATGATTTTTTAGGACATCGTGGATTGCAGGATAAATACAATATTGGTCTGTTGATGGTAAATATAAAATTTATTTGACTCGGGGAGAAAGACTCGCTAAAAGCTCGTCTTTCACCCCGTTTCTCAGCCTCGTCAAATAAATTCTATTTTTACCGTCAACAGACCAATATTGTATATATACTTTGGTTAGAAGACGGCAATTTATATTTACTTTTGCAGACAATGTCGCACACAATTTATGCTGCCAAATTCGAGCAGATGATAATTCATCAACATGTACTTTTACGACGGAAAAGTCAGTCCCATATACATTTACGACGGGAAAGTCAGCCGTATTGATGGAGCATCAGTAACAATAATATTGTGTTTGCATGTTTTAATTGCACGTCGCACATGATTAATTTTGGATATGTTGATTATTTTCAGTGAATATAGATGTTTAAAACGTTAACAACCGTGTAAATAATTTTATATTGTGATTTTATGTGTACCGTGCATGTGCTAATGAGATTTTGTCATCGGGTTGATCGCTCATTTGTTTGCAAAGCAAAAGAAGGACGCCATGTTAGAATAGTAATTAAAATCAAGGAATCATTAAATTTTCTTGTAAAAATTAAATTATAAGGAATATTTGAGATTTTTTAACAGGTTATTCTTGTATAACCTGGTTTGGAAAAGTTTACACTTTTCATAATCCGCTTTGCGGTTTATTAAGCATAAGCTGCCCCAAACCAGGTTATATCGTATAACCTGTTCAAAAATTGAGAATATCCTTTATTAAAACTATAATTTATCTATTATTTTTGTTGAGTCAATCTTCTTTTAGGTCTATGAAAATATATTTTTATCAATTTCATTAATATTAACTTATATTGAAATATTTCAGGCCACGCTAAGACAAGAAGGCTTAATAGGTAGGGTGAAGAACTCTAGAGGGGAACCAATTCAGATTGATGAATCTACTGAATCTTTGGAACCAGAAATATCATTACCTAGTAAACCAGAGTTATCTCCTCCTAAAAAAGGTACATTCAAGAAGTGATAATTATTAAAAATGTTATGTTTAATCCAGTTTTTTGCTCTCCAAGTATTTTTTGCTCATCATCTCAATTTCTATATATGTATGTGACTGTTTAGTTCAAAATTTCCAATCAATGGAGGATACTATAGTGAATTCAACTCACCCACCCAATAAAGATGACCAACGCATATGCAGATCCAGGGAGGCCCCCACTTATTTTTAGCTAAGTCATAGACTGGTAAAATTGCGTTTTAACAGAATATTTCCAATTTCGTCCTTGTCGTTTTTCTTTTCACCATGTTTTGTAATTTTGTATTGAATTATGCCTCGGTATCTTGATTTTTCTTTAAAAAAAAGGACCCCCCTGATGGAAATATCTGTTTTGTTAATTTTAGAACTAACCACTATCAAACTATTTTTTGACACAATTAGTGTGCAACATTCAGACTTAATTGTACAATGTACATTGTAAATGGTGAAATTAAAACTTACCCAACTGTAAGCTTTCAAATATTTTTAGATGCATCTTTCAAAATAAATAAAATATTGAATTAATGTATTTTTAATAGATTATAAATATTTTGTAGAAAAAAGTAAGAGAAAGGAGAAAAGTACATTTTTTTTTTATATTTATAAGATATTTTCTAGAAAAAAAGAGAACAGAAAGAAAACTTCAATTTTGATTTTTATGAAAATATTTTCTAGAAAAAATGAAAAAGAAAGTAGAAAGTACATTTTTTGTAATTTATCAAATATTTTGAAGGAAAAAAGGGAGAAAAGTACATTTTTAATATTACATAATAAGTTATTTCAATTTTTGGACATGTATACTGAATTCCAGAGGTTTTTAAGATTAGACAAGTTATTATCTTATTGCCCCTCTTTATTTTAAATTCATTTTTTCTTTGTAATATAAGATAATATTTCTTATCTTACTGGTCAAACTTTGATATAATTTCATGACTTTATCCCTCATTCAGTTATTCAACAGAATGGAGATATGACCTTGTATGTAATAAGGGACATTTGTACTTTATATATGACCTTGTATGTAATTATGGTCATGTGTACTTTTGCATACTTTAACTGGAGCTATCTATTTCAAGGTCAAATTCCTCAGTTGGGTCAATATGACATTGATGAATGTTCATTGCCCAATCAAAATTAAGTCAAATGTATTATGTAAACAGACTGGAACTCAGCCGATTTTATTTTGTTTGGAAGTGTCAATTTTAATATTGTAATGTTTGAACAAATGGCCTTAGAAATTGACCAAGCCAGTAGCCCTTTTCACAAAAATTCTAAGATTAAAAAGAGTTTCACAAAAATACTTACGATAATCTAAGTGTAAAAATAGTCCTAACTTTACGTGTAAAACTACCCTGTCATAAGTGTAAAATTTTTATCTTAAGAGAAATATTTGTCTGATCTTTTATCGTAAGTGAAAAAATAGAAAAAAAGATGGATGATGCATTGGCGCTTCGGCTTGAAAATAAGAGAGCAATTCACCGTTGTCGCATTTTCTCTGACCGTATGACAAACCTCATTACACATATTAATAAATGTTTATTGAAATAGATATGGTTCAATACAAACAGACGCTACAAATGACATTGTTGTTTACTCCTTTTTGGCGTGACTAATAACAGAGTCTGTCTATAACGATGCATTCCGTACATTTACCTTTTCAATGCAGCAAAGTGTATCGTTTACATATCAACTACCATATGACAAAAACAAATCAGGATAATTCTTTTAATTTTAGATTTCAAATTGGGAACGGTTGACAATAAAAAAGACTACTTGCAAACTTGGGAGAATTCTCCTTTTTCATTATTTATTTATTATTTTTTTTTTATAAAAACAGGAATACAGGATTTTCTTCTAGACATCTACTTCGCTTACAAAAGTTTTGTATGAACAGCCGCTATAGGATTGGAAGTTTCTGCATCTAATAATATCGTTTCGATATTGCCTTTATATTAGTAATATAATTGATTAATATCTGGCAACTTTGATGATCATCGAACACTCTGGCAATACATAAATATACATTCTGATGTTATATTAATATATAACAGCCAGGAATATTTATTCGTCTTCATGATTGATCGATGCTAAACACATCTTAATTTGGGTTATTTCAGAAAAATCGGGATAAATTTTCACCAGTAAAAGAACAAGCGTTTAATTTTATGTGGGATGGGATTAATTGAGAAAAAGGGAGGGTGTAAATATTTTGCTGAAACACAACCAATAAAATGAATTGTCCAGCATGGATAATATTTACGAATAGGTTTTTTATCGAACTCCAGATACACTCCCTTAACAAAGACTTCTATCCAAAGTGACCACTCGTGGATGATGACGAATAACTTCCAAGTAATGACAAATCTTATAGATGATTATAATTTACATGCATAAGAAATTTTCCTTTATACGAAAATCATACCCATCCATATTTTGTGGAGTTCTCTGAGACTGTCTGTGATAAAAGGACAACTTTTCTGAGAAATCGTATTTCAGATAATATTGAAAGCAATACAAAGACATTGTTCAATGAAAATGAAACTAGGTTGTTGAGGAAGATAGTTTATGGCGTTTAACCCCCCTTTCAACAATATTTCAGTTATATAGTGGCGGTCAGTTTTATTGGTGGAGGAAACCGGAGTACCCGGAGAAAACCACTGACCTGCCGCAAGTCACTGACAAACTTTATCACATAATGTTGTATCGAGCACACCTAGGGAAGAATTTTTTATCTTAAGTGTAATTTTAGTCATAAGATTAAAATTTGTCGTAAGATAATCTTTGTGAATGACTTAGGAATTGTCGTAGGATTAATCCTAAGTGAAAAAGTTAAGATTATACTTACGAATTTTTGTGAAAAGGGCTAGAGGGCTCTACAATTCATACCAGCTCCCACTAGGCCCTGGCTAGTAAGGAAACATGTTTTACTCAAAGATACAAATTCGTATTATATAACTTCAATATGTATTTATTTGTACATAATTATTAATTCCTTGAATGAAACAGAACATGATTAGTTGAGGAATGGGCTTTTGCTGAAACCATATTGAAACATTTTTCATATTTCAGACTTTTATTAAGAAAAACAAGACTTTTGCATTTAAATTTTTTTTACAGTAACAAATTCGGTTTTGCCAGCAATATCTGGGCCTGCCTTTGTGCAAACATCACACTACATTATTGACGTTGTTACTGGGATCATAAATGAGTCACAAAAACTTTGACTTCCAGACATCGTGGAATTTGTGCTTTCAACATTAAGAACCAGTCTTCACGTTTAACTTTTTACCTTACAAGCCCACCAGGCCTGTAAGTTCAAATATTTACAGGCCCACCATCAATTCTACAGGCCCGAATTTGAAAACTACATTAATGACCATTAATTCAAACCACCAAAACTCAAAACATGATGATGTACCAAATATTATGTGGACATGTCAATTATGCATTAGGTAAGACCAGAATGCAAGTAAAAAAAACAAAAAGACACTTTATTTTGGATTCATGTTTATATTAATCTCCGGAAAATTCTAAAATCATATTGTCAATAGCATCCTCAGTGACAGTATATTCCATATCATCACTGTCCACCTCCTCATCATCATCATCATCACAACCAATATTGTTAAGACTCCTATAACAAAAATCATTGCGTGTGACATATAATTTGGTGATAATTTTTAATATGTACCCTCCTCTCCCCCCCCCCCCCCCCCCCCCTCACTTTCTTTTTTTTTAAATATCACTATGCTTTGAATTAATACCACACAAAATGCAAAAAGTCATATTTGTGTAGCCTTCAACAGAAGAAATATGTACAGTATGTGGCCAAAAGTATTGCCACATGTAAAAAAAAATCCCTATATAATCAACCAAAACCATATTTTTTCAAAAATATTATTGTGAAGTCATTTCTGGATAGATTTTAACAAATTTTACACCAAAACATCCAGAATTGTCTATATTTTGATTGTTTATTTGCTCATTATGTTTATATGAGTGGTTTTTATTTGTACATAATTTAAACATAACAAATAAAAATTGACTGATTTTTCTATATATTTCAACTAAAAATAAATCCTAAAAATTAACAATCCTGTTTAAATTATGTCGGACTTGTGGAACTGCTCATTTTATATGCCCGTGTACAATTTTACATGCCACAGGCTTCGGACTACCACCTAATTTCGAAGACTGTAGAACCCGAAACTTCATCACTTTTTTGGCTTGATACTTCCGTGGATATTGCAATAACAGGCCAGATTTATGATAAGTCAATTTCAACCGATTTATTTTTAGCGAAAAATTTTGTATAAAGGTTTTTTATTTTTACTTATCGTGGTCACTTGCAAGTGTTAAAAGTATGTGATTTAAAACTTTTATTTTCTGAGTCAATTGTGTGGTTTAAAAGACCGGAAAATCAGTCGGATTTTAAAATGAAAAATACGATCTGATGGAATGAAAATGTTCCGAAAATATCAATTCGCCGTCTGGCGATCAATACAGAATTTTTACTCGCATTTTACAAAAGTAACTCGCAAATGCGAGTGTTTTAGTCGCATTGTAGAGCCCTGCAAATCTTTGCTTGAGCATACAGTTGTAGAACAGATGCTGCTGTATGGTACTTTTTTTTTTATATAAATCAGATCAGCAATGCAAATCTTTTCAAAGCCTCTGGTTTAATTTTGACCTCATTTAAATACAAGCTCTTAACTATATATAGGGGCTGTGATCATATGGTAGTTAAATTTACAATTGCTTGTCCAATCAGTGCCTATCACCACTAAAGTTGTGAGTTTGAAACCCGTTCATGGCGAGATGTACTCAATATAACATTATGTGATAAAGTTTGTCGCTGACTTGCACCAATAAAACAGACTGCCACAATATAACTGAAATATTGTTGAAAGTGGGGTTAAACACCATAAACCCTAACCATTTATTATACAAACCAAATAATGTTTTCTAGAAGGAAATATGCTTATTTTCAAGAGATATTTTACTACTATCTACTGTTTTGGTTGGATCATTTAGACATTTAACCTGTATAATACACACACCTGTCTATTCTGGACACCCACAAAATGGTTTCAGTGTTGTTAAATATTAGACAGATTGCACTTTATGAAAGAATATTATGATTTCAAAACCACATCTGTGGTGTAATGGTTATCATGCTCTCCTCGAGTGTGGTAGATCGTGGGTTCATCTGTGGTGTAATGGTTATCATGCTCCCCTCGAGTGTGGTAGATCGTGGGTTCATCTGTGGTGTAATGGTTATCATGCTCCCCTCGAGTGTGGTAGATCATGGGTTCATCTGTGGTGTAATGGTTATCATGCTCCCCTCGAGTGTGGTAGATCGTGGGTTCATCTGTGGTGTAATGGTTATCATGCTCATCTCGAGTGTGGTAGATCGTGGGTTCATCTGTGGTGTAATGGTTATCATGCTCCCTCGAGTGTGGTAGATCGTGGGTTCATCTGTGGTGTAATGGTTATCATGCTCCCCTCGAGTGTGGTAGATCGTGGGTTCATCTGTGGTGTAATGGTTATCATGCTCCCCTCGAGTGTGGTAGATCGTGGGTTCATCTGTGGTGTAATGGTTATCATGCTCATCTCGAGTGGTAGATCGTGGGTTCATCTGTGGTGTAATGGTTATCATGCTCTCCTCGAGTGTGGTAGATCGTTGGTTCATCTGTGGTGTAATGGTTATCATGCTCATCTCGAGTGTGGTAGATCGAGGGTTCATCTGTGGTGTAATGGTTATCATGCTCCCCTCGAGTGTGGTAGATCGTGGGTTCATCTGTGGTGTAATGGTTATCATGCTCTCCTCGAGTGTGGTAGATCGTGGGTTCATCTGTGGTGTAATGGTTATCATGCTCCCCTCGAGTGTGGTAGATCGTGGGTTCATCTGTGGTGTAATGGTTATCATGCTCTCCTCGAGTGTGGTAGATCGTGGGTTCATCTGTGGTGTAATGGTTATCATGCTCTCCTCGAGTGTGGTAGATCGTGGGTTCATCTGTGGTGTAATGGTTATCATGCTTCCCTCGAGTGTGGTAGATCGTGGGTTCATCTGTGGTGTAATGGTTATCATGCTCCCCTCGAGTGTGGTAGATCGTGGGTTCATCTGTGGTGTAATGGTTATCATGCTCTCCTCGAGTGTGGTAGATCGTGGGTTCATCTGTGGTGTAATGGTTATCATGCTCCCCTCGAGTGTGGTAGATCGTGGGTTCATCTGTGGTGTAATGGTTATCATGCTCTCCTAGAGTGTAGTAGATCGTGGGTTCATCTGTGGTGTAATGGTTATCATGCTCCCCTCGAGTGTGGTAGATCGTGGGTTCATCTGTGGTGTAATGGTTATCATGCTCTCCTCGAGTGGTATCGTGGTTTCATCTGTGGTGTAATGGTTATCATGCTCCCCTCGAGTGTGGTAGATCGAGGGTTCATCTGTGGTGTAATGGTTATCATGCTCCCCTCGAGTGTGGTAGATCGTGGGTTCATCTGTGGTGTAATGGTTATCATGCTCCCCTCAAGTGTGGTAGATCGAGGGTTCATCTGTGGTGTAATGGTTATCATGCTCCCCTCGAGTGTGGTAGATCGTGGGTCAAACCAGGGTCGGGTCAAACCAGACTATAAAATTGGTATTTGTTGCTTCTCCGCTAAGCACACAGCATTAAGAACAAAGAACAAAGACTAGTTGGCTTGGAATCAGAATAATGTGTCTGAGTGGAGCGACATGTCTACCAGTGGACTGTTGTTTCAGTGAGCTGCACTATAAAAATCCAACTCAGTGTGTCGGTCTAGAACAAAGCGGACCTCATCATCATCTCATTGAAAATTAACTTGTTCTCGCCATGAATTGGCATTAAACAACAATCACCCACTCCCCCTTCTAAGTCTATATATTGTCCTTTTTAAATTATACATGTTATGATGTAATCACATTATAACTTCTTCAACTACATGCTCAGAGCTTGCATTGTTCACCTAGTTAAAAATTATCTGTTTATTAAAGATTGTAAAACAGTTTTTTATACAGATTTATGTTGAGTTATGTCCAATGATGGCAGCCATATTGGTGGACGGACATGGGTAAAGCTAAATAGTAAACTTATTCACAAAATCAAAACTACTAACACCAAATTGACATAAAATGACTCAAAGCACAGTTAACATAACAAAAACAGATCTATCAAGTAAATGCTATAAATACATTTCAATAAACAAATAAATAAACCTTATAAACATAATAAACAATAATAAATAAATAATTTTAACAACAAACAGTACCGGGTATTTCATTTTCATCACTTTTTAATAATTTTTTCGTGAAATGCCGAATTAATCACTTCGCTAAACACATTTTACATGGAAACAGATTGTTAAAATAGCGGAATTCCGATACTGTGAATAAGTTAATTTCTTGTGTTGACTCTGAATTCCCACAGTATTGATTTGGGGGGCTTGTGATGATACAACTAACTACATGAAAGCTCTATGGTGATTCAGATGTTAAAACATCAGGATGACAGAGAATTATTTGAATATAAACTATCTGAAATATTATTAGGACAATTTGTATGACGGAGAATCATTTTGAGTATAAACTGTCAGAAATATTATCTTGATACGTCAAGGGGTCAAGGGTATAAAAGTGGCCATAATATTCTTGGTACATTAGAGAATCATTTCTAATACATAGTGACCATAATCTTGTGGTAGGTCTGAGAACCATTTTTGAATATAAAGTGGCCAAAACCCTTTGGTAATTCCGAGAATCATTTCAAATACCTAGTGGCTAAAAACCTTTAGTAGCTCTAAGAATCATTTCTAATACATAGTGACCATAATCTTGTGGTAGGTCTGAGAACCATTTCTGAAGATAAAGCAACATCAGACAATGAATATGGATATACATTGCTATATATCAGTATTTCAGTATGAAATCTAAATAACCCACAAGAACATCTGGGAATTTGCTTAAGTTTATAATGAAAATTAACTTGTTCTCTCCATAATGTAGCTGAAAAATTACTGAATTGGCATTAAGCAACAATCACTCTCACTCAAAATTGTCGTGCACACTAAATTAGATATCTGTGTTTTTGTTGTAATGATAAATTGTTGCCATATATGTTGAGATGTTGTTATTTTTAATGAAACGCTAAAACTGTGGTTTTAAAAATTTATACTATGTCATGGTCTTTTTCGTGTTCATTGATTTTACAGGAGATTTAGTTTACCGGTTTTTAGGAAAAATTTTGATGGAATTGCTGACAATCACTACTTAAACATTCTTTTCATAATATGGATATATTTATTTTCCTAAAAAGAACAATAAATTGTATGTTTTTTGTTTTTTTTTACAGATGAACCAATCACGTCTGTGTTAGAAGATCTGAAATCTTTAACTTCAGCAGTTTTAAAGGATGACATTTCAAGTTCAGAGTCAGAAGATGATTGATAAAGAGATGTCAAAGTTATGCAATATTTGAGAAATTGGAATCATATCATAAAATTCAATACCATTCTGCTCTGTGTTTGGTATGATTCAACTATGAAGGATATTTAAATTTTTTCAACAAAAGTCATTCGCCACAAGGAGTTTGATATGATAATTTACAAAGAAAATTGAAGGAAAAGCAAACTTGCTAAATTGTCTTCAGAGAAATTGTTGTATTAATAACATTATGGTCTGTTAGTGTGATGATACATGAATAGTAGATAATCTAGTAGTGTGATGATACATGAATACATAGATTATCCAGATTCTGTGACTAAACACTGTTATTGGGTTAACATGAATCTGTTAATTTGTAGGGAGAAGCAGACTTGATTCAGACAATTTTATTCCAGTTGAAATTTTCCCTTTAAATACCGTTATTTTAAGAGATATACTGGTATTTGAATGTCCATCATTTATGTTGCTATTAAAGATGTCCGATGTCTAATTAGAGGATCGCATGGGCGGTGTAATGGTTATCATGCTTGATAGTTATCATGAGTGTGATAGATCGTGGGTTGAACCCCGATCGGGTGAAACTAAAGACTATAAAATTGGTATTTGTTGCTTCTCCGCTAAGCATGCAGCATTAAGGAGAAAGAACAAAGACTGGTTGGCTTGGAATCAGGATAATGTGTGAATTTCTATCCGCGGACTGTTGTTTCAGTGAGCTAGCACTATAAACATCCAACTAAGCGTATTGGTCTAGTACAAAGCAGACCTCATCATCATTTCATTGAAAATTAACTTGTTCTCGCCATGATGTAGCTGAAAAATTGCTGAGTTGGCATTAATCAACAATCACTCAAACTCAATTAGAGGTTATTTTCGTACTTTACTACAGAATATAGTGGACTATATTCTACAATATATTTTTATTATTATCTGTGAGAGTCAGAAAG
The DNA here is from genome assembly GCA_963383655.1 of Bathymodiolus septemdierum. Taxonomy (NCBI): domain Eukaryota; kingdom Metazoa; phylum Mollusca; class Bivalvia; order Mytilida; family Modiolidae; genus Bathymodiolus; species Bathymodiolus septemdierum. The sequence continues at coordinate 73,054,197 of OY726517.1, forward strand.
TCAGTGAAATAGACATCTAGTCGATATGTAGAATTGTGAAATATAAATCTTCTTTTGACATTTCCTTTTGTTTCATACGACTGATTATGCATTACTTAAGGTAACAAACATGTGATGAATTCCGTCCATTTATGTGATTATTGAATATTTATAAATAAATTTATTTGTAACCCTTAAATGTGTTATTGTAACGCACTAGGGGTCCACTTCCTATATACAGATGTGCCACAAATTTTTCACTTCAATATATTGATGGTTGAGGATATTTTAATGGGTCTTATTTCTACTAGCACCAGCTTCATTGCCAAGTCAATTTCTTGTATAATCCCAAGACCGCCTTGGTGCTGTAATAGTTATGGGTTCAATATCTAGTCATATCAAACCAAAAATTGGTATTGCTGCTTTTCTCCTATGAATGCAGTATTAAGGAGTAAGAAAGAAAATTTATTGGATCAGTCAGGATAATATGTCTGAATGTAATGACATGTCTACCTGCTAGTATAACCAGTATCTTTACTTAACCAATACCTGAAGATATCGGTTATTCCAGTATTGAATACTAGTAATACAAATTGTATTGTTGAAAAATTGGAATTACTCATATTGTGTCTGTAAAAGACTGGTATTACCAGTATTTTCCACTATCTGCAATACTTATATTACCAGTATTGCCACGATATAACTGAAATATTTTTGAAAGTGACATTAAACACCATAACCCTAACCCTCTGTCTTTATGAAAGAATAGTTATTTGATGATAAATTGACACACACACAAATACAATATAAATCAATTTATTGAACCATAACATGGTCAGTACATATAATATTGCCTTTACAAGTAACGAACCTATAATGACAGGTATTAATTAGTTAATTAATAACAGGTGATATGTAGATGTTTGTTACGAATGAAAAAAAATGATTACTATAACTGTGTGAGAATGGTCTTAACAAACATGAAAATGCTGACATTTGTTACACATGAGAAATTAAACATGAGAATGGTCTTGTGAAACTGACATTGGTTACTCATGAGAAATCATAACCATGAGAATGGTCTTGTGAAACTGAAATTTGTTACACATGAGAAATTGTAACATGAGAAATGGTCTTGTGAAATTCTCTCTCATAAATATGTTATGTGTTTGTGATGAAAATTTTGAGGAAAACAAGTTTATAAGTTTTCTCATGCATCATGAGAAAATATGAGATACACACATATTAGAATAGAATTGTTACCATGACAATGGAAAATTACAAGTTTTCTCATGCATCGTGAGAAAATATGAGATATTAGAATAGTATTGTTGCCATGACAACGGTCAAAATATCTGATGAATTTGTATGAAATATGATATTATTTTTCACCAAATTACTATGTTAGATTTATGTCAGAAATGCATTTAAGCCATATCCATGATACACATGTACACGAGTATATATCATTTGCAAGTTGTTTGTGTACGACACATATAATAATACAGCAAAAAACATACACATAAATATTGTCACTATTTTTACTGGTGAAATGTAAAAAATGGTGAAAAAATTTCAAATGTAAGTTTTACCCTCCGAAAATACCCAAGTCTCACCATATATCTACTTGGTGATATTACAGAGAAAAGATGTTAATAAAAATTACAAACATTTTTTCAACATTTAATTAAAATAATAATTTTGTCACGTTAATTTTAATTTAAAAATCACATGATTTCACCAGGATGCACATTTAAAATTCTGATAAATTGGTTTCTTTTGTACTGGATTAAAATTGCAGAAAGCAATACATACAGTGCTCCCTCGGTCTATCGCCCCCTGTTTTATCGTCAAAATTCTCGTCTGTCCCGATTTTCCGTTATACTGCCAAACTCAGCTACCGCCATCCGCCACAGGTTTTCAGAAACAAAAGTCGTAAAACCAATTTAGATTCCCCCGTTAGTACCGCCCACAACTACCTTTTGACAACTGTGTATTGATCGGTAATTATGGAATGTCAAAACTGGTCATCGGACACGGTCATTGATCTCATAGTTGAGGGTCGGAACAGGTGATCAGTTGTTTTGATTAGAATAATTACCTGTATTTACTTTTCTAGTGATTACATTTGTACTTTTAATCCTGAGTAAAATTTGTAATTTAATTAGTTGTCATAAAAATGTCGTGCTTGAAGAGAAAGCGTAATTAATTAGACGACTAACAAAAACGTACAATTATAAGTTATGCAAAGGAAAATCCAAAATTAACATAACAACAAATTGCCGATAATTTGACAATTAAATGGGATCTTCCAATAACCCCTCAAATGAAGATGAACTTGCTGTCACGTGTTTATAATAACCTTGATGTCCCGAGCTACAAATGACAGTTCAAGAATTTGTCAACATTGACAAAGATCTGCAAACTGTACAGGACATTTCCGATGTGAATATAATTATTCTAATTTATTTATTTATTAAACATGTTTTATTTATACATATGTATTTGTACATGTGCAAAATGCATGTCTGTCGAGTTGAAAGTTTATCTTTTCATATGATCACATAACTTCCGGTTTATCGCCAAACTCGTTATACCGCCAAACTACCGACTGCACAGAAGGTGGCGGCTTAACGAGGGAGCACTGTATATATATATCTCTTAATTCTGACAAATTTTATTTTGACACCTGAATTTCATGTCTTTGAAAACTAGACATTTCCAAATATGGAGTAAAGACACATTGTCTTGGTTTTGATTGGTCAACTAATTATGGAAGACACATGGACTAGTTGTTACATTTAACTACAATTTATATATATAACATGGTTTAATATAAGAAAGCTTATTTTTACAGAATGCATGCTTCCATTACGAAAGTTAACTAAAATGTTTGAAGTTTGTTGTTGACCATTACTTTCATGAAGAAAGGCTACATTTTCTACATAACAGCATTTCTGTAACAGATATTATGACTAACCCACCACTACAAAATATTAACTATTTCTTATACAAGATATTTTAAAAGCCATTTAAGTACAACACTACTATAGTAAAGACTTTCTGATTTAAACAACCTTCAGACCAATCTAATTGAATCTAATTGAAATTAGATGTTTGTTTGTATGTTATTTAATTTTTTTTGGGTGATACACTATACCCCCACAAAAAAATGCTACACACTATCCCTCCCCACAAAAAAATGCTATACTATCAAAAAAAAAAAAAGAACGAAAAGAACAAGATACAACAAACATTAAATTTCAATTAGATTTCCCTGGGACCATCTTTTTTATTATTTTCAATTAGATTTCCCTGGGACCATCTTTTTTTATTATTTTCAATGGACACTTGCTGGATATTAGTGAAAGTCAATTTAGCAACAATTTCAGGATTTTAGCCATATAAAGGAAATAATCCCTAAAATTATGATTAAAATAAATAAAATTCCTTTTTTAAAATCCAATGAATATCACTTTCTCTCGGAATCAAATTAACAAATATTTATAGAGTTATTAAACTGAACATCTACCAATTAAAATAATCACAACAATACTGAAATATAGGTTTAGCAGAGTATGGTCACCCAGGCCTTTATCAACAATTTTTGGCTTTTGTTGTCATAAAAAATTGTATATATAAACAATAAAAGAAGTCTAAGGTTTATAAAATAACATATCAACAATTCTACTGAACACAAAAGCACTTAATTATGCTAAACATCTGGGTCATGTGATTAGCACATGATCAACAATTATTACATCAGTTACTATATTTGGCATTATATCACAGCTGATTTTAAATATATTGATAATTTACAACATAAAATTAACAAGAATTAACAAAAGTATATACATAATCTATGTCTCTTTATTAAGAATGTAATAGTTTTACTTACATTGAATTTGTTGGTTTGGATATAAACAAAACGCTGGTCATTGACAAAAAAAAGACTATCTTCTATTGAAACTACAAAAGGTTATGGGCTTTCGTGATCATGATCGTATGGTCTTGCAGCTGGGGCCAAAATCTGGACTTGAATAGTCACAGTTCAACAGAAATGTGATTTTAATCGTCATAATTCAACCAAAATCTCAACTTTAATAGTCATATTTCAACCAGAATCTTGGTTTCCAAGGGGGGTGGGATTTGGTATGAACCCCCCCTAAACAACAGGTGTGTAGTATTGGTAATTTTTATTGATATAAAAGCCATAACAACATAACTTAATAAACTTGTTTAATTTCTTACTTATATCCCAGATTATTATGTTAAGATGGTTTGTCTGTATTAAATTGGATTTCCTGATGTAGCATCAGGAAATCCAATTTAATACAGACAAACCATTGATTCAGATTGTCAAAACAGTTTAAATTGCACACTATAAGACATACATACATTTTTTCTACTAAGAGAACATAGGGTTAATGTCAAGACTTAATTTCCTTACAGGTTTTAATGTTACTTGAAAGAGCAGATTTTTCATTATCGCCTTGAAACTTTTACACATAGGACATTGAATTATCGGTACAACAATGTATAAAGCTGTCTACCAAGACCTGGCAGCTATTGGTCCTGGCCAAGACACTGCAAAAATGTTTACAAAACATTAAAAAAGTGTTATAAAATTTGAACCATTCATTGTTTTAATACATTCAGTACTGCTTTAAATGTTAAGAAGGATAATAAAACAATGTTTTTTGTTGGTGAAGAAGACATGGTTATTTTATCTGCAAATAAATTGAACAGCTTTAGACTCCAACCAACAACATACACATTTGAATATCTAGTTGTTCTGTAAGACTAACATGAAACAGTTCCCCATTTTGGTAATAAAAAAACCCAGCAAAAATACCCTGCCCCCCCCCCCCCTCCTTTCCCCAATATCTTTACAATGTTTGGTGTTATCTTTGGTTTCCTTTAGTATATTTGAGGATAGAACAAATATGACTCATAAGAAATAGAAAATTGTGAAATGTTATGATGTCAGTCTTTGACTTAATTTTTTTCACCTACTTGCCTGAAAGCCAAAATTAGAAAAAAAAATTATAGTCGAACCTGCTTTAGTGACCACCTCTTTTAAGCAATAACTTGTATTATGTGACCTTAATTTTCATTTCGTTTCACAGTGCATTTCATATCAATTAAACCTGTATTAAGCGACCACCAGTCTTATGTGACCATATTTCACTATTCCCTTGGAAGGTCACTTAAGACAGGTTTGACTAATTATTCAAACAAATTCTTTCAAAATTTTCACTTGTCTGAATCCAGTTTGACTTGTCCTGGGCTTCAGGGAAGTGGGTTAGCGTGAAGACTGTGATGTACATATAATTATAATCATAATAAAGTCACCACTCGTATATCAGAATGTCATGATGTATACATTTGTATATGTGTACACTACATAACAAGGACTGTATGACATATTGACTTTTGTTCCATCACCGGCTAGGTCCACTTATAATGAATGGAGAGTTTCTTCTCAGAAGTAATGAGACTGTGTATGACATCGAAAAATTCTACAATAGAAAATTTCAATAAATATATTTATCATATACTTGTAGATAATATAGCTAAAATTTTACACTGAGATAAACTTTGAGTTTTATATAGAATAATAAGAGTAATCAGTTTATCAGCCTTTGTTCATATATCATCCCTCGAGCCTATCAGTGATAAAGGTTATGATATGAAAAATGCCATGTAATAATCTATATAAATAGAAAATGAGTGAATGAAAACTGCTTAATGCCAATTAATTTAGCAACATTTCAGCATAATATCATGCTGAGAACAGATTATTTTGTGAATTTGGGTTCATAAAACTAGTTGACCCTTACCACTTTTTATTGCTGTATGTGTTCCAAGTGAGGAAAGTGAGCAGTTGTGTATATACATGCTCTGGTGGTATCGATTTTGCCTATGATATTCTGATTATATTTCGGAATTGTTGTGATAGTGTGGTATTTTTGGATTTTCATTTTTTTGCATATTTGTCATGTCTGCTTACAATACTATTCCAGCAGGGGCCATCGTAGCCATGATTGTATGGTAGTTGGATTAAAAACTCCATATGCAATCGTTGCCTATCACCACTAACATTGTGAGTTCGAATCCCGCTCAGGAAAGGTGTACACGATAAAACAGTATGTGATAAAGTTTGTCAGTGACTTGCAGCAGGTTTTCTCAGGGTATTCCAGGTTCCTCCACCAATAAAACTGACCGTCACGATATAACTGAAATATTGTTGAAAGTGGCATTAAACACCATAACCCTCTCCCCCCAGTATCCATAAATGGGGGGAATCTTGCTTTAATATCATCATATGTTGCAATGATATAAATTATATAATGTCATTTCACTGAGAGGGGATGGTTGGCCCATAAAACTAGATTACTCTACCACTTTTTATTGAAATGCCTGTACCAAGCTAGAAGATTGAGCAGTCATGTTTATGTTTGTTAACAATAGAGGTATCAATTTTGCCTCTTTTTCAACAATATTTGGATAGGATGTACTTTTTGTTTTTTATTTTTATCATATAAAACAATCTATAATCTTACCATGTTCCTCAGGGAATATCAGCATCTTCCTCCCACGGCGGGGCTGTTGGTAACATGTGTTGTAAATATCCTACGTCCGTTAAATAGGCTTTGTCTGATGGATTCTCGAAGAAGGGATAAGGAACACTCTTCTCCTCGACCATGGATGGTAGAGGGTGATATGAAGATTTTTTTATTGTAGAGTTTGTTAACGACACTGTTCCTATTAAAATGTCTACAGGAAGTTTTACTTTTCTTGCAAATCCAGATGGTTTTATACACAGCTGAAATACAGTATGTAAAACATATCATTAAATACATGTATTGATATTTTGAAATTGTCCCATTTCTATTAATATAAAGAGATATATGTCTGGTTTATGGTGTTTAATGCCACTTTCAACAATATTTCAGTTATATTGTGGCATTCAGTTTTATTGGTGGAGAAAACCAGAGTACCCGGAGAAAACCATCGACCTGTCACAAGTTACTGACAAATTTTATCACATAATGTTGTATCGAGTGCACCTCGCCATGAACGGGATTCGAACTCACAACTTTAGTGGTGATAGGCACTGATTGCACAGGTAGTTGTACCATGACTACGACGGCCCCTTATAATGAAATAACAAAGGATTTGGCTTGATTGAATGTTTGTTTATTGCCAATTTCAACAATTCTGAATGATTTAATTCAGTGGTGATGGCTAGGCAGGGTACCACGAAAATCACTGAATTATTTTTCAGCATAATAAATGTTACTGAAGATGACGCATGGGAGATAACTCTGACATCCCTCCCAACTTACAATGATTTTTTTTTCTATAAGGGGAGATAATATTTGTATAAATGTTTGACATTTTTTTCTTTTGCGTGGAGACTTAATTAAGTCATACCTCTATACTATATTGTACATCAATAATTTTACACCCCCTTAGATGAGAAGGCGGAGCTGTTGGAATGCTAATCAGTTCTCTTTGCCATGTCTGTTTACCTCTCGGTACAATACTACCCTTCCTTACTGTTACTAAAGTTGTTGACTCCGAGAATCGTCCGCGGTATGAATAATATGTCACATTCTGAAACGAAAAATATTATTATAAATATTAAATCTGATCATCAAAGAATAGATTCTAGACACAATTATTGAGTAGAAACAAATTGCAGACAAAAAAAGTGAAAAATGTAAATGCAGTCAAAATAATTGCAATGCAAAATAAATGGCAGAAGTTAATTATTATATCCTAATGTGACATCTGCTTGGTCATGCAATAAAGTCGGTCTTTTGTTTTGATTTACAATTCTGGCGCAGCACGAGACCAATGACGTCATTCTGTATATTCATAGCATACATAAACACAGAGGGAATTCTTTTCAACGTCAAAATTACAAGATGAGATTAAAACAGAGAAGTTTGAATTGAATAAATTCCATGCAAGTAAAAAAGATCCTTTTTACTAATGTCTTTTTTTCCTGATCATTATGCTTGTTAAATATGTTTCCATCGATGGTATTCCCCAAGCATTTTTATTTTTCCAGTTTGTTGACATAATCGTCATCACAGTCAATGTCAAGTTCTTTTCTGCACTATTCACTGCTAGAACTTATTTGTGTGGCTGATTCAAATACAACATTTGTTTTTTTTTAATACCACCTTAAGTTAACAAGGAGATGGTGATAAAAATAGAATTAAAATACATTGTAGTACTCGTAATCAAACAATTTAGAAATGCCCATTACCCAACCCTACATGTTTACAAAGAATTTTGTAGAAAGGGATTAGGGTTAGGGTTAGGGTTATGATATCAACAATATTTCAGCTATATCGTGGCGGTCAGTTTTATTGGTGGAGGAAACCGGAGTACCAGGAGAAAACCATGACCTTCCGCAAGTCACTGACAAACTTTGTCAAAAAAGGTTGAGAAAGATGTAGATTTATAAAAATAAATATACTATTGTTTCCATCTGATTGCTCATCTGATCATTTTTCATTAAATCCTTTTTAGACCATAAACAACGAGTCCTTATTTCTATATAGAAATAAAGTTGATTTGAACGTAAAGCGTTAAACAATAAAGGTTGACAGGATGTCTAAAAATATCGTGCTCCAATCAACAGAAAACTCTATATATAGAACATGTACAGATTGTAAGCTGAGTATTGAATCATAAAAAGTCTCTTGAAGAAAATTAATTTAACATCAATTAGTATTTTTGTCCAAAGAAAATGTTCTTGCTCTGATCCAAAATTCATTTAAATTTGAGTAGGACCCAAAATCAAGCATTGTCCATTAAACATTTGCAGTCCTCGGGGCCAAGACCAGTAAAACTTACTTTCAGACCTGTATATTTTTCATTTCTTTTTAAGAATTATATAAAAATAAATTAAAGAATTTGATTAGGACCAGTAAATTCAAATTTTCATTTCAAGGACTGCATTTGATCAGATATTTAACACAAATCATGCTAAAACATGATATTTTCCTACACTCATATCAACTTTCTCAGCTGTCTACTCAAATTATGATCGGGAACTTATTTGATGCCACTTCCAATTTTCGTTAATTGTCTTTTTTTTGGAATGAAATACTAAAGATATTATCTGACTTCCATGCATCTTCCATATTGCTGTATATCAGTGGCTCAACAAAAATATGGCGAGTGCCAGGGTAGCAGATTGGATTAACTTTCGACTTCTCACCACAGGGACTTGCTCCCAGCCACTAAATTTTCTGCACTGAATTTTTTTTTTACTATCAATGTGTTACCCACTAATTGTAACACACTGATAGTAAAACATAATTAAGTGGAGCAAATTTAGTGGCCGGGGTTTCTTACCACAAGCTTAGTTCTCATACCTACCATAAATGTTAAAGTTTTCAGACAGTCCAATTTCTGATAAGAAAGTTCCAGTCCAAATAAGAAAAAAAATAGCAGGGATTTTATCAGTGAATTTGTTATATATCTGTTAGGACTTTCCTCCTTAAATAAGTCTGGTAGTCACACTATAGCTGACAACATTACTGAAAGTGACTCCTCCTTAAATAAGTCTGGTAGTCACGCTATAGCTGACAACATTACTGAAAGTGACTCCTCCGTAAATAAGTCTGGTAGTCACACTATAGCTGACAACATTACTGAAAGTGACTCCTCCTTAAATAAGTCTGGTAGTCACACTATAGTTGACAACATTACTGAAAGTGACTCCTCCTTAAATAAGTCTGGTAGTCACGCTATAGCTGACAACATTACTGAAAGTGACTCCTCCTTAAATAAGTCTGGTAGTCACACTATAGCTGACAACATTACTGAAAGTGACTCCTCCTTAAATAAGTCTGGTAGTCACACTATAGCTGACAACATTACTGAAAGTGACTCCTCCTTAAATAAGTCTGGTAGTCACGCTATAGCTGACAACATTACTGAAAGTGACTCCTCCTTAAATAAGTCTGGTAGTCACGCTATAACTGACAACATTACTGAAAGTGACTCCTCCGTAAATAAGTCTGGTAGTCACACTATAGCTGACAACATTACTGAAAGTGACTCCTCCTTAAATAAGTCTGGTAGTCACACTATAGCTGACAACATTACTGAAAGTGACTCCTCCTTAAATAAGTCTGGTAGTCACACTATAGCCGACAACATTACTGAAAGTGACTCCTCCGTAAATAAGTCTGGTAGTCACGCTATAGCTGACAACATTACTGAAAGTGACTCCTCCGTAAATAAGTCTGGTAGTCACACTATAGCTGACAACATTACTGAAAGTGACTCCTCCTTAAATAAGTCTGGTAGTCACGCTATAGCTGACAACATTACTGAAAGTGACTCCTCCTTAAATAAGTCTGGTTGTCACGCTATAGCTGACAACATTACTGAAAGTGACTCCTCCGTAAATAAGTCTGGTAGTCACACTATAGCTGACAACATTACTGAAAGTGACTCCTCCTTAAATAAGTCTGGTAGTCACGCTATAGCTGACAACATTACTGAAAGTGACTCCTCCGTAAATAAGTCTGGTAGTCACGCTATAGCTGACAACATTACTGAAAGTGACTCCTCCGTAAATAAGTCTGGTAGTCACACTATAGCTGACAACATTACTGAAAGTGACTCCTCCTTAAATAAGTCTGGTAGTCATGCTATAGCTGACAACATTACTGAAAGTGACTCCTCCTTAAATAAGTCTGGTAGTCACACTATAGCCGACAACATTACTGAAAGTGATGACAAACACCAATAACCCACAAAAAAGTCAGTCAAAACCTGTTTAAACTGAACCCTGAGTAAAACAGAACCCTGTCTAAACTGAACCCTGAGTAAAACAGAACCCTGTCTAAACTGAACCCTGAGTAAAACAGAATCCTGTTTAAACTGAACCCCGAGTAAAACAGAATCCTGTCTAAACTGAACCCCGAGTAAAACAGAACCCTGTCTAAACTGATCCCTGAGTAAAACAGAACCCTGTCTAAACTGAACCCTGAGTAAAACAGAACCTTGTCTAAACTGAACCCTGAGTAAAACAGAACCCTGTCTAAACTGAACCATGAGTAAAACAGAACACTGTCTAAACTGAACCCTGAGTAAAAAAGGACCCTGTCTAAACTGAACCCTGAGTAAAACAGAATCCTGTATAAACTGAACCCTGAGTAAAACAGAATCCTGTATAAACTGAACATTGAATAAAGTCCCAATGTAGGAAATCTTTGTTAATTTAACCTGTACAAACCAAACACATGTCTATTCCGAACACAAAAGTTTGTCCTAAGGAGGTTCGGTTTAGACAGGTTTCACGGTACTAGTATGAGGCTTATTGGATCAACTGCCAGAGCCAACTTTGCTCAGTAAAGCATAATATTTAGGTTCACTTTATTATGATTATATCTATATGCAGAAAGCCTCATACATATCCACTATGATGGTAGAAAGATAGAGGGTTAAACATATTTGATGTTTAATGCTACTTGCAAAAAATATTTCAGTTTTAATGGTTCAATGTTCCGTTTTATTAGTGTAGAAAACCACGGTCACCCGAGGAGGAAACCACCAACCTTTTGTAAGTAACTGACAACTATTATCACCAAAGGTTGTATCAAGTACACCTCACCAAGTGTAGAAGTCAAACAAAATAAAATTTAATGCAGATAGGTAGACGTAAACATACTACAATCAAAGCTAACAAAGCTATACAATTTTAATATCAGAGTACTACTCAAAATTGAAATTATATAAAAACTAAAAAAGTATGTACTTTAATAAAATGTATATTTGTTTGTATATAAGTACTCTAGCTATGATTCTATTATCAATCAATTAAACTTCTATCTGGGTTAAAATCATCTAAATGTTGGCATAAAGTTTGTTTACTTTCTAAATTTTTTTAAATAGCAATTAACAAGATAGTGATAATTTAAAACTTTGAAAAATCGTGACTCTTTTTAATTAAATTCTAAGGTGGAATCTAAGGGGTATAAAAATATTTGTGGTCACAATATCTTTAATTGAAATTTGACACTAAATCAAAATTCCTCTCAACGTGAATAATTGCATGTTGTTTTTAAGAGGTAGCTTTTAAGTGTGAAATTACACAAATAACTGGTCAAATAAAATACCAATGACATGACGATGCTGGCTTTTAAAGTATGACACCAATGTTTTTAGTAAATGCTCAATTTATTCAACTGGTTATGCCCCCTTATCCAATGGTTGGTTTGGTTGGTTTATGGTTTTTAATGCCACTTTCAACAATATTTCAGTTATATCGTGGCGGTCAGTTTATTTGGTGGAGGAAACCGGAGTACCCATAGAAAACCACTGACCTGTTGCTATTTACTGACAAACTTTATCACATAATGTTGTATCGAGTACACCTCGAGTGGGGTTCGAACTCACAACGTTAGGGGTGATAAACACTGATTGCATAGGTAGTCAACTACCATACGATCATTACCATGATGGCCTCCCCTTATCCGATGATTTTCAAAACTTTATAAATACTTGTTGTATATCAATACTTGGGTAAAGAAGTTTTCAGGAAAACATATTCCAGACTTTTTCAATAATTTTGATTTTTTTTTTTTTTTAACATGATTTGGCATTGATCTTTTAGTTTCAAGACATTAGCACAAACTATTTGATAGCTAGACATAGCTAACATTTTATTACATTTCCTGTGTTTATGATCAATTAAAAACTCACTTGAGGAGAAAAATTAATAGCAAAACAAACATAAAGTTGTTTATATTGAAACAAATTGTTATTGACAAGAAGATCAATCTACATTTTGACCTCATTTGGTTGATTTAAACAACCTGGCATTCTTTCTTCGCCATATGCTTTCCCTTGCTCCTATTCATTTCTTCAGTGTTAGTGATTGTTGTTTAGCACCAAGTCAGCAAATTTTCTGCTATATTATGGTAAGAACAAGTTACATTTCGATGATGACAGCTGCTTTGTACTAGACCAACATGCTTAGTTAGATTTTTATAGTGCTAGCTTACAGAAGGTAGACAACCTGACATATTTTCCTAATTCTGAGTCAACAAGTCTTTGTTCTTTCTCCTTAATGCTGCGTGCTTAGCGGAGAAATAGCAAATATCAATTGAATATTCTACAGTCCTCGATTTGACCCAAACAGGGTTCGAACCCACAAACCAATGGCAAGCACACTAACAATTACACCATTGATGCAGTTTATACAGTTCTGTATATTCAAATTCAAAATTATTCAGGGACTGGGTAATTTATTTCAAATTTACGATCATATTTCTTAATGACCAAATTCTATGGTAAAAATTTGTCAGACATTCTTCAAAGTCTTGATTTTATATTTATTACCATATATATATTCTGAAAAAAAACCACCCTTTAATCAAGATGACATGAACTGAAAATCCTTCAAAGTCTATTTCCACGAAAAATTTTCTCCATAATCTTATCACCGAAAAATATTCGGTCAATTAGTTAAAATTATTGAAATGTTCAAAATAAATTATTTCATATTATTGACAAAACCATCTAGACGCGCAGTTAAATTTGTTTGTTTCTTCGTTCATTATTGGTTGTTCACGTTCTACATTAATATTTAGCAAGTGGAAAATCTCGTTATTTTCAAGTCCAAATGAGGCAATAAGATATTTTCAAGGTCTACTTCAGTAGAAGATTGCCATCAATACTAATGTGATCCTCAAGTCTACTGTACACATTACCAATTTTACATGAATGTTAAAATTAAGTACTAATTTCCTTCTGTTGCTTCGGAGATTAATATTGAAATTGAAATTATTGCAGTAGACTGGAAATTACTAGTTCCACTCTAATGCTTATTTACAGCTTATTGCAGTAGACTGGAAATTACTAGTTCCACCCTAATGCTTATTTACAGCTTATTGCAGTAGACTGGAAATTACTAGTTCCACCCTAATGCTTATTTACAGCTTATTGCAGTAGACTGGAAATTACTAGTTCCACCCTAATGCTTATTTACAGCTTATTGCAGTAGACTGGAAATTACTAGTTCCACCCTAATGCTTATTTACAGCTTATTGCAGTAGGCTGGAAATTACTAGTTCCATCATAATGCCTACACTCAAATTCTGCTTCTACCAAATACTGACTGCCTTCAACAAGTTGAAGATAATGTCAAAGGTTGCACATGGCAATTGAAAAAGGTTAAAACTATTTACATGTTTCATATTTGTTAGAGGAGACAGCAGCCTTGAATGTTTCAACTGGCAACTCATAACTATGGGCTGTGGCAGTCAGTTCCAGTCATATATAGTCAGTTCCCATTTCAGCATAAAGATGCTGTTCGGTTCGTCTTTATCCCCAGTTGTTTGTATGAGTGCTTATGTCTTATCTGTGTTGTTTGTTTTATTGTGCATAGTGGTGTCCTACATGACTTGTCTATATGAGCTTCATGGCAAGTGTGTTATAAGAGACAGGAACTGCTTACCCTTCATGGTGCACCCTGGGTTCACCTCCAGCTATTTGAGGGGCCCATGTTGCTCACCTCTAGTTATTTGAGGGATCCATGTTGTTCACCTCTGGTTATTTGAGGGGCCCATGTTGCTCACCTCTGGTTATTTGAGGGGCTCATGTTGCTCACCTCCAGTTATTTGAGGGATCCATGTTGCTCACCTCTGGTTATTTGAGGGATCCATGTTGCTCACCTCTGGTTATTTGAGGGGTCCATGTTGCTCACCTCTGGTTATTTGAGGGGCCCATGTTGTTCACCTCCAGTTATTTGAGGGGCCCATGTTGTTCACCTCTGGTTATTTGAGGGGTCCATGTTGTTCACCTCTGGTTATTTGAGGGGTCCATGTTGCTCACCTCTGGTTATTTGAGGGGTTCATGTTGTTCACCTCTGGTTATTTGAGGGGTCCATGTTGCTCACCTCTGGTTATTTGAGGGGCCCATGTTGCTCACCTCCAGTTATTTGAGGGGCCCATGTTGCTCACCTCTGGTTATTTGAGGGGTCCATGTTGCTCACCTCTGGTTATTTGAGGGGCCCATGTTGTTCACCTCCAGTTATTTGAGGGGCCCATGTTGTTCACCTCTGGTTATTTGAGGGGTCCATGTTGCTCACCTCTGGTTATTTGAGGGGCCCATGTTGTTCACCTCTGGTTATTTGAGGGGTGCATGTTGTTCACCTCTGGTTATTTGAGGGGTCCATGTTGCTCACCTCTGGTTATTTGAGGGGCCCATGTTGCTCACCTCTGGTTATTTGAGGGGCCCATGTTGCTCACCTCTGGTTATTTGAGGGGCCCATGTTGCTCACCTCCAGTTATTTGAGGGGCCCATGTTGTTCACCTCTGGTTATTTGAGGGGCCCATGTTGTTCACCTCCGGTTATTTGAGGGGTCCATGTTGCTCACCTCTGGTTATTTGAGGGGTCCATGTTGCTCACCTCTGGTTATTTGAGGGGCCCATGTTGCTCACCTCTGGTTATTTGAGGGGTCCATGTTGCTCACCTCTGGTTATTTGAGGGGCCCATGTTGTTCACCTCTGGTTATTTGAGGGGCCCATGTTGCTCACCTCTGGTTATTTGAGGGGCCCATGTTGTTCACCTCTGGTTATTTGAGGGGCCCATGTTGTTCACCTCTGGTTATTTGAGGGGCCCATGTTGTTCACCTCTGGTTATTTGAGGGGCTCATGTTGCTCACCTCTGGTTATTTGAGGGGTCCATGTTGCTCACCTCTGGTTATTTGAGGGGCCCATGTTGTTCACCTCTGGTTATTTGAGGGGTCCATGTTGCTCACCTCTGGCTATTTGAGGGCCCATGTTGCTCACCTCTGGTTATTTGAGGGGCCCATGTTGCTCACCTCTGGTTATTTGAGGGGCCCATGTTGCTCACCTCTGGTTATTTGAGGGGCCCATGTTGTTCACCTCTGGTTATTTGAGGGGCTCATGTTGTTCACCTCTGGTTATTTGAGGGGTCCATGTTGCTCACCTCTGGTTATTTGAGGGGTCCATGTTGCTCACCTCTGGTTATTTGAGGGGCCCATGTTGCTCACCTCTGGTTATTTGCGGGGCCCATGTTGTTCACCTCCAGTTATTTGAGGGGCCCATGTTGCTCACCTCTGGTTATTTGAGGGGCCCATGTTGCTCACCTCTGGTTATTTGAGGGGCCCATGTTGTTCACCTCCAGTTATTTGAGGGGCTCATGTTGTTCACCTCTGGTTATTTGAGGGGTCCATGTTGCTCACCTCTGGTTATTTGAGGGGCCCATGTTGTTCACCTCTGGTTATTTGAGGGGTCCATGTTGCTCACCTCTGGTTATTTGAGGGGCTCATGTTGTTCACCTCTGGTTATTTGAGGGGCCCATGTTGTTCACCTCTGGTTATTTGAGGGGCCCATGTTGTTCACCTCTGGTTATTTGAAGGGCCCATGTTGTTCACCTCTGGTTATTTGAGGGGCTCATGTTGTTCACCTCCAGTTATTCACCTCTGGTTATTTGAGGGGCCCATGTTGTTCACCTCTGGTTATTTGAGGGGCTCATGTTGCTCACCTCTGGTTATTTGAGGGGCCCATGTTGTTCACCTCTGGTTATTTGAGGGGCCCATGTTGTTCACCTCTGGTTATTTGAGGGGTCCATGTTGCTCACCTCTGGTTATTTGAGGGGTCCATGTTGCTCACCTCTGGTTATTTGAGGGGCTCATGTTGCTCACCTCTGGTTATTTGAGGGGCTCATGTTGCTCACCTCTGGTTATTTGAGGGACCCATGTTGTTCACCTCTGGTTATTTGAGGGGCCCATGTTGTTCACCTCTGGTTATTTGAGGGGCCCATGTTGCTCATCTTCTTAGTTTTCGGTGTTGTGTTTTTGTTCTGTTTGTCTTCATCCTGTGTCTTATATACCCAATGTTGTCCGTGTTGATTGTCCATTCTTCATTGCCCCTTCAGTTTTTATTTTATATGCCCCTCTATAGTTGGAATGTATTATAGTACTACAACTGATGTACAGAACAAGCCAGATTCAGTCATATAAATAATGGAAGATTTTAGTTGCACAAAGCACATTTCATACCCACTCATGGCAAGGTGTTATGTGATAAAGATTGTGATCGAGTTGCTGCTGGTTCAGATCTTTTCTCAGGTACTCTGGTTTCCTCCACCAATAAAACTGATGACCCCGATATATACTATCGCTTTGTTTTACAAGAATGGATTTCTTAGAGAAAGATGGCATTGAAGGCCTTGAATAGGGAAAACATCACTGATAGTACGATTATTGAGAATTTGTCAAGGAAATGTTAGTGACATCATTATAAAGTCCCACATGTAATCAACGATAATTTTTCATATCACGCTTGTGGCTTAGATAATAGATCTTATGATGCTAAAGATTTAAAGGATAATTTACAAATCATGTATGAAATTCGGCATGTGAATACCTAATAAAAAATCAACTGAAGGTAGAAAAAAAAAAGGAAGCATGCAACAGCAGGTTATGAAAAGGAATGTCTCAAGATTGGTTAAAGTCTATCAAGTTTGGCAATAGGTTGGTTTGGTTGGTTTATGGTGCTTAACGCCACTTTCAACAATATTTCAGTTATATCATGGCGGTCAGTTTTATTACTGGAGGAAACCGGAGTACCTGGAGAAAACCATCAACCTGTCGTTAGTTACTGACAAACTTTATCAGATAATGTTGTATCGAGTATACCTCGCCATGAATGGGGTTCGAACTGACAACTGTAGTGGTGATAGGCACTGATTGCACAGGTAGTTATAAATCCATCTACCACACGATCACGACGGCCCTGTTTGGCATGAGGAGTTTGAAAATTAACAATAGTGTACTAGTAAGAAGACATGCAGTGATCCTTACATGTCTATTCTACAGTGATCCCTACATGTCTATTCTACAGTGATCCCTACATGTCTATTCTACAGTGATCCCTACATGTCTATTCTACAGTGATCCCTACATGTCTATTCTACAGTGATCCCTACATGTCTATTCTACAGTGATCCCTACATGTCTATTCTACAGTGATCCCTACATGTCTATTCTACAGTGATCCCTACATGTCTATTCTACAGTGATCCCTACATGTCTATTCTACAGTGATCCCTACATGTCTATTCTACAGTGATCCCTACATGTCTATTCTACAGTGATCCCTACATGTCTATTCTACAGGGATCCCTACATGTCTATTCTACAGTGATCCCTACATGTCTATTCTACAGTGATCCCTACATGTCTATTCTACAATGATCCCTACATGTCTATTCTACAGTGATCCCTACATGTCTATTCTACAGTGATCCCTACATGTCTATTCTACAGTGATCCCTACATGTCTATTCTACAGGGATCCCTACATGTCTATTCTACAGTGATCCCTACATGTCTATTCTACAGGGATCCCTACATGTCTATTCTAGTGATCCCTACATGTCT
This sequence comes from Bathymodiolus septemdierum, assembly GCA_963383655.1. NCBI lineage: Eukaryota > Metazoa > Mollusca > Bivalvia > Mytilida > Modiolidae > Bathymodiolus > Bathymodiolus septemdierum. Next base: position 73,072,630 of record OY726517.1, read on the forward strand.
ATTCTACAGTGATCCCTACATGTCTATTCTACAGTGATCCCTACATGTCTATTCTACAGTGATCCCTACATGTCTATTCTACAGGGATCCCTACATGTCTATTCTACAGTGATCCCTACATGTCTATTCTACAATGATCCCTACATGTCTATTCTACAGTGATCCCTACATGTCTATTCTACAGTGATCCCTACATGTCTATTCTACAGTGATCCCTACATGTCTATTCTACAGTGATCCCTACATGTCTATTCTACAGTGATCCCTACATGTCTATTCTACAGTGATCCCTACATGTCTATTCTACAGTGATCCCTACATGTCTATTCTACAGGGATCCCTACATGTCTATTCTACAGTGATCCCTACATGTCTATTCTACAGGGATCCCTACATGTCTATTCTACAGTGATCCCTACATGTCTATTCTACAGTGATCCCTACATGTCTATTCTACAGTGATCCCTACATGTCTATTCTACAGTGATCCCTACATGTCTATTCTACAGTGATCCCTACATGTCTATTCTACAGTGATCCCTACATGTCTATTCTACAGTGATCCCTACATGTCTATTCTACAGTGATCCCTACATGTCTATTCTACAGTGATCCCTACATGTCTATTCTACAGTGATCCCTACATGTCTATTCTACAGTGATCCCTACATGTCTATTCTACAGTGATCCCTACATGTCTATTCTACAGTGATCCCTACATGTCTATTCTACAGTGATCCCTACATGTCTATTCTACAGTGATCCCTACATGTCTATTCTACAGTGATCCCTACATGTCTATTCTACAGTGATCCCTACATGTCTATTCTACAGTGATCCCTACATGTCTATTCTACAATGATCCCTACATGTCTATTCTACAGTGATCCCTACATGTCTATTCTACAGTGATCCCTACATGTCTATTCTACAGTGATCCCTACATGTCTATTCTACAGTGATCCCTACATGTCTATTCTACAGTGATCCCTACATGTCTATTCTACAATGATCCCTACATGTCTATTCTACAGTGATCCCTACATGTCTATTCTACAGTGATCCCTACATGTCTATTCTACAATGATCCTTACATGTCTATTCTACAATGATCCCTACATGTCTATTCTACAGTGATCCCTACATGTCTATTCTACAATGATCCCTACATGTCTATTCTACAGTGATCCCTACATGTCTATTCTACAGTGATCCCTACATGTCTATTCTACAGTGATCCCTACATGTCTATTCTACAGTGATCCCTACATGTCTATTCTACAGTGATCCCTACATGTCTATTCTACAGTGATCCCTACATGTCTATTCTACAGTGATCCCTACATGTCTATTCTACAGTGATCCCTACATGTCTATTCTACAGTGATCCCTACATGTCTATTCTACAGTGATCCCTACATGTCTATTCTACAATGATCCCTACATGTCTATTCTACAGTGATCCCTACATGTCTATTCTACAGTGATCCCTACATGTCTATTCTACAGTGATCCCTACATGTCTATTCTACAGTGATCCCTACATGTCTATTCTACAGTGATCCCTACATGTCTATTCTACAGTGATCCCTACATGTCTATTCTACAGTGATCCCTACATGTCTATTCTACAGTGATCCCTACATGTCTATTCTACAGTGATCCCTACATGTCTATTCTACAGTGATCCCTACATGTCTATTCTACAGTGATCCCTACATGTCTATTCTACAGTGATCCCTACATGTCTATTCTACAGTGATCCCTACATGTCTATTCTACAGTGACCCTTACATGTCTATTCTACTATGGATGTCACACCTAAGCAAGTGTGTTTTATTGATGAAATTTCATTTTACAATCACTGTATGGTCCTCAACTATATGCAGTAACTGCTATAAAAATGGGTCTATCAAATGCTGTAGGAGTGATAGGTCAATGATGTCATGTAGATTTTTGGGTCTCTATTATATTGTGATGGGGCTTTTTGTTTATGACTAGAATATTTTAATAGAATACTGCAGATACATGTACCATGATATACAATAAATGATGCAATTCCCTACATAGCATGGAAAGTTATAAGGAATTGACTTATAAAATATAGGAGGAGCTGCAGGTACAAACGTTTGTGATGGACTGACGAGACAGGATAAAAACAGTAATGTTTCTCCCTGAAGGGGGAGTCTGTGATGGACTGATGGACAGGATAAAAACAGTCATGTTTCTCCCTAAAGGGGGAGACATAATACAGTTATCATAAGTATGTCATGGTACATGTATCTGAAGTTTTTTATCCAAATATTCTAGTCATAAAGAAATGCCCTGTACAATAATATAGTCTCGACTCCAAAATCTACATGCCACCACTGACCTATTACGGTTACAATATTTCTATCAAAATGTTCATTGTTGATAAACCTAGTACACTGTAAAAAAAAACTTATGAATTTCCTTACACCATGACTATATGGCTTTATTAAGTATGAAATATTACATAATTAATTTTACTGCTCAAATTCTTTGTATATCATCAATTTATATACATGGATAGACAAAATAATGAATATTAAAGATTCTGTACATTTTCCCCCATTTTCCCATCTGTAAATCAAAGCTTAATGTCAATTTATTCTTGGCAGTGATTAAATACAACACAGAATATCGTGATATACAATTGTTTTTTCCTCCTGTCTATTGAGGTCAGAACCTAGAATGACTTAATAAGGACTAGCAAGCTCTTTAAAGCAGACTTGGGGTTAATTACTTTCAAATGTAATCGATTACATTACAATTATTTTGCAATTTTCATGATTACATTACATTACGATTACATCAATTTTCAAATGTAATCGATTAAATTACAATCACTTTGTAAATGTAATCGATTACATTACTGATTAACATTTAATGTCATGACAACCAATACATTAGTGTTTTATGTTATTTTGTCTCATGTGCATCTGTCCAATATCTCTTTTTTTTTTAATGTATTTCTTAATCAGAACTATGAATTACAATTCAGTTGTAATGTGATCATTACATGCAATAACAAACAGTACATTGTAAATTATAAACAGCAATTCTCATTTTCCTATTTTTCATAAAATATGTCTTCTCTTATTACTATATATGTCTTTTCTTATTACTATATATGTCTTTTCTTATTACTATATATGTCTTCCCTTATTACTATATATGTCTTCTCTTATTACTATATATGTCTTCCCTTATTACTATATATGTCTTCTCTTATTACTATATATGTCTTCTCTTATTACTATATATGTCTTCTCTTATTACTATATATGTCTTCTCTTATTACTATATATGTCTTCTGTTATTACTATACATGTCTTCTCTTATTACTATATATGTCTTCTCTTATTACTATATATGTCTTCTCTTATTACTATATATGTCTTCTCTTATTACTATATATGTCTTCTCTTATTACTATATATGTCTCCTCTTATTACTATATATGTCTTCTCTTATTACTATATATGTCTTCTCTTATTACTATATATGTCTTCCCTTATTACTATATATGTCTTCTCTTATTACTATATATGTCTTCTCTTATTACTATATATGTCTTCTCTTATTACTATATATGTCTTCCCTTATTACTATATATGACTTCTCTTATTACTATATATGTCTTCCCTTATTACTATATATGACTTCTCTTATTACTATATATGTCTTCTCTTATTACTATATATGTCTTCTCTTATTACTATATATGTCTTCTCTTATTACTATATATGTCTTCTCTTATTACTATATATGTCTTCTCTTATTACTATATATGTCTTCTCTTATTACTATATATGTCTTCTCTTATTACTATATATGTCTTCTCTTATTACTATATATGTCTTCCCTTATTACTATATATGTCTTCTCTTATTACTATATATGTCTCCTCTTATTACTATATATGTCTCCTCTTATTACTATAAATGTCTCCTCTTATTACTATATATGTCTCCTCTTATTACTATATATGTCTTCTCTTATTACTATATATGTCTTCTCTTATTACTATATATGACCAATATTGATTCTATCTTATACTATTTATACAATATTTTATATAATATTGTGTTGTCCATGTTAAATGCTGAAATATGTCCCAAGGTTATACTCCCCCCTTCGGGTCGTGCATTATGCCTTCTAACCTAAGGACATATTTCGGCATATAACATGGACAACACAATATTATTGTTATTATTACTCTGAATGTCTTTGGTGATTTTAAAAAATGAAATTTGTCTAAAATGCATTGATAAGTATAAAGATTGTCAAATAATATTCATTTAAATTCAAGAAATATTTAATATCAACAATAACAATGAACTGTCAAATATTTAATTCCCAAACCTGGAACTGGCCATTGTTTTGACAGACGACAGCATCAAGGTTAAAGAAAAACGTATAATACATTGTAAATTGTACACTGTTAAAAGTGCTCAGATGATCCCGTTTAGACCCTGCCTATTTAAATGACGTAACATTGTTCTAAGCTCCGCCCATCAGCATAGTAATGACTCCAACAATAGTACTCTGCGAGTGCATAGTACAACAACGCTATTTATTCTTTGCAAAATTATGTTTCGATAGTATCATGTCAATTATAATGAAAGTTTCTTACATGAAGAGTAATAATAGTAATTATTATGCTTTCTGTAAATTTCTTCTGTAATATAAGTTCATACGATATTTTGGCATATATCACAAAGAATTATATAGCGTTGATATACTATGCGAAAATAGTACATCTACTACTATGCCAGTTTCACAAGGGGAAGGTTGGGTTTTCAGCTGTCTGTCAAGCTATATATAGCTAGTCCACGTGCAAGGGGGCGGATCCAATCTGTCAATCTATCATAGTTATTTAAATGTTTTTTAATACTTGTTATTGTTGTTAATTAAATTTCAAACTTCAAAAAAATTTTAAAGTCTTTTTTCAGCAACATTAGGAATCAGAATATTTTTTTAGAAAAAAAACCATACCCCCCCCCCCCCCCCCCTTTCAAGTTAAATGGTCGTTCCCTTACTGACAAACTTTATCAGATTATGTTGTATCGAGCATACCTCTTGAAACAAAGAATACTCTCACACTTTCAAGACTATCTGATCCAATATATTAGTCACCAATATCAGGACCTCCTTTATTGTAATAGTTCTCAATAATATTTATAATAATGTTGTGTTAGCAATGACTATGCCATATAATGGTCAGGGTTGAAGACACTATATTGGCATAGTCATTGCTAACACAACATTATTATAAATATTATAACATACATTTGCACATTTTAATAATATATATCAAATAATTTCAAACATCCTGTGAAAGTCTATTGGGGATAATAAACTAGCAGTTAATTAAGGTATTATTTATGACACCAAATTATGTAACAATCACCATTACTAAATTTCACACCATTTGAATGTTTGTCCTTGATATATAATTCAGAAGCTAAAAAAACAAAAATCATTCTGATTCTAAAAACTTGCTTAAAAATGTACATAATTTCTCAGTCTAAATATGAAAACTAAATCCTTAATTTATGTAAATAGGTTTTAAAAAATATCCATTACAAGTTGCATAGTAACCCACAAGTAATGAACAAATTATCATATAATCCAATATTAAAAGGAAAATCAGCACCAAAATAAAAAGCAGAAAAATCACATAAATATATCTGAATATCAGATACAAGCCCCATTAGATTATTCTTTAAAAAAAAATCCAAAATTTTACAAATATTACAACTTGCTATTTATCGGTTAATTTGTAATATACAAGTATGTACGAGCATCTAAATAAATGTTTCTGAAAATTATAATTTACATTTTGCTTTTTAATATAATATCTTTATTGAAATTTAAATCTCTTTTCAAACTTGTATAAGAAATCTTCATGAGATACCTTTTGTTTTGGTTTATATACAATATTTCTTTATCTTATGTGAATCACGAGGACATGGTGATATTAGTAAGGGTTAAAATAATATATATGTAATAATTAAAATTTTACAGTAAACTGTTTCCACTTTCTTTGTAAAGGACATGGCTACAACCATTATCTGATATATCATGAAATTGTTCTAGGCTTGTTGGCAGGTGATTAAAGACTCATTAATTAGAGTTAAAAGTAAGTTTACCAATACAATAATAATTAAAATTTTACGCATAAGCTGTTTTCACTTTCTTTGTAAATGACATGACTACAACCAAGAGTTATCTGATCAGATTATGAAATTGTGCTAAATATATTAATTGTGTATATATTAAATATTAAATGTATTTGTATCTACATTGTATAAACATCCCTTTACATAGTAGTTCCAATTATTTAGACCATCCTACATAATCAAATCAAATCAAATATACACAATTCCTTCTCTTGTTAAATTTGTGCACATTTTTGCTAACTAAAAAGAAAACCTGAGTTTTCCGACATATTTCCCTGGTCCCTTGGTGTGTCGGATTAGACAGGTTCCACTGTATATATCTTACCACAATCTCTCAAAACTAGAGGCTAGTGGGCTGAGCCTGTGTCATTCACCTTTCATTCTGCTTTGAGGAAACTTAATACAGAACCTCCCATAGGTGTTTCCCACCAAGTTTTGGTCATTTGGCTAAACATTTACAAAGAAGAAAATATTTAGAAATCGACCAATCAGAAACAAGAATGGCCTGTGGTGGCCATGTTTATTGACGGATCAAAACTAAATGAGCAATCTTTATAGATGACCTTCCAAGGCTGCTTCCTACCAAGTTTCGATTCATTTGGCTAAGCGGTTTCAGAGAAGAAGATTTTTTAGAAATCAATCAATCAGAAACAAGAATTGCCTTGGTGGCCATGTTTGTCAACAGATCGGAACTAAATTACCAATCTTTATAAAGGATTTTCCAAGGATGTTTCCTACCAAGTTTCGATTCATTTGGCCAAGCGGTTTCAGAGGAGACGATTTTTTAGAAATTTACCAATCAGAAACAAGAATTGCCTGTGGTGGCCATGTTTGTTAACAGATTGGAACTAAATTAGCAATCTTTAAAGAGGACCTTTCACGGATACTTCCTACCAAATTTTGATTCATTTGGCCAAACGGTTACAGAGAAGATTTTTTAGAAATCAACCAATCAGAAACAAGAATTGTCTGTGGTGGCCATGTTTGATAACGGATCGGGACGAAATGAGCAATCTTTATAGAGAACCTGCCATAGATGCTTCCTACCAAGTTTGGGTTCATTTGGCCAAGTGGTTTCAGAGAAGAAGATTTGTTTAAATCGGCCAATCAGAAACAAGAATTGCCTATGGCAGCCATGTTTGTTAATGAATCAGAATTAAATGAGCAATCTTTATAGAGGACCTTCCAAGGATTCTTCCTACCAAGCTTCGGTTCATTTGGCAAAGCTGCTTCTCCTTCAGAGGAGAAGATTTTTTAGAAATCAACCAATCAGAAACAAGAATTGTCTGTGGCAGCCATGTTTGTAAACGGATCAGAACTAAATGAGCAATCTTTATAGAGGACCTTCCAAGGATGCTTCCTACCAAGTTTTAATTCATTTGGCCAAGCGGTTTCAGAGGAGAAGATTTTTTTAGAAATCAACCAATCAGAAACAAGAATTTCCTGTGGTGGCCATTTTTGTTAACGGATCGTGACGAAATGAGCAATTTTTTTAGAGGACATGCCATAGATGCTTCCTACCAAGTTTCAGTTCATTTGGCCAAGCGTTTTCAGAGGAGAAGATTTTTAAAAATCGGCCAATCAGAAACAAGAATTGCCTATGGCAGCCATGTTTGTTAATGTATCGGGATAAAATTAGCAATCTTTAGAGAGGACCTTCCATAAATGCTTCCTACCAAGTTTCACTTCATTTGGTTGAGGGGTTTCAGAGGAGAAGATTAAAATGTGAAAAGTTAAGACAACAGACGACGGACGACGAAGTGATGGTAAAAGCTCACATTGCCTTTAGCAAGGTGAGCTAAAAAGGATATCCTGTTTAAAAATGGTGTACCTAAATAATTGTTTACAAGAATGCACGCTGTTATACTAGTACATGAATTTCGTGTCATGTATGCTGTGATACATGTATTTCGTGTTTAAACAATGAACAGAAATTAGCAAAAAAATGCACTTAATTAGTTATTACTAAGATAACACCACATGTATTACGATCATAACAAACATATTGTTTATTTATTATTTTTGGACCCATGGCTAATTTAACAACAGGGAAAATAAATAACATCATCTTAATAAAACAAAGATGTGTCTTAATCGATGTTTTATAGATCTACAACATTCAAGATTACATCAAGAAAAGTTTGAAGATACAAAAGGGGGTTAATCAGAAGTGGTAAATCACAGAGGTACAGATAATACAATGACCAAAATAAACAGGACAAATCAGAAGTGGTAAATCACAGAGGTACAGACAATACAATGACCAAAATAAACAGGACAAATCAGAAGTGGTAAATCACAGAGGTACAGACAATACAATGACCAAAATAAACAGGACAAATCAGAAGTGGTAAATCACAGAGGTACAGACAATACAATGACCAAAATAAACAGGACAAATCAGAAGTGGTAAATCACAGAAGTACAGACAATGACCAAAATAAACAGGACAAATCAGAAGTGGTAAATCACAGAGGTACAGACAATACAATGACCAAGATAAACAGGACATATCAGAAGTGGTAAATCACAGAGGTACAGACAATACAATGACCAAAATAAACAGGACAAATCAGAAGTGGTAAATCACAGAGGTACAGACAATACAATGACCAAAATAAACAGGACAAATCAGAAGTGGTAAATCACAGAGGTACAGACAATACAATGACCAAAATAAACAGGACAAATCAGAAGTGGTAAATCACAGAGGTACAGACAATACAATGACCAAAATAAACAGGACACATCAGAAGTGGTAAACCACAGAAGTACAGACAATACAATGACCAAAATAAACAGGACAAATCAGAAGTGGTAAATCACAGAGGTACAGACAATACAATGACCAAAATAAACAGGACAAATCAGAAGTGGTAAATCACAGAGGTACAGACAATACAATGACCAAAATAAACAGGACAAATCAGAAGTGGTAAATCACAGAGGTACAGACAATACAATGACCAAAATAAACAGGACAAATCAGAAGTGGTAAATCACAGAAGTACAGACAATGACCAAAATAAACAGGACAAATCAGAAGTGGTAAATCACAGAGGTACAGACAATACAATGACCAAGATAAACAGGACATATCAGAAGTGGTAAATCACAGAGGTACAGACAATACAATGACCAAAATAAACAGGACAAATTAGAAGTGGTAAATCACAGAGGTACAGACAATACAATGACCAAAATAAACAGGACAAATCAGAAGTGGTAAATCACAGAGGTACAGACAATACAATGACCAAAATAAACAGGACAAATCAGAAGTGGTAAACCACAGAAGTACAGACAATACAATGACCAAAATAAACAGGACAAATCAGAAGTGGTAAATCACAGAAGTACATACAATACAATGACCAAGATAAACAGGACAAATCAGAAGTGGTAAATCACAGAGGTACAGACAATACAATGACCAAGATAAACAGGACATATCAGAAGTGGTAAATCACAGAGGTACAGACAATACAATGACCAAAATAAACAGGACAAATCAGAAGTGGTAAATCACAGAGGTACAGACAATACAATGACCAAAATAAACAGGACAAATCAGAAGTGGTAAATCACAGAGGTACAGACAATACAATGACCAAAATAAACAGGACAAATCAGAAGTGGTAAACCACAGAAGTACAGACAATACAATGACCAAAATAAACAGGACAAATCAGAAGTGGTAAATCACAGAAGTACATACAATACAATGACCAAGATAAACAGGACAAATCAGAAGTGGTAAATCACAGAGGTACAGACAATACAATGACCAAGATAAACAGGACATATCAGAAGTGGTAAATCACAGAGGTACAGACAATACAATGACCAAAATAAACAGGACAAATCAGAAGTGGTAAATCACAGAGGTACAGACAATACAATGACCAAAATAAACAGGACAAATCAGAAGTGGTAAATCACAGAGGTACAGACAATACAATGACCAAAATAAACAGGACAAATCAGAAGTGGTAAATCACAGAGGTACAGACAATACAATGACCAAAATAAACAGGACACATCAGAAGTGGTAAACCACAGAAGTACAGACAATACAATGACCAAAATAAACAGGACAAATCAGAAGTGGTAAATCACAGAGGTACAGACAATACAATGACCAAAATAAACAGGACAAATCAGAAGTGGTAAATCACATAAGTACAGACAATACAATGACCAAAATAAACAGGACAAATCAGAAGTGGTAAATCACAGAGGTACAGACAATACAATGACCAAAATAAACAGGACAAATCAGAAGTGGTAAATCACAGAGGTACAGACAATACAATGACCAAAATAAACAGGACAAATCAGAAGTGGTAAATCACAGAAGTACAGACAATGACCAAAATAAACAGGACAAATCAGAAGTGGTAAATCACAGAGGTACAGACAATACAATGACCAAGATAAACAGGACATATCAGAAGTGGTAAATCACAGAGGTACAGACAATACAATGACCAAAATAAACAGGACAAATCAGAAGTGGTAAATCACAGAGGTACAGACAATACAATGACCAAAATAAACAGGACAAATCAGAAGTGGTAAATCACAGAGGTACAGACAATACAATGACCAAAATAAACAGGACAAATCAGAAGTGGTAAACCACAGAAGTACAGACAATACAATGACCAAAATAAACAGGACAAATCAGAAGTGGTAAATCACAGAAGTACATACAATACAATGACCAAGATAAACAGGACAAATCAGAAGTGGTAAATCACAGAGGTACAAACAACACAATGACCAAAAAAACAGGACAAATCAGAAGTGGTAAATCACAGAGGTACAGACAATACAATGACCAAAATAAACAGGACAAATCAGAAGTGGTAAATCACAGAGGTACAGACAATACAATGACCAATATAAACAGGACAAATCAGAAGTGGTAAATCACAGAAGTACAGACAATACAATGACCAAAATAAACAGGACAAATCAGAAGTGGTAAATCACAGAGGTACAGACAATACAATGACCAAAATAAACAGGACAAATCAGAAGTGGTAAACCACAGAAGTACAGACAATACAATGACCAAGATAAACAGGACAAATCAGAAGTGGTAAATCACAGAGGTACAGACAATACAATGACCTAGATAAACAGGACATATCAGAAGTGGTAAATCACAGAGGTACAGACAATACAATGACCAAAATAAACAGGACAAATCAGAAGTGGTAAATCACAGAGGTACAGACAATACAATGACCAAAATAAACAGGACAAATCAGAAGTGGTAAATCACAGAGGTACAGACAATACAATGACCAAAATAAACAGGACAAATCAGAAGTGGTAAACCACAGAAGTACAGACAATACAATGACCAAAATAAACAGGACAAATCAGAAGTGGTAAATCACAGAAGTACATACAATACAATGACCAAGATAAACAGGACAAATCAGAAGTGGTAAATCACAGAGGTACAAACAACACAATGACCAAAAAAACAGGACAAATCAGAAGTGGTAAATCACAGAGGTACAGACAATACAATGACCAAAATAAACAGGACAAATCAGAAGTGGTAAATCACAGAGGTACAGACAATACAATGACCAATATAAACAGGACAAATCAGAAGTGGTAAATCACAGAAGTACAGACAATACAATGACCAAAATAAACAGGACAAATCAGAAGTGGTAAATCACAGAGGTACAGACAATACAATGACCAAAATAAACAGGACAAATCAGAAGTGGTAAACCACAGAAGTACAGACAATACAATGACCAAGATAAACAGGACAAATCAGAAGTGGTAAATCACAGAAGTACAGACAATGACCAAAATAAACAGGACAAATCAGAAGTGGTAAACCACAGAAGTACAGACAATACAATGACCAAAATAAACAGAACAAATCAGAAGTGGTAAACCACAGAAGTACAGACAATACAATGACCAAGATAAACAGGACAAATCAGAAGGGGTAAATCACAGAAGTACAGACAATACAATGAACAAAATAAACAGGACAAATCAGAAGTGGTAAATCACAGAAGTACAGACAATGACCAAAATAAACAGGACAAATCAGAAGTGGTAAATCACAGAGGTACAGACAATAACCAAAATAAACAGGACAAAAAGACAAACAATAGTCAACAAAATATAACACAGAAAACTAAAGACTGAGCAAACAAACCCAGATAAAAATGGGATAAAGTCAGGTGCTCCAGAAGGGTAAGCAGTTCCTGCTCCACTGGTGACACCCATCATGTTACTCTAGTTAATAGTCTCAATTTATTTTTCATTAGTCATGTATCTTAAATTATTGTACATGAATCATGTCTTAAGCCATATCCTGTGTATAGCAACCATTAAATTTACCCACAACAGCTGAAATGTTTGCTAATCTAACCTGCCTACTCTGAACACCTCTCTATTCAAAACAACAAATTTCATGTTAAACAGATTGCACTGTATACAGTTAATTTATATTAAGTAAATGTACTTGGTTCATTCGATTACTAACAAACGCCAGTGCATGGTGGTGGATGACAAAAGAACTAAATGGAGACCGAGGATTATTGAGGACCAGTTCACTCTGTGCTCAACTGATGGACTGATAAAAGACTACTGGGCCACTTGAGGACTATGAGATGTAATAGTGAGTGAATGATTGTTGTTTAATATTGCCACGTGAGTACCTTTTTTCAGCTATAAATTATCATGGCGAGAACAAGTACTAGTAACATTTTCTTGAAATGATGATGTTTGCTTTGTACTAGACCAACACGCTGATAGTTAGATTTTTATTATGCTAACTCACGGTGAGAACAAGTTACATTTCAAGGCGATGATGATGATGATGTCCGCTTTGTACTAGACCAACACTCTTAATTGGATTTTTATAGTGCTATCTCACAGAAACAACAGTCCACATTATCTGGATTCCGGGTGTACCAGTATTTGATCTTACTCTTTAAAGCTGCATACTTTAGCAGAGAAGCAGCAAATACCAATTTAATAGTCTTTGGTTTTACTGGGCACCCACAATCTACACCACTCAAAGTAAGCATGTTAACCTTTACACCATTGACCCTCATCACAACAAGTAAATAGTCAACGATATACAAATATACATTATTATATTAACTAAATCGTTGTTTACTGATATATATAAATGATACATAGACTTGGCTATGCTTATCTTGATGTAAGTGATGCAGTAAGCTATATATATAAAAAAAATACTACACTGAAGTAATAAATGTAATTGAACATGGGTTAATAGCCTATGTAATGTTCTTATTCAATAAGCATGCAGAATGTACACAATGCTAATTATATATCATTAATTTTCATTTTTAATGTATAATAATATATTAGTAATTTGATATATTATCTATAATTATTGAGGAGAATCTCTGGACATTGTTCTCTTGTAACGTTTGTAGAATTCTTGTCAGATAAAAAGTATGTGGTATACATTATCAAGAACTAATTGCAATCTTACTAGAAATATTTGATTGAACACATTTTTTTGCTGTCAAAATGGACTTTTAATCGTATACTGTAAGCAGAATTCTAGTAAATTTTGAGGTCTAATATTTACAATACAAAATGTAGTAGTACATCTCTTAAAAACCAACCCCTTTTGAAATGACAAAGTGGTCTTATTAGAGGAATGGCCTCCCTTGAGAAGGAGATAATTTAGAAGTATTTTACTATGTCACTGCCTCTGAAATATGGCTCGATAAAATAATGTGGTGGCCTTTGGCATGATTTAAGGGTCTTAATTGATAGGGACTACTATATAAGTTTACATCAAGCAGAATTCTATTGAATTTTGAGGTTTAAAATAGATTTTTTGAAAACCATTTAATTTAATTTAAAAGCAATGGAATAAACAGTAGAATTTTTTTTTAAATAAATTTTTAACTAAAATTATACATTTGTATTTGCAGATTTTAAATACATTAATAACTGCACTATGGAGTTTGATGGAAAATAAATTAACAGATGTAGATGATCTAAAAAGATGTTTTTCCCCAAGACAGGCGCAGCAGTATACTGGTACATCAGATTTTCAGTCTGGATATTAATTTTTTTGTTTTATTTTCAAATTATTCCTAACAAAAACCAAAAATACTGTACATTAGTCCCCCTCTTATAAGGTCCTCTCTCAACACCCCCCCCCCCCCCCCCCCCCCCCCTCTTATAAAGTCCTCTCTCACCCAAGTCCACCCCTCGTATCAAGCCAGATTTCAGATCCACTGATATAGTGAAATACTACTAAATTGCTCCCGGAAGGACAGGCCACCTCTCTTTATAAGGCCATTCCCCCCAAAGGCCATTCCTCTTATAAGGCAAAAAAAAAAAAAAAAAAAAACCCAGATGTACTGAGATAGTAAAATAATACTAAAACGTTCCCCTCAAGACAGGCCACTCCCACCAAATGCCACTCCTGTAATACAGCCAAATAACAAATACATGTACATTGAGATAGTAAAATAATACTAAATTGTTCCCCTCAAGACAGGCCACCTCTCTTATAAGGCCACCCCTACCAACTGCCACTCCTCTTATCAGGCCAAATTACAGATGCATGGAGATAGTAAAATAATTATAAACTGCTCCCCCCCCCCCCCCCTTTGAAGTCTAATGTTTAAAGTACAAAATGTAGTAGTACATCTCTTAAAAAACCAACCCCTTTTGAAATGACAAAGTGGTCTTATTAGAGGGATGGCCTCCCTTGAGAAGGAGATAATTTAGAAGTATTTTACTATGTCACTGCCTCTGAAATATGGCTCGATAAAATAATGTGGTGGCCTTTGGCATGATTTAAGGGTCTTAATTGATAGGGACTACTATATAAGTTTACATCAAGTAGAATTCTATTGAATTTTGAGGTTTAAAATTGATTTTTTGAAAACGATTTAATTTAATTTAAAAGCAATGGAATAAACTGTAGAATTTTTTTTTTAAATAAATTTTTAACTAAAATTATACATTTGTATTTGCAGATTTAAAATACATTAATTAATAACTGCACTATGGAGTTTGATGGAAAATAAATAAACAGATGTAGATGATATAAATAAATGTTTTTCCCCAAGACAGGTGCAGCAGTATACTGGTACATCAGATTTTCAGTCTGGATATTCATTTTTTTGTTTTATTTTCAAATTATTCCTAACAAAAACCAAAAATACTGTACATTCTAATATGACGTCCTTCAAACGTTTGAGTCCAAACCTGTGGTAAAAATAATATTTATCTATGACCGATTACGTCATAGTTAGACGCGGTCTGTGCTTTATAAGCGGCTGCTCCATGACACTCCCCTGTAAAAGGTACACAATGATAAGTATGCAATATACAAATTAACTAAACATTTGTGTATTACTGTATTGGAAATCGGCTCAGGCAATATAGAAAACAGACAGGGAATATAAACCCACATCCCTTGCGAGGATCCAGAATAACACATAGTATTCTTGCATATCCCTGGGCCTAAAAATCACACAAATTAAAATTCCGCGAAATGTTGTTGACGATTTTGGCACGTAAACAACATGACATCATATGAAGACTTCCAGTTTAGAACATAAAGATCCTGACGTTTTTTGGCTTCGTGTAAGCCTCCTTGTTGAAGTGGAATTTGTAGTATTTTCCCTTTCTTTTGAATTGATGTTCATGAATAACATTTAATAATCTCAAAACATATTTGTCATCGGCATGAAACACCTTTTCGGTTGTCATTTCAAACATCTTTGGAAAAAAACGGAATATTATTGTAACATTTCAGTCGGGTCAATTAACGGAACAGCCAAAAACACTGGATGACCTAGGCTGCTTCGATTTGAAAATGTTCCGTAATTGTCCTATTAGAATCGAAATAATTACCGGTAGCCATATATTTAGGGACCGACCATTTAACTTGAAGGGGGGGGGGTTATGGTTTTTTGTTTCGTTCAGAATTTTTTTTTCGGACGACACAAGAGTTAAAATATTTATTTTCAGAATTTAACATTCAGTTATATGACCAAAATCAGAATATCTTTTTCAGCAACATTGGGAATCAGAATATTTTTTTAGAAAAAAACCATAACACCCCCTTCAAGTTAAATGGTCGTTCCCTTATATTGTTTTTACCACGGATTGTCACTTTATGCCTTCATTTTACCCCTCGCTACCGCTCGTGGTAAAATATTCGGCATAAAGTGACCCGTGGTAAAAACAATATAAATATATGGCTACCGGTAATTATTTCTTAAGTAGTCCCCCTCTTATAAGGTCCTCTCTCACCCAAGTCCACCCCCCATATCAAGCCAGATTTCAGATCCACTGATATAGTAAAATACTACTAAATTGTTCCCCAGAAGACAGGCCACCTCTCTTTATAAGGCCATTCCCCCCAAAGGCCATTCCTCTTATAAGGCGGAAAAAAAACCAACCCAAAAACCCAGATGCACTGAGATAGTAAAATAATACTAAATTGTTACCCTCAAGACAGACCATCTCTCTTATAAGCCCACTCCTACCAAATGCCACTCCAGTAATACAGCCAAATAACAAATACACTGAAACAGTAAAATAATACTAAATTGTTCCCCTCAAGACAGGCCACCTCTCTTATATGGCCATTCCTACCAACTGCCACTCCTCTTATCAGGCCAAATTACAGATGCATGGAGATAGTAAAATAATTCTAAACTGAGGTCTAATGTTTACAATACAAAATGTAGTAGTACATCTCTTAAAAACCAACCCCTTTTGAAATGACAAAGTGGTCTTATTAGAGGAATGGCCTCCCTTGAGAAGGAGATAATTTAGAAGTATTTTACTATGTCACTGCCTCTGAAATATGGCTCGATAAAATAATGTGGTGGCCTTTGGCATGATTTAAGGGTCTTAATTGATAGGGACTACTATATAAGTTTACATCAAGTAGAATTCTATTGAATTTTGAGGTTTAAAATTGATTTTTTGAAAACGATTTAATTTAATTTAAAAGCAATGGAATAAACTGTAGAAATAAATTTTTAACTAAAATTATACATTTGTATTTGCCGATTTAAGATACATTAATAACTGCACTATGGAGTTTGATGGAAAATAAATTAACAGATGTAGATGATCTAAAAAGATGTTTTTTCCCAAGACAGGTGCAGCAGTATACTGGTACATCAGATTTTCAGTCTGGATATTCTTATAAGGCCATTCCCACCAAAGATCATTCCTCTTATAGGGCAAAAAAAAAAAAACAACCAAAAAACCCAGATGCACTGAGATAGTAAAATAATACTAAATTGTTACCCTCAAGACAGGCCACCTCTCTTATAAGGCCACTCCTACCAAATGCCACTCCTCTTATCAAGCCAAATTACAGAAGCATAGAGATAGTAAAATAACTATAAACTGTCCCCCCCCCCTCTTATAAGGTCATTTTCTAATTGCAGAAGGAGTGTCCTTATAAGAGGAGGGACTACTACATCTGAAAACCACCAATAATTCTAAAACAATGCCAAATTAAAATTGAAATAGATTACAAGAAAGTGATTGATGGAAAGTTACATAAATGTTAAGTAACAAATCTCTGACTGACAGGTTCTCATCACTTCTATCAGACAAGAGATATGAAAGGTGACTGGTACATAGGAACTGATAGTACAGGTATAATAGATAAGTCTTTTGTTTATAGAACAATATATATATATTACACTGTTATAAAAAATTTACCTGATAAGAAATAAACGAAGAAGTTGTTGTTTTTACCACACAGAAAACAAGACAATGGTAATCAATGTTACAATGAAAAGAAAGATTAAACAGTGATGGTCAATATAATTATCCACCAAAATACACCTCTCGTCTCAAATCATTGAGCATAAAAAAAGACCACAACGTATGGAATTGGAAATCTAGATCCTGGCTTTGGACAGGCACAAAAATGTGACGGGGGTTAAAGCAGTTAATGTGATTCTAACACTTCCCCTCTGATATTTGGATCTACAATAAAAATACAGATATAAACAAACAATAAATAATAAAACCTGAACAGATTTACTTCTATGTAAAAAGACCACACAAAAGATCACAAATCTGAATGACAACATAAACATGGACAATAAAATACCAGAGAATCCTCGTAGCTAACTGAATACTAGTAAAGAAGGTAGAATCTGTTTGTTGAATCCTCGTAGCTAACGGAATACTAGTAAAGAAGGTAGAATCTGTTTGTTGAATCCTCGTAGCTAACGGAATACTAGTAAAGAAGGTAGAATCTGCTTGTTGAATCCTCGTAGCTAACTGAATACTAGTAAAGAAGGTAGAATCTGTTTGTTGAATCCTCGTAGCTAACTGAATACTAGTAAAGAAGGTAGAATCTGTTTGTTGAATCCTCGTAGCTAACTGAATACTAGTAAAGAAGGTAGAATCTGTTTGTTGAATCCTCGTAGCTAACTGAATACTAGTAAAGAAGGTAGAATCTGTTTGTTGAATCCTCGTAGCTAACTGAATACTAGTAAAGAAGGTAGAATCTGTTTGTTGAATCCTCGTAGCTAACTGAATACTAGTAAAGAAGGTAGAATCTGTTTGTTGAATCCTCGTAGCTAACTGAATACTAGTAAAGAAGGTAGAATCTGTTTGTTGAATCCTCGTAGCTAACTGAATACTAGTAAAGAAGGTAGAATCTGTTTGTTAAACACTATTACTTTTAGGATGAAAAAATCATAATCTCTATGTTGTTTTTTTCTTCTTTTTGCAACTACCCTGAGACCACTTTTTTTCAGAGCTTGCAAATTCTTTATTACGGTACTATAGCATTTTGTTAGAATTAAAATCATGCCCCAGTACAAAACATTTCACAATAACTGTAAACCTGAAGCCAAGCATCTTTCAACCAATCCTGTTAAATTGTTTTTACATATTCAATATGTCAGAGTGATAATCTATCAACAATTATGAATTTCTTTCTTAACTGACGTAGCCAGTCTTTCATCTTTCATTTTCCAAGTGTTTTAATTAAATTAACAACTAAAAGGCAGATATTTCCTGTTTCACAAACAAGTGATCAATGTAAGTTTAATTGGATTCATCCCTTGCTTTAAGTTTTTGGTAGGAACCATTTGCCACAAGTCAAAGAGTGTAACAGGAATGAAGTTATCAAATTAATTGGTCTATATATTGGTCAATTTGTTTTTAATACTGGATTTCTTTTTGTTTTCCTAGAAAATTAGGAATATCCAGCATGGGAGTCACGTCAGGGCTCATATTTTTAACTGACCAATCAGCAATGAGCCTACCAAATCTTGAAGCATCATTAGAAAAAAATATACAATGAATGTCTAATTTTAATTTTGGCACTATTTATGACTATATATTGTAAATACAGAAATTTAAATCATATCTGTATTAACTCATTCATTTCTAAATCTTTTTTTTCTTCTTCTCACAACTTGTTTCAAGTCAAAGTATATATTGTTAAAATCAGAATTTATTCAAACTGCCCTCAGAATTTGTTTAAATTTGGATGATCAATTACACATCTAATCAGTAATGAAAATCAAGTATGTTTGCTAATTCAAGATATTAAATTACTGCTATACAACTGCCACCAAAGAGTGAACAGGACAATACAGAGCTGAAAAAGTCTGAAAGTGGCAATCTTAACACAAATTTTTGATTCTATTGAAGAAGATCTTGAGCTGCTGTGTTCGATAACCACAAGGATATTTAAGTATGTTTGATTTTTTGCTATTAGTAGCCTATATTTTCCCATCCTTAGTAAAGCATTCGAAGGTCTTCAAGTATATCTGAGAAAATCAATACCTTCCGCATGTAAAACATTATGTTATTTGCTAACTGTTGCCAAAATAAGGTTCATACTTAATTGTAATCAAATGGTGTATAGGATTTTTTTTCATGGGGGATACAGTCACTTAAGAACATTGTTGGAACTATAAACAAGAAGTCTTTAGGTGTAAAATATAATGTTAAGTTATTCAGTACTTAGAGATAAATATCAAGTCTACTAGTTTACAGTTAAAGCTTAATTTTTTTGACCTTATAGTGTTGATTTAATATTAAATTTGATTAATTTCTCTCCGTATCTACAGTTTGTCCATACATCTAATTTACATTTTTTACCTTATAATGTTCAATTAAATTAATTTTGATTAAATTCTTTTCGTACTTTCAGTAATTTTTTTATATAAAAGTTTGTCTAATTTTCATATATCTAATTTGCACAACCATTAAAAGTTGACAAAATAAAAAAAAATAAAATAAAACTTTGGAATATTCACTCCCCCCCCCTAAAAAAATACATGCACACATTCAATGAAATATGATGATTTTAATTAAAGTTTATCCTTCAAGGTTACATAATTCTCAAATAAAAAAAACTAAAAAAAACTCCATTAATCTTAGAAGATCAATATACCAATCCTAGTGTGTATTTTTAATCAAGGATAAATTCTCAGATACATTTCATTCAGGTCAAAGATACAATCTGTATTTAAATTAGATCCAATACCTCCTAAACCCATCAAACCATCCTTCAGCAGTTAAAATAATGTACACCAAGTACCAAAAACAACCTCCTATAAAATAAAGCTCTGACAAGTGAAAATTATTCTCTCAGCTTCTGTGTGAAATCATAGTCCTTAACTTTGAATCAACTTATAATCTAACAATTACCTCCAATACATTAGATGGTACTTTTGGTTGATTTCTGGTTCACATAAATCCACAATTTAAAAATGCCAATAAAATTATAATTCTAAAATACTAGTTAAGATCCATTAAATTAAGAACACTGACAAAATTCACAGAAAAAATGGATAGGATATTCATTAATTAATTTTCTTTTTCGTTTTTTTTATAGCATTCAAAAAGATCTAAGACAATTTATATCTCAATGAGCCTCAAGTGGCTAATAAATGATGCACAATTTATACCTCAGTGAGTGTCAAGTGGCCAATAAATGATGTACAATTTATACCTCAGTGAGCCTCAAGTGGCCAATAAATGATGCACAATTTATACCTCAGTGAGCCTCAAGTGGCCAATATATCATGTACAATTTATACCTCAGTGAACCTCAAGTGGCCAATAAATGATGCACAATTTATACCTCAGTTAGCCTCAAGTGGCCAATAAATGATGCTCAATTTATACCTCAGTGAGCCTCAAGTGGCCAATATATCATGTACAATTTATACCTCAGTGAACCTCAAGTGGTCAATAAATGATGCACAATTTATACCTCAGTGAGCCTCAAGTGGCCAATAAATGATGCACAATTTATACCTCAGTGAGCCTCAAGTGGCCAATATATCATGTACAATTTATACCTCAGTGAACCTCAAGTGGCCAATAAATGATGCACAATTTATACCTCAGTTAGCCTCAAGTGGCCAATAAATGATGCTCAATTTATACCTCAGTGAGCCTCAAGTGGCCAATATATCATGTACAATTTATACCTCAGTGAGCCTCAAGTGGCCAATAAGTGATGCACAAATTTATACCTCAGTGAGCCTCAAGTGGTCAATAAATGATGCTCATTTTATACCTCAGTGAGCCTCAAGTGGCCAATATATCATGTACAATTTATACCTCAGTGAGCCTCAAGTGGCCAATAAATGATGCACAATTTATACCTCAGCGAGTGTCAAGTGGCTTATAAATCATGAACAATTTATACCTCAATATCACATTTTCTTTGATTAAAAATACAAGAGTCCTGTTTGTTCTTTCCTTACCTGTATTAAAGAGACATGCGTGTGTGATATTCGTCGTGTGCTGAGATTTTTTATTTCAGCATACACTGGTATGGCATCTCGTAAAGCGAATCCTTTCTTTTCTAGTCTGATTGAAGCTGTAACGGTACCAGCAATACAACAAAAAGATCCAACAGTCTCAAATGTATCATTTTCAACTGGGTACTGTAATAAAAAAAAAATATTTCATTAGGTGCGTAGTGACATTTCAATCTATTTCAGTTTACTTTGAAACAATTGACATTCTAGAATAAGGGGAAAAATTGAAAGAGAGAGAAAAAAATCAATGTTCTTTGATGAATGATTTAGCTTCTTATAAGTCTACTGCATTCTGCATCGGTGACATAATGCTTAGCGTGCTCGCCTCAAGTGCGGTAGATCGTATGTTCGAGCCCCCATCAGGTCAAACCAAAGACTATAAAATTGGTATTTATTGCTTTTCCGCTAAGCACTCAGCATTAAGGAGAAAAATCAAAGACTGGTTGGCTCGGAATCAGAATAATGTGTCCGAATGGAGCGACATGTCTTCCCGCGGAGTGTTGTTTCAGTGAACTAGCACTGTAAAAATTCAACTAAGCGTGTTGGTCTAGAACAAAGCGGACCTCATCATCATCTCATTGAAAATTAACTTGTTCTCGCCATGAATTGGCATTAAACAACAATCACTCACTCCCCTTTCTAAGTCTATATATTGTCCTTTTTAAATTATACATGTTATGATGTAATCACATTATAACTTCTTCAACTACATGCTCAGAGCTTGCATTGTTCACCTGGTTAAAAAATTTCTGTTTATTAAAGATTGTAAAACAGTTTTCTTTACAGATTTATGTTGAGTTATGTCCAATGATGGCAGCCATATTGGTGGACGGACATGGGTAAAGCTAAATAGTAAACTTATTCACAAAATCAAAACTACTAACACCAAATTGACATAAAATGACTCAAAGCAGTTAACATAACAAAAACAGATCTATCAAGTAAATGCTATAAATACATTTCAATAAACAAATAAATAAACCTTATAAACATAATAAACAATAATAAATAAATAATTTTAACAACAAACAGTACCGGGTATTTCATTTTCATCACTTTTTAATAATTTTTTCGTGAAATGCCGAATTAATCACTTCGCTAAACACATTTTACATGGCAACAGATTGTTAAAATAGCGGAATTCCGATACTGTGAATAAGTTAATTTCTTGTGTTGACTCTGAATTCCCACAGTATTGATTGGGGAGGCTTGTGATGATACAACTAACTACATGAAAGCTCTATGGTGATTCAGATGTTAAAACATCAGGATGACAGAAAATTATTTGAATATAAACTGTCTGAAATATTATTAGGACAATTTGTATGACGGAGAATCATTTTGAGTATAAACTGTCAGAAATATTATCTTGATACGTCAAGGGTATAAAAGTGGCCATAATATTATTGGTACATTAGATAATCATTTCTGAATACAAATTGGCCAAAAACATGTGGAAGGCCTGTTAATCATTTCTAATACATAGTGACCATAATCTTGTGGTAGGTCTGAGAACCATTTTTGAATATAAAGTGGCCAAAACCCTTTGGTAATTCCGAGAATCATTTCAAATACCTAGTGGCTAAAAACCTTTAGTAGCTCTAAGAATCATTTCTAATACATAGTGACCATAATCTTGTGGTAGGTCTGAGAACCATTTCTGAAGATAAAGCAGCATCAGACAATGAATATGGATATACATTGCTATATATCAGTATTTCAGTATGAAATCTAAATAACCCACAAGAACATCTGGGAATTTGCTTAAGTTTATAATGCAAGTCAATTTTTCATTAAGAAATTATAAACTACAAAATGGAACCTTTGATGTCTTCAAGACAGAAAACATTTTCTGAGTATTTAGAAAAATGTTGATACACCTGTATGAGTTATCTTAGAGTAAACTACAGATATATATATATATATATATATATATATACTTACTGCAGCATCTGGTTCACTATTCAGATCTAAGCAGCCAATCACAGCAAACTTGCTTGTTCTAGTTGGATGGGGTCCCCCAGGGGTACAGATGGTCATTCTGGCAAAATAACGTAATCTGCCATGTTTTCCTTTAAAAGATGAAGGTGCTTTCTGTGGAAGAGTGAATTCAAATGGAAAGTAATGTGAACCTGAGTGTAGAACAGCACCATCTGAAGTATCCTTTTCTCCTGAAACAATAATCACATCATGAACTTTAAACTTAAATGGCAAGAAATGCATACAAAAACAATCTCATTCTGCCTATAAAACCTTTAGGGTACAGGTATATGTCTTGTACTTGTATTTAAACACTGGATAATCAGAACAATGCATTTACTATACAATACAAAATGTGTGTATTAGCTATGCAGATGAATTTGTATTGAGATACATTAGTCCCCCTTTGCTATGAAAAAATGGCCCTGTAAGAGGAGTGACCTCTTTTGAGGGGGTGATTTGGTAGATTTTTTACTATCCCAGTGCATCTAAAATCTGACCTGTTAAGAGGCACAGCCTTTGGTGGGCATAGACTTATAAAAGGGGGACTATTGTACTACATAATTACATTATGAGTTCATTTCATTTGCAAAACCTCATGTGATTGGTCAAAAGATTGACATGTGACTTCGAAATTGAATCTTCTAAGTTCATCAGTCAATGAAGCATACAACCATTGAACCACACCCACTTCTGGGAACTATTTTCTTACGTCATGAAGGCTAATAACTAAACACAATAACAACAGTTGAAAAAGTGAATAATAAAGATTTCAATTAAATTTAATGATGTAAAAATGAAATTAATCAGATTCAGTTTTAATAGGGCTGTAAAAACATTGCTAGAAGTACATTTTCTGTATGAAGCATTGTAGAGCTTCATATAAATGGTAATTATAGGTATTGAACACAATATTTGTAGTTTTATAGGGCTGTAAAAATTTGCTACCAGAAGTACATTTGTTATATGAAGTGCTACCAGGCTTCATACAATATGTACATCGGTCAATGCTCTTTACATGCCAAAAAATTGCAAAAGACTGCATTAAATTCTTAATTAATATAAACACTAGTTTGTATGAAAACAAACACTGGTCTAAAATTTATGCATCTTTAGACATCTTCTTTAATGTTTATTGCAATGTTTCATATCACAAAATATTGTTTATGTCTGTTTTACCTTTATTTTTTTCTATGCCAAATATTTTTTATGTCTATTTCAGCTTTATTTTTTCCTGTATAATGAGGACATAAAAACAGAATATCCATTTTTTTAATTTACGAAATGTCAAACGATCTCAATCTCCGACGAAAAATAATAACATAACGAAACAAAAGATGGATCAATGGTTTTTTTATCCAACACAAGGGAGAATTGTATTTATTTTATTATCCTAAAATCTTCTCAGTCTTAAGCTGTCAATTAATCTTGAGATCACATCTTTTTTTTAATTATGATATAGGCAGAATATCATAAGCCTTTTGACTTTGGCTATAAATCTTATTTCATATTTATAATGGTCTACTTATATTAAAATGAAAAAAAAATCAATTTTTTATGATGGTTTAATGTGTGTTTTTTTTTAATTAAAAAGAATCATAAGGACGATTTAAGTTAAACAATGTTTTTAGGTGACTAGCTATTTTGGCTATCATATTTAAGCCCTTTGGTTTTATTGCTCCCAAAAGTTTGGCTTTCCAATCTTTTAATTTTGAGCATGTGTACCTGATGAAGATTATTCTAGAAATGTGTCATTTTTATTTCAATAAATTTTATGTTCACTAAAAGAGAACTTCTATAAACTGGTTCCTCCAAATATCAATTAATGCATGTTTTATTACCAGTTAAAGATTTTAACCTAAAACTTCAAATGTCTGAAAATTTGTGGATCTTGTAGTTTGTGCAATGAAATAATTTTTAAGGAATTTTGAAATCTACAAATTTAAGATTTCTCAAATCACTGAATATCTCTTTAACCATAAAAAGTGATGCAAAGAATATAAAGTTCTTTCACAGTCAAAAAAACATGGGAGAATATGTCCATAGAACAGAATGTAAACAGGGGAATAACATGTAACTCAAAAAGGGAAAAAGTAATAAGTTACTGAATGGAATAAGTAGTAAAGTCTGAAATCAAACTTGGTCTCCCTTTTGATTTGCGCAAGGGGAACTTATGTTATTGAGTGGACAGGGCCGCCAACCAATTTTTGGACCCTAGGGCAAAAGGAAACTTGACCCCCTCCTCCAATTCTCCAAATAATGATACTCAAACTAAGTCCACCACGGTGTGTCATAAGCAAGGAATCAGTACAACAAAAATGAATTGATTTGTTTGTCTGGACCCTTAATTATAACTCATGGGCCCTGGGGCGGCTGACTCCCCCCCCCCCCCTCCCCCCCTATCAGTGGGCCTGTGAGCGAAAATCAAATTTGAGACATACGGACATACAGACATGGGTAAAAATTAATGTCCTTGATGTCTAGCAGTAGAGGCATAAAAAAAAAATTAACTCCAGCATTCCTACATAACCACATGTAAAAAGTTAATTCAATTTATAAAAACACAATCTGAGATAAAATAAAAATACAAAAAATGGTGAACTAGAAGCTACAGTAACTTGGTATCTATATATTGGTCTATATCCAGGTTTCATACCTTTAAATAACTATTAGCTTTGGTTACAGCCCAACAGATAGTCAATCATCTTAAACTATCAGTATAACATGCTACAGAGTGTATAATCTAAACACTAATTTGTAAAGTAAAATAATTTAAAGGTTCATCTTAATACCAGATAACACATTGTTGTCACATTGAGGGAGAATAAACTATTTTTTGGGATCACAAATCATATTCTATATTCTAAACTATTTATTGGGATGACAAACCATATTCTATATTCTAAATTATCTATTATCTAATATTTTAGATCTGAATTCACAGCGTACATAAGGAATGCAGTTAAAATATGAAATAGTCTGTTCAACTGCACTGAAGCATAAAATAATTAAAAAATGGCAGAAAAAAAAAGACGACCCACAATTATAACGAAAATTCCGCTTAGAGAACCTTCACACAATTTATCTAATTTGTTGAAATTTTAATTCCTCTTTTATTGATTTTCTAAGAAATTTGATCTATTTTGGAAATTCCGCTATTATTATTCTCTGTCGCTTGTAATCTAAAGTCAGCAACTCATTTTCTTAGATATTTTATTCTCTATTGACCAAAACTGTGTATGAATCAATACACTCATAATATGATTTGTTGTTAAACAATACAGAGAGTAGAATAGATATAGACTTTGTCATGATATCCACATTTTTTTACCCTTTACATAAACTCATGGCATTACTAACAAGACTGAATAAACACTCAATTCTCATGACATCAAAATTTGTAATCCTTTTCATGACACAAAATATGTGAGCCTTTTCATAAATAAACTCCTATCTTGATATGATGTTAAAAAAAATTATTATGTAAAGTTTTAAAAGTCCTAAAATTTCCAAACAAACGGTGGGGTCGTCATCGTGATCGTATGGTAGTTGAATCTACCTATGAAATCAGTGTCTATCACCACTCAGGCTGTGAGTTCGAATTCTGCTGATGGTGAGGTGTACTCGATACAACATTATATGATGATAAAGTTTATCAGAGACTTGCGACAGGTCGGTGGTTTTCTCCAGGTACTCTTGGTTTCCTTCACCAATAAAACTGACCTAGATATAACTGAAATATTGTTGAAAGTGATGTTAAACACCATAAACCATTAAACCCTTTACATAAACTGATGGCATTACTAAAAAAAACTGAACAAACCACCCAATTTTCATGACATCCAAATTTGTGATCTTTTTTATGACACAAAATATGTGAGCATTTTCCACCAATAAACTCCTATCTGATATGATGTAAAAAAAAAAAACCAACATAATTAAGTAAACTTTAAAAGTCGTAAAATTTCCAAGCAAACGACAATTATATGTACCTTTAATAGGAAGTACAGTTGTGTAGTTAAAGACCTCCTCATCTGAAGCTTGTATATCACTGGAGGTCATCCATTCAACCTTGGCCTCTCCTATTGCTTCTAAACATACAGCTACAAACAAACAAAAGAGTAACCATTACAATTATACCAGTTCTTCTTCTTCTTTACATTTCTGGCCGTCCTTCACTACTGAAGATTATTGGCCGAGCGCCGTATAAAATTTAGTTAATACATAAGTTAACATATGTACAATAAACAATGAATCAAAGGTTAAAACTATATACATTTGATAACTACTATGAGTATGAGTGATTATGGTGTGAAAATTGGAATCAAGGCAGATACTGGGATCCTGCTCTTGAAACCGTCAACTGTGTCTGCAGTGGTAAATGTTGTAGGCAGTTGATTCCAAAGTGTGATAGACCTGGGGAAGTACGAGTATTTGTAGCAGTCTTTTGATGTCTGTATGTGCCTGAATGAATTTGGATTTGTGTGTCTGGTTCTGGTGTCAACTGGAATTAATAGGTTTGAATATGGTATGGCAACTAAGTGGTGTATGACTTTGTAAAAGAATATGAGTCTGTACCTTATGCGGCGCACCTCAAGTGGGGCCCAATTTAAGTCAGACATCATATCTATTACAGAGCTTGTATTGTGGTACCTGTTACTGACATAGCAGGCTGCTCTCCGTTGAATTTTTTCAATTTGAAGTTTTTGCTGTTGTGTGTGTGGGTCCCAAATGGTGTTATAATATTCCAATTTCGGTCGGACTAAAGCTTTGAATGGATGTTCTTTGATGGCTGGTGAATGTACTTTTAAATTTCTTTTAATGAATCCTAGTGACTGATTAGCTTTAGCTGTTATGGTGTTGATATGTTTGTCCCACTTTAAGTTATTCTGAATGGTAATGCCTAAATATTTTGCAGAGTCAGCTTTCTCTAGTGTGTGCCCATGCAATTGATATGTATGCGATATTGTTTTCCGCTTTTGTGGTACACTTACTACTGTGCATTTGTCTGGGTGGAAGTGCACGAGTCAGTCTTGTTCCCATTTACCTGCAGCATCGAGGTCTTGTTGGAGTTTTATTGCATCTTCTTTGTTTTTTATTTGTTTGTATATGATGCTGTCGTCTGCAAATAAACGGAGAGTGCTGTGTTGGATGTATTCTGCTAGATCGTTTATGAATATGAGAAATAATATAGGTTCAAGTACTGTTCCTTGAGGGACACCAGATGTTACAGGTATTTTGTTAGATGTTTCTCCCTCAAGGATAACCGTTTGTGTTCTGTCTGTAAGAAAGTCTTTTATCCAGTGAAAAGCGTTGCAGTTTATACCGTAGTAGCTGATTTTGTACATGAGATGTTTATGTGACACTTTGTCGAAAGCCTTAGCGAAGTCCATTATTATGAGGTCAGTTTGGATGTTTTTATCTGATGATTTGGCCAGGTCTTGAATGAATGATACTAGTTGTGTTTCACAAGAACGGGATGATCTGAACCCGTGCTGAAGATCGTATAATATATTATTGTATTCTAGATGTTTCATGATACTGCTTGTTACAACATGTTCTAAAAGTTTGCAGATGATACATGTAAGTGAGATCGGTCTATAATTTATAGGGTTGTTTTTATCACCTTTTTTAAATGAAAAAATAGGACAGGATGACTGTCTTGTGTATCAAGTGCTGTATGCAAATTTTATGATACATTTTGTGGACCTGTCCAAATCATTTGGATAAGTTTCAAGTCAATAAGTTTCGAAACGCTGATTATTGGGCAGATGATACCCTCTGGAATATTAGTCCACTAGCAGAGGTATCGACCCTGTGATAGCACAATTTTTGCCATTCAAAAAAAATGGTGGCCCTGTATTTTGCTGGATCCATATGGAATGGATTTATTTGTAGTTTTAGAGGAGAAGAGTTTTATTGTTTCAGCCAATCAGAACCAGGAATTGGCCTTGGCAGTCATGTTTTTTTTTTTACAGGATCAAGATGAAATAATTAAGATCTTTTGTACAGGACATCACAAACTTCATTCTGCAAAATTTAGTTTCAATTGGCCCCCAGAATTGATCAAAATGTGAAATGTTTTCAAGAAATCGAAAAATAGACCAACAGAATGGCAATAGCTCATATGACTGTTCGGGGCAGGTGAGCTAAAAAGTTGTGAATCATCCTGATAATCATATTGATACTCTTCTTGTCATCCATTTGTATGCATACATCTGTATGTATTTTATATTTTTAAATGTACAAAGGGCAGTTGTGGTCGTGATCATATGATAGTTGATTTACAACTACCTAGGCAATTAGTGCCTATCACCAATAAATTTGTGAGTTCGAATCTCGCTCATGAGGAGGTGTACTGGATACCCCAATATATGATAAAGTTTATCAGTTAGTAATGAAAGGTCTGTGGTTTTTTTCTCCAGGTACTCCAGTTTCTTCAACCAATAAAATTGACTGCCACAATATAACTGAAATATTGTTGAAAGTGGTGTTAAACACCATAACCCTAACACAAAAAATTCAACTTGGCTAACCACATTGAAGTTGATTCAGTTCAAATTTTTGATCTTTGAAATATGTAGAATATTGAATAAATTTTATTCATGTGATACTGGAATAATATCTCATGCATGGTGCTTAATTATTGGATGAAAAGAAATACTATACATGTCAAGGACATATGTATGTAGTTACTGAGTAGGTTTGCAAAGTGTAAATTTTCACACAGACTAATTTTCTGTTCTATCAAATAACTTCAGGACAGTGGCTATAATCTGCATTAGAATATTGCTCTCTGTACTATGCTACAGATGTATTTTCAAGTATTGTATGGACAAAAGAACTTCTCAGACTTCAATTTATTTTTGGTTTTGGTCCTTTTTGGTTCCCTCTTAACTAGGTCAAATCTGTTTGAAAAACTCATGCATAGAAATTTCATATGGAATCTATAGAAAACACCTTATCAAAACAGAACTTAAAATAAAAATTCAAAATATTAGGAATTTTGAACCACTTTTCACTTGAAAATGGTAATACCACATAAAAGAGAATTTTATAAGGAACATAAATAAATAATATCATTAAAACTAACTGAAACATAAACAATTCACATAAAAAAAAACAGAAAACACATTTATCGGTATCTTGAGACCTCTTGTTCCTGCAATTGTCTTCCAATTGCAACAAAAAACATAAACTTCATAGAAGATCATCCATTGAATATTTCTACTAAGCTTGGATTCAATTCGCCCAGTGGTTTTATAGAGAACAAGATTTTAATATAAAAGTTTATGTACCATAAAGAAGGATGCAAAGTTACTCCTTTGTGTCAGGTGAGATTAAACAATATTATTTTCTTTGCTTTACTTTCATGGAAGATGAACATTACTATTGAATAATTAACACTATGCTACTATGCTTCAATGCTTTTGACAATGATTTATTCAACAGTTGTGTACACAATGAACACAGTGACCTTCACCATTATTGTAATAAAATTACTCAATTTTTGGATATTAAATCAATAAGCAGTTATATAATTAAAAATTGGAAGAATGTGTTTATAGGACATGGAAATAACCCCTACATTAGTGCAAGCTTTGAAAATAACTTATTACTTCCATAAATTAATACAGCCCTTAACCCCCTGTCGACTTATGACCCATTTGAACAATAAGACTAACAAAGGTTGTGTTTTTCAAGGTTAACATTAAAGGGAAACAACTCACACATTAGTGTAAACTTTGAAAATAACTCATTACTTCTATGAACTAATACAACCCTTAACCACCTTCCTTCTAAGTAGATAAACTGGAAGCAATTGAACTAATACAACCCTTAACCACCTTCCTTCTAAGTAGATAAACTGGAAGCAATTTCACATCTACTAAATGATAGTGCTTAAATGCTAAACAAATTACAAGGAAATTTCCTTTCGAAATTGTACGAAAATTAGAAATAGATTACTGTCGTGTTTTGTGTAACAGTAACATAATTTTGTTACCAGAAATATTCCAAGCTAGCAATCATACATGATAATTATTAACACAAATCTTTGTCATGTCAATTTATCGTGTTATAACTCGACTGATCTCTCGATGCCAGGAATAATTTCTCTATCTTTTTTTTTCTGCTTGTTATTTTGATAGTAAGTGCAGTGTGTGATCCATAACTAAATTCAGACAAATAAAAACAATAATTCTTCTGATAGCAAAGAAACTTACAGTAAAAAAAAAAACGCTAATGGAACAGTGACCTATAAACATTATTTTTTTATAGCTTTTCATCATTTTCAACCTCAGAATCTAATTAACAAATCTACCTCAGGAATCAATCATTGTAAAGAAAAACAGGAGCGATGATGGACAGAAGCCGTTTCAAAAATTTACACTAGATCAAACATGCGAAATTACAAAAGTATAAATCTGTTTCTTCTATGAAATTGATTTATTTGTAGTGAATATGGTTTCAATGTTGGTTTATACAGCTGGCTAATGTTAATTACAAATTGGCACAAAAAACTTGATGACTGCTGTTAATATGATTGTTCAAAAGAAGGCAAAAGAGATGAATTATCTACAAAAGATACCCTTGTTAACGGTAGTATCATTAAAGACATAACAAGCCGGGATATCTTCCATGCTCTATTTTATTTAAAAAATAAAACTAATTGTGATTTATTGAGATCAAAAGATCAGATCTTTTCCTACTACATTTTTATTGAGTACATTACAGTATCATCATCAGTGATTTAACATTGTTTGACAGGAAACGTACTCCTGGTTTTGTGTTTTACTGCTGATATCACGAAGTGTGTTAAATTTACTGCAGCGGTGTTCAAGTGCAACGAGAATTCTAAACACTACAGAGAGATAACACCTCCAAATGTTTTATTAAAAGTACATCATAATAATATTTCATCTTCAAATAAAATAAAAGTGCATCCCTTTTGTTTTTGTAAGGGAACAACCATTTAACTTTTAGGGAGAAGTTTTTTTTGTTTTTTTTTAATTACTGTCACCCAAATGTATAGCAATATATATCTTCACCTGAATGAAATGATCTAACCCTGCATGCAGTTTTCAACAAGACATTTTGATATATTTGAAGAAAAAATGCTAATTTTTTGCTTCCTGTGAAAAAAAAATTCTGGCTCAAGGGAAAACACATAGCCACATACCCCCTAATGTTAAATGATCGACCTCTAATTTTTAAAAGCATTACTAGTATTTGAAAAGGTGTGCTATTTGTGTAGTACACTAATATGACATCATTAATTTTAGCTTCATCATAATTTATTGGACATTTTATTTTTAAAACTAAGGTTCATCTGCCTCTGGCACAGTTATCCTAACTTAAGAAAGTTTAAACAGTGATGGTTAACAATTGACATTGTCATTGTCTAAACAGATATATCATGCTTAGGAGGGGTATTTGCAAAAAATACACGTAGAGAGACAATAAAATTTCCCAAGGCGAGAGGCAACTGAAGAAAATTTAGTCTCAAGGTGGGTATTTTTCGCAGATACCCCTCCCAAACATGATATATCTATTTAATTACACTGAATATTATTCAGATTAATTATTTAATAAACAGTACAATTTTAGTTTTCTTTTCCATCCATTTTCAGCTTTTTTAATGGATTTTTCAGGACAGTTTAACTTTATTCTATAATATTTTATGTTATCATATGACATTTCACCTTCACATCGGAACACTTTTGGTTTTCAAATCTGAAATACATGTTGCATTACGTAGAACGGTAAAAAAGAAAGATTCTGAGTGATTTTGGGGGTTGAGTGAGGCTGGTGATGGTAAGAAAGACAATTCCACGGTACAGAGCCTGTTACCGAGGGTAGTAAAGTAAAATCCTCTATGTAAATACCATGTCTATGATAAAATTTAACACAATTAATTCAAAATATAAAAATACATGTACATGAAAAATGCAATGATATAATTGAACAAAACTAATTCAAAATATAATACATGAAAAATGCACTAGCTCTCAACCAATCAAAATCCAGGATAGTTATATAAGCTGTTATTATATCACAAATATAATAGTGCATTACCTTTCTGTACCAAGAAAACGCAATATCATATGGATTTGTCAATGGCTTAAAGGTTCTTATTTGAAATTATCTATTAGTTACAAAAAACGAACTATTTTAAGATAGATTTGAACAGTTTTATTTATTTTATTTGAAATAATTTAACAGTTACAATATTTTTTTAATCAAATTAGATTTTAACAGTTTTATTTATATTGTATATGCAGAAGTTTCTCAATCAATCAAGTAATTTCTGATTGAAATCTAATAACACAATAAAAAAATTATATTCAGAACTTTTAATTTGTACTTTTACACATATGACTAATGTAAAGAATTGCAATTACAAAGCTCCAAATAACAAATGTACCGGTACCTATAAGAATGGTTGGAATGCACAACTCCTTAACCATTAAACGCCAACTGCTTCTTTTTTCACTGAACCGAATTTTTGTCATGATTCGTCAAATCTGGTTTTCCGAGCTACCGTAAGCGTCAAATTGAAAGAAAATGTTATCGCAACCGTTATATATTTTGTGCAAATATTTATCGTGAGTTGTTTTATATGATAGGGGTCATCATGGACATGATCATATGTTAGTTGGATTAACAACTACCTATGCATTCAGTGCCTATCACCACAAAAGTTGTGAGTTCGAATCCCACTCTTGGCGAGTTGTACTCAATACAACTTTATGTGACTTGAGGCAAGTCGGCGGTTTCCTTCACCAATAAAACTAGTCGCCACGATATAACTGAAATATTGTTGAAGGTGGCATTAAACACCATAACCCAAAAAACCTCATTCCCCTCCTCTGATGATATTTTGGTTACCTGTCATCTCAAAATCATTCCATACCGATTTTATTCTGATATTACAATTAATCCTACAAGTCATAACGTAAGATGTATTAATTTTCATAAGAACATTTTCACCTGAACACAGGATTTAATTCCTTCCCACAATACTCTCAAATCATTTACGCTGCCAATCTTCAGAAGAATTTTTTTCCAGTAAAAAGGTCAAATCTCTCATGTTAGGTTCTATTCCTAAGAAAATTAACAATTAGGGTAATTATTATTGTATAAATTGGATATTAAGCCCATATAATCGTGATTCGTTCAGAAAGATCAAAGATGTCGATCTACTTGATGGAAATGAACCCTCGATAGGATACTTGTTATAATCACCACATATACTATAATATATATCATTTTTACAAGTATCTTTATCTTAAGAAACTTGTCCATTCCTTAAATTAAATTGATCCCCCACTTAGGTATAATTACTAGGTACAATACTCAATATTGAACTCTGTGTACTCAAACATAATAAATGTACATCACCTTCTTCATTTCTTAAAATATATGCCGAATATAATCAGGGCTTTCAATAATTTTCAAGTGTACCAGTAATTCACTATTTACATGAGGTACTTTTTCTTAAAATATATTACTGAAATATTGTAGAAAGTAGCATTAAATACCATAACCTTAACCTCTCTTAAAATTTGAACATATTTCATGAATATCTTATGCAACACTCTTTGAAATTAGGAGGTACTAATTGCCATCTTAAGTGGGTAAAAGAACCTAGTACCGCCCCTTATGGAAAGGTCTGTATAATGATTGTAAGTTGGGTGCATTTAATACATTGAAAACTGCAGTTGACATTTCATAATTTTTCATATCTGGATACAAAATCAAAGGCAGCAAGTCAACAGAGATATAATTATGTTATTACTTAATACATATCAAATTGTCATATGAATCAGACCATGAAGTTGAACTCAAATAATATTTTATTTGGCAAAATCTTACGACTAAAATTACACTTACGATAAAAAATTCTTCCTTAGGTGTACTCGACACAACATTATCATTGCACAATGTCTTTGTATTGCTTTCAATATTATCTGAACTACGATTTCTAAGAAAACCTTTTAAAAAGGACGAACTAAGACATACAGTGTTGAAGAGAATACACACAAACTAAGGAAAGTTATTAAATCAGACCAACGAAAAGGACGAACTAAGACAGACAGTCTAGAAGAGAATACACACAAACTAAGGAAAGTTATTAAATCAGACCAACGAAAAGGATGAACTAAGACAGACAGTCTAGAAGAGAATACACACAAACTAAGGAAAGTTATTAAATCAGACCAACGAAAAGGACGAACTAAGAGAGACAGTCTAGAAGAGAATACACACAAACTCAGGAAAGTTATTAAATCAGACGAACGAAAAGGACGAACTAAGACAGACAGTCTAGAAGAGAATACACACAAACTAAGGAAAGTTATTAAATCAGACCAACGAAAAGGACGAACTAAGACAGACAGTCTAGAAGAGAATACACACAAACTAAGGAAAGTTATTAAATCAGACCAACGAAAAGGACGAACTAAGACATACAGTCTAGAAGAGAATACACACAAACTAAGGAAAGTTATTAAATCAGACCAACGAAAAGGACGAACTAAGACATACAGTCTAGAAGAGAATACACACAAACTAAGGAAAGTTATTAAATCAGACCAACGAAAAGGACGAACTAAGACAGACAGTGTTGAAGAGAATACACACAAACTAAGGAAAGTTATTAAATCAGACCAACGAAAAGGACGAACTAAGACATACAGTCTAGAAGAGAATACACACAAACTAAGGAAAGTTATTAAATCAGACCAACGAAAAGGACAAACTAAGACATACAGTCTAGAAGAGAATACACACAAACTAAGGAAAGTTATTAAATCAGACCAACGAAAAGGACGAACTAAGACAGACAGTCTAGAAGAGAATACACACAAACTAAGGAAAGTTATTAAATCAGACCAACGAAACGGCCGAACTAAGACATACAGTCTAGAAGAGAATACACACAAACTAAGGAAAGTTATTAAATCAGACCAACGAAAAGGACGAACTAAGACAGACAGTCTAGAAGAGAATACACACAAACTAAGGAAAGTTATTAAATCAGACCAACGAAAAAGACGAACTAAGACATACAGTCTAGAAGAGAATACACACAAACTAAGGAAAGTTATTAAATCAGACCAACGAAAAGGACGAACTAAGACATACAGTCTAGAAGAGAATACACACAAACAAAGGAAAGTTATCAAATCAGACCAACGAAAAGGACGAACTAAGACATACAGTCTAGAAGAGAATACACACAAACTAAGGAAAGTTATTAAATCAGACCAACGAAAAGGACGAACTAAGACATACAGTCTAGAAGAGAATACACACAAACAAAGGAAAGTTATTAAATCAGAACAACGAAAAGAACGAACTAAGACATACAGTCTACAAGAGAATACACACAAACTAAGGAAAGTTATTAAATCAGAACAACGAAAAGGACGAACTAAGACATACAGTCTAGAAGAGAATACACACAAACTAAGGAAAGTTATTAAATCAGACCAACGAAAAGGACGAACTAAGACAGGCAGTCTAGAAGAGAATACACACAAACTAAGGAAAGTTATTAAATCAGACCAACGAAAAGGACGAACTAAGACATACAGTCTAGAAGAGAATACACACACACTAAGGAAAGTAATTAAATCAGACCAACGAAAAGGACGAAACTAAGACAGACAGTCTAGAAGAGAATACACACAAACTAAGGAAAGTTATTAAATCAGACCAACGAAAAGGACGAACTAAGACATACAGTGTTGAAGAGAATACACACAAACTAAGGAAAGTTATTAAATCAGACCAACGAAAAGGACGAACTAAGACATACAATCTAGAAGAGAATACACACAAACTAAGGAAAGTTATTAAATCAAACCAACGAAAAGGACGAACTAAGACAGTTAGTCTAGAAGAGAATACACACAAACTAAGGAAAGTTATTAAATCAGACCAACGAAAATGACGAACTAAGACAGACAGTCTAGAAGAGAATACACACAAACTAAGGAAAGTTATTAAATCAGACCAACGAAAAGGACGAACTAAGACAGACAATCTAGAAGAGAATACACACAAACAAAGGAAAGTTATTAAATCAGACCAACGAAAAGGACGAACTAAGACATACAGTCTAGAAGAGAATACACACAAACTAAGGAAAGTTATTAAATCAGACCAACGAAAAGGACGAACTAAGACATACAGTCTAGAAGAGAATACACACAAACTAAGGAAAGTTATTAAATCAGACCAACGAAAAGGACGAACTAAGACATACAGTCTAGAAGAGAATACACACACACTAAGGAAAGTAATTAAATCAGACCAACGAAAAGGACAAACTAAGACAGACAGTCTAGAAGAGAATACACACAAACTAAGGAAAGTTATTAAATCAGACCAACGAAAAGGACGAACTAAGACATACAGTGTTGAAGAGAATACACACAAACTAAGGAAAGTTATTAAATCAGACCAACCAAAAGGACGAACTAAGACAGACAGTGTTGAAGAGAATACACACAAACTAAGGAAAGTTATTAAATCAGACCAACGAAAAGGACGAACTAAGACATACAGTCTAGAAGAGAATACACACAAACTAAGGAAAGTTATTAAATCAGACCAACAAAAAGGACGAAACTAAGACAGACAGTCTAGAAGAGAATACACACAAACTAAGGAAAGTTATTAAATCAGACCAACGAAAAGGACGAACTAAGACATACAGTGTTGAAGAGAATACACACAAACTAAGGAAAGTTATTAAATCAGACCAACGAAAAGGACGAACTAAGACATACAATCTAGAAGAGAATACACACAAACTAAGGAAAGTTATTAAATCAAACCAACGAAAAGGACGAACTAAGACAGTTAGTCTAGAAGAGAATACACACAAACTAAGGAAAGTTATTAAATCAGACCAACGAAAATGACGAACTAAGACAGACAGTCTAGAAGAGAATACACACAAACTAAGGAAAGTTATTAAATCAGACCAACGAAAAGGACGAACTAAGACATACAGTCTAGAAGAGAATACACACAAACTAAGGAAAGTTATTAAATCAGACCAACGAAAAGGACGAACTAAGACATACAGTCTAGAAGAGAATACACACAAACTAAGGAAAGTTATTAAATCAGACCAACGAAAAGGACAAACTAAGACATACAGTCTAGAAGAGAATACACACACACTAAGGAAAGTAATTAAATCAGACCAACGAAAAGGACGAACTAAGACAGACAGTCTAGAAGAGAATACACACAAACTAAGGAAAGTTATTAAATCAGACCAATGAAAAGGACGAACTAAGACATACAGTCTAGAAGAGAATACACACAAACTAAGGAAAGTTATTAAATCAGACCAACGAAAAGGACGAACTAAGACAGACAGTCTAGAAGAGAATACACACAAACTAAGGAAAGTTATTAAATCAGACCAACGAAAAGGACGAACTAAGACAGACAGTGTTGAAGAGAATACACACAAACTAAGGAAAGTTATTAAATCAGACCAACGAAAAGGACGAACTAAGACATACAGTGTTGAAGAGAATACACACAAACTAAGGAAAGTTATTAAATCTGACCAACGAAAAGGACGAACTAAGACATACAGTCTAGAAGAGAATACACACAAACTAAGGAAAGTTATTAAATCAGACCAACGAAAAGGACGAACTAAGACATACAGTCTAGAAGAGAATACACACAAACTAAGGAAAGTTATTAAATCAGACCAACGAAAAGGACGAACTAAGACAGACAGTCTAGAAGAGAATACACACAAACTAAGGAAAGTTATTAAATCAGACCAACGAAAAGGACGAACTAAGACATACAGTGTTGAAGAGAATACACACAAACTAAGGAAAGTTATTAAATCAGACCAACCAAAAGGACGAACTAAGACAGACAGTGTTGAAGAGAATACACACAAACTAAGGAAAGTTATTAAATCAGACCAACGAAAAGGACGAACTAAGACATACAGTCTATAAGAGAATACACACAAACAAAGGAAAGTTATTAAATCAGACCAACGAAAAGGACGAACTAAGACATACAGTCTAGAAGAGAATACACACAAACTAAGGAAAGTTATTAAATCAGACCAACGAAAAGGACGAACTAAGACATACAGTCTAGAAGAGAATACACACAAACTAAGGAAAGTTATTAAATCAGACCAACGAAAAGGACGAACTAAGACATACAGTCTAGAAGAGAATACACACACACTAAGGAAAGTAATTAAATCAGACCAACGAAAAGGACGAACTAAGACAGACAGTCTAGAAGAGAATACACACAAACTAAGGAAAGTTATTAAATCAGACCAACGAAAAGGACGAACTAAGACATACAGTGTTGAAGAGAATACACACAAACTAAGGAAAGTTATTAAATCAGACCAACCAAAAGGACGAACTAAGACAGACAGTGTTGAAGAGAATACACACAAACTAAGGAAAGTTATTAAATCAGACCAACGAAAAGGACGAACTAAGACATACAGTCTAGAAGAGAATACACACAAACTAAGGAAAGTTATTAAATCAGACCAACAAAAAGGACGAAACTAAGACAGACAGTCTAGAAGAGAATACACACAAACTAAGGAAAGTTATTAAATCAGACCAACGAAAAGGACGAACTAAGACATACAGTGTTGAAGAGAATACACACAAACTAAGGAAAGTTATTAAATCAGACCAACGAAAAGGACGAACTAAGACATACAATCTAGAAGAGAATACACACAAACTAAGGAAAGTTATTAAATCAAACCAACGAAAAGGACGAACTAAGACAGTTAGTCTAGAAGAGAATACACACAAACTAAGGAAAGTTATTAAATCAGACCAACGAAAATGACGAACTAAGACAGACAGTCTAGAAGAGAATACACACAAACTAAGGAAAGTTATTAAATCAGACCAACGAAAAGGACGAACTAAGACAGACAATCTAGAAGAGAATACACACAAACAAAGGAAAGTTATTAAATCAGACCAACGAAAAGGACGAACTAAGACATACAGTCTAGAAGAGAATACACACAAACTAAGGAAAGTTATTAAATCAGACCAACGAAAAGGACGAACTAAGACATACAGTCTAGAAGAGAATACACACAAACTAAGGAAAGTTATTAAATCAGACCAACGAAAAGGACGAACTAAGACATACAGTCTAGAAGAGAATACACACACACTAAGGAAAGTAATTAAATCAGACCAACGAAAAGGACGAACTAAGACAGACAGTCTAGAAGAGAATACACACAAACTAAGGAAAGTTATTAAATCAGACCAACGAAAAGGACGAACTAAGACATACAGTGTTGAAGAGAATACACACAAACTAAGGAAAGTTATTAAATCAGACCAACCAAAAGGACGAACTAAGACAGACAGTGTTGAAGAGAATACACACAAACTAAGGAAAGTTATTAAATCAGACCAACGAAAAGGACGAACTAAGACATACAGTCTAGAAGAGAATACACACAAACTAAGGAAAGTTATTAAATCAGACCAACGAAAAGGACGAACTAAGACAGACAGTGTTGAAGAGAATACACACAAACTAAGGAAAGTTATTAAATCAGACCAACGAAAAGGACGAACTAAGACATACAGTGTTGAAGAGAATACACACAAACTAAGGAAAGTTATTAAATCTGACCAACGAAAAGGACGAACTAAGACATACAGTCTAGAAGAGAATACACACAAACTAAGGAAAGTTATTAAATCAGACCAACGAAAAGGACGAACTAAGACATACAGTCTAGAAGAGAATACACACAAACTAAGGAAAGTTATTAAATCAGACCAACGAAAAGGACGAACTAAGACAGACAGTCTAGAAGAGAATACACACAAACTAAGGAAAGTTATTAAATCAGACCAACGAAAAGGACGAACTAAGACATACAGTGTTGAAGAGAATACACACAAACTAAGGAAAGTTATTAAATCAGACCAACCAAAAGGACGAACTAAGACAGACAGTGTTGAAGAGAATACACACAAACTAAGGAAAGTTATTAAATCAGACCAACGAAAAGGACGAACTAAGACATACAGTCTATAAGAGAATACACACAAACAAAGGAAAGTTATCAAATCAGACCAACGAAAAGGACGAACTAAGACATACAGTCTAGAAGAGAATACACACAAACTAAGGAAAGTTATTAAATCAGACCAACGAAAAGGACGAACTAAGACAGACAGTCTAGAAGAGAATACACACAAACTAAGGAAAGTTATTAAATCAGACCAACGAAAAGGACGAACTAAGACATACAGTCTAGAAGAGAATACACACACACTAAGGAAAGTAATTAAATCAGACCAACGAAAAGGACGAAACTAAGACAGACAGTCTAGAAGAGAATACACACAAACTAAGGAAAGTTATTAAATCAGACCAACGAAAAGGACGAACTAAGACATACAGTGTTGAAGAGAATACACACAAACTAAGGAAAGTTATTAAATCAGACCAACGAAAAGGACGAACTAAGACATACAATCTAGAAGAGAATACACACAAACTAAGGAAAGTTATTAAATCAAACCAACGAAAAGGACGAACTAAGACAGTTAGTCTAGAAGAGAATACACACAAACTAAGGAAAGTTATTAAATCAGACCAACGAAAATGACGAACTAAGACAGACAGTCTAGAAGAGAATACACACAAACTAAGGAAAGTTATTAAATCAGACCAACGAAAAGGACGAACTAAGACAGACAATCTAGAAGAGAATACACACAAACAAAGGAAAGTTATTAAATCAGACCAACGAAAAGGACGAACTAAGACATACAGTCTAGAAGAGAATACACACAAACTAAGGAAAGTTATTAAATCAGACCAACGAAAAGGACGAACTAAGACATACAGTCTAGAAGAGAATACACACAAACTAAGGAAAGTTATTAAATCAGACCAACGAAAAGGACAAACTAAGACATACAGTCTAGAAGAGAATACACACACACTAAGGAAAGTAATTAAATCAGACCAACGAAAAGGACGAACTAAGACAGACAGTCTAGAAGAGAATACACACAAACTAAGGAAAGTTATTAAATCAGACCAACGAAAAGGACGAACTAAGACATACAGTCTAGAAGAGAATACACACAAACTAAGGAAAGTTATTAAATCAGACCAACGAAAAGGACGAACTAAGACAGACAGTCTAGAAGAGAATACACACAAACTAAGGAAAGTTATTAAATCAGACCAACGAAAAGGACGAACTAAGACAGACAGTGTTGAAGAGAATACACACAAACTAAGGAAAGTTATTAAATCAGACCAACGAAAAGGACGAACTAAGACATACAGTGTTGAAGAGAATACACACAAACTAAGGAAAGTTATTAAATCTGACCAACGAAAAGGACGAACTAAGACATACAGTCTAGAAGAGAATACACACAAACTAAGGAAAGTTATTAAATCAGACCAACGAAAAGGACGAACTAAGACATACAGTCTAGAAGAGAATACACACAAACTAAGGAAAGTTATTAAATCAGACCAACGAAAAGGACGAACTAAGACAGACAGTCTAGAAGAGAATACACACAAACTAAGGAAAGTTATTAAATCAGACCAACGAAAAGGACGAACTAAGACATACAGTGTTGAAGAGAATACACACAAACTAAGGAAAGTTATTAAATCAGACCAACCAAAAGGACGAACTAAGACAGACAGTGTTGAAGAGAATACACACAAACTAAGGAAAGTTATTAAATCAGACCAACGAAAAGGACGAACTAAGACATACAGTCTATAAGAGAATACACACAAACAAAGGAAAGTTATTAAATCAGACCAACGAAAAGGACGAACTAAGACATACAGTCTAGAAGAGAATACACACAAACTAAGGAAAGTTATTAAATCAGACCAACGAAAAGGACGAACTAAGACATACAGTCTAGAAGAGAATACACACAAACTAAGGAAAGTTATTAAATCAGACCAACGAAAAGGACGAACTAAGACATACAGTCTAGAAGAGAATACACACACACTAAGGAAAGTAATTAAATCAGACCAACGAAAAGGACGAACTAAGACAGACAGTCTAGAAGAGAATACACACAAACTAAGGAAAGTTATTAAATCAGACCAACGAAAAGGACGAACTAAGACATACAGTGTTGAAGAGAATACACACAAACTAAGGAAAGTTATTAAATCAGACCAACCAAAAGGACGAACTAAGACAGACAGTGTTGAAGAGAATACACACAAACTAAGGAAAGTTATTAAATCAGACCAACGAAAAGGACGAACTAAGACATACAGTCTAGAAGAGAATACACACAAACTAAGGAAAGTTATTAAATCAGACCAACAAAAAGGACGAAACTAAGAC
Source organism: Bathymodiolus septemdierum (assembly GCA_963383655.1). Taxonomy (NCBI): domain Eukaryota; kingdom Metazoa; phylum Mollusca; class Bivalvia; order Mytilida; family Modiolidae; genus Bathymodiolus; species Bathymodiolus septemdierum. The sequence continues at coordinate 73,117,074 of OY726517.1, forward strand.
AGACAGTCTAGAAGAGAATACACACAAACTAAGGAAAGTTATTAAATCAGACCAACGAAAAGGACGAACTAAGACATACAGTGTTGAAGAGAATACACACAAACTAAGGAAAGTTATTAAATCAGACCAACGAAAAGGACGAACTAAGACATACAATCTAGAAGAGAATACACACAAACTAAGGAAAGTTATTAAATCAAACCAACGAAAAGGACGAACTAAGACAGTTAGTCTAGAAGAGAATACACACAAACTAAGGAAAGTTATTAAATCAGACCAACGAAAATGACGAACTAAGACAGACAGTCTAGAAGAGAATACACACAAACTAAGGAAAGTTATTAAATCAGACCAACGAAAAGGACGAACTAAGACAGACAATCTAGAAGAGAATACACACAAACAAAGGAAAGTTATTAAATCAGACCAACGAAAAGGACGAACTAAGACATACAGTCTAGAAGAGAATACACACAAACTAAGGAAAGTTATTAAATCAGACCAACGAAAAGGACGAACTAAGACATACAGTCTAGAAGAGAATACACACAAACTAAGGAAAGTTATTAAATCAGACCAACGAAAAGGACGAACTAAGACATACAGTCTAGAAGAGAATACACACACACTAAGGAAAGTAATTAAATCAGACCAACGAAAAGGACGAACTAAGACAGACAGTCTAGAAGAGAATACACACAAACTAAGGAAAGTTATTAAATCAGACCAACGAAAAGGACGAACTAAGACATACAGTGTTGAAGAGAATACACACAAACTAAGGAAAGTTATTAAATCAGACCAACCAAAAGGACGAACTAAGACAGACAGTGTTGAAGAGAATACACACAAACTAAGGAAAGTTATTAAATCAGACCAACGAAAAGGACGAACTAAGACATACAGTCTAGAAGAGAATACACACAAACTAAGGAAAGTTATTAAATCAGACCAACGAAAAGGACGAACTAAGACAGACAGTGTTGAAGAGAATACACACAAACTAAGGAAAGTTATTAAATCAGACCAACGAAAAGGACGAACTAAGACATACAGTGTTGAAGAGAATACACACAAACTAAGGAAAGTTATTAAATCTGACCAACGAAAAGGACGAACTAAGACATACAGTCTAGAAGAGAATACACACAAACTAAGGAAAGTTATTAAATCAGACCAACGAAAAGGACGAACTAAGACATACAGTCTAGAAGAGAATACACACAAACTAAGGAAAGTTATTAAATCAGACCAACGAAAAGGACGAACTAAGACAGACAGTCTAGAAGAGAATACACACAAACTAAGGAAAGTTATTAAATCAGACCAACGAAAAGGACGAACTAAGACATACAGTGTTGAAGAGAATACACACAAACTAAGGAAAGTTATTAAATCAGACCAACCAAAAGGACGAACTAAGACAGACAGTGTTGAAGAGAATACACACAAACTAAGGAAAGTTATTAAATCAGACCAACGAAAAGGACGAACTAAGACATACAGTCTATAAGAGAATACACACAAACAAAGGAAAGTTATCAAATCAGACCAACGAAAAGGACGAACTAAGACATACAGTCTAGAAGAGAATACACACAAACTAAGGAAAGTTATTAAATCAGACCAACGAAAAGGACGAACTAAGACAGACAGTCTAGAAGAGAATACACACAAACTAAGGAAAGTTATTAAATCAGACCAACGAAAAGGACGAACTAAGACATACAGTCTAGAAGAGAATACACACACACTAAGGAAAGTAATTAAATCAGACCAACGAAAAGGACGAAACTAAGACAGACAGTCTAGAAGAGAATACACACAAACTAAGGAAAGTTATTAAATCAGACCAACGAAAAGGACGAACTAAGACATACAGTCTAGAAGAGAATACACACAAACTAAGGAAAGTTATTAAATCAGACCAACGAAAAGGACGAACTAAGACATACAGTCTAGAAGAGAATACACACACACTAAGGAAAGTAATTAAATCAGACCAACGAAAAGGACGAACTAAGACAGACAGTCTAGAAGAGAATACACACAAACTAAGGAAAGTTATTAAATCAGACCAACGAAAAGGACGAACTAAGACATACAGTGTTGAAGAGAATACACACAAACTAAGGAAAGTTATTAAATCAGACCAACCAAAAGGACGAACTAAGACAGACAGTGTTGAAGAGAATACACACAAACTAAGGAAAGTTATTAAATCAGACCAACGAAAAGGACGAACTAAGACATACAGTCTAGAAGAGAATACACACAAACTAAGGAAAGTTATTAAATCAGACCAACGAAAAGGACGAACTAAGACAGACAGTGTTGAAGAGAATACACACAAACTAAGGAAAGTTATTAAATCAGACCAACGAAAAGGACGAACTAAGACATACAGTGTTGAAGAGAATACACACAAACTAAGGAAAGTTATTAAATCTGACCAACGAAAAGGACGAACTAAGACATACAGTCTAGAAGAGAATACACACAAACTAAGGAAAGTTATTAAATCAGACCAACGAAAAGGACGAACTAAGACATACAGTCTAGAAGAGAATACACACAAACTAAGGAAAGTTATTAAATCAGACCAACGAAAAGGACGAACTAAGACAGACAGTCTAGAAGAGAATACACACAAACTAAGGAAAGTTATTAAATCAGACCAACGAAAAGGACGAACTAAGACATACAGTGTTGAAGAGAATACACACAAACTAAGGAAAGTTATTAAATCAGACCAACCAAAAGGACGAACTAAGACAGACAGTGTTGAAGAGAATACACACAAACTAAGGAAAGTTATTAAATCAGACCAACGAAAAGGACGAACTAAGACATACAGTCTATAAGAGAATACACACAAACAAAGGAAAGTTATCAAATCAGACCAACGAAAAGGACGAACTAAGACATACAGTCTAGAAGAGAATACACACAAACTAAGGAAAGTTATTAAATCAGACCAACGAAAAGGACGAACTAAGACAGACAGTCTAGAAGAGAATACACACAAACTAAGGAAAGTTATTAAATCAGACCAACGAAAAGGACGAACTAAGACATACAGTCTAGAAGAGAATACACACACACTAAGGAAAGTAATTAAATCAGACCAACGAAAAGGACGAAACTAAGACAGACAGTCTAGAAGAGAATACACACAAACTAAGGAAAGTTATTAAATCAGACCAACGAAAAGGACGAACTAAGACATACAGTGTTGAAGAGAATACACACAAACTAAGGAAAGTTATTAAATCAGACCAACGAAAAGGACGAACTAAGACATACAATCTAGAAGAGAATACACACAAACTAAGGAAAGTTATTAAATCAAACCAACGAAAAGGACGAACTAAGACAGTTAGTCTAGAAGAGAATACACACAAACTAAGGAAAGTTATTAAATCAGACCAACGAAAATGACGAACTAAGACAGACAGTCTAGAAGAGAATACACACAAACTAAGGAAAGTTATTAAATCAGACCAACGAAAAGGACGAACTAAGACAGACAATCTAGAAGAGAATACACACAAACTAAGGAAAGTTATTAAATCAGACCAACGAAAAGGACGAACTAAGACATACAGTCTAGAAGAGAATACACACAAACTAAGGAAAGTTATTAAATCAGACCAACGAAAAGGACGAACTAAGACATACAGTCTAGAAGAGAATACACACAAACTAAGGAAAGTTATTAAATCAGACCAACGAAAAGGACAAACTAAGACATACAGTCTAGAAGAGAATACACACACACTAAGGAAAGTAATTAAATCAGACCAACGAAAAGGACGAACTAAGACAGACAGTCTAGAAGAGAATACACACAAACTAAGGAAAGTTATTAAATCAGACCAACGAAAAGGACGAACTAAGACATACAGTCTAGAAGAGAATACACACAAACTAAGGAAAGTTATTAAATCAGACCAACGAAAAGGACGAACTAAGACAGACAGTCTAGAAGAGAATACACACAAACTAAGGAAAGTTATTAAATCAGACCAACGAAAAGGACGAACTAAGACAGACAGTGTTGAAGAGAATACACACAAACTAAGGAAAGTTATTAAATCAGACCAACGAAAAGGACGAACTAAGACAGACAGTCTAGAAGAGAATACACACAAACTAAGGAAAGTTATTAAATCTGACCAACGAAAAGGACGAACTAAGACATACAGTCTAGAAGAGAATACACACAAACTAAGGAAAGTTATTAAATCAGACCAACGAAAAGGACGAACTAAGACATACAGTCTAGAAGAGAATACACACAAACTAAGGAAAGTTATTAAATCAGACCAACGAAAAGGACGAACTAAGACATACAGTGTTGAAGAGAATACACACAAACTAAGGAAAGTTATTAAATCAGACCAACCAAAAGGACGAACTAAGACAGACAGTGTTGAAGAGAATACACACAAACTAAGGAAAGTTATTAAATCAGACCAACGAAAAGGACGAACTAAGACAGACAGTGTTGAAGAGAATACACACAAACTAAGGAAAGTTATTAAATCAGACCAACGAAAAGGACGAACTAAGACATACAGTCTAGAAGAGAATACACACAAACTAAGGAAAGTTATTAAATCAGACCAACGAAAAGGACGAACTAAGACATACAGTGTAAAAGAGAATACACACAAACTAAGGAAAGTTATTAAATCAGACCAACGAAAAGGACGAACTAAGACATACAGTCTAGAAGAGAATACACACAAACTAAGGAAAGTTATTAAATCAGACCAACGAAAAGGACGAACTAAGACAGACAGTCTAGAAGAGAATACACACAAACTAATGAAAGTTATTAAATCAGACCAACGAAAAGGACGAACTAAAACATACAGTCTAGAAGAGAATACACACAAACTAAGGAAAGTTATTAAATCAGACCAACGAAAAGGACGAACTAAGACAGACAGTCTAGAAGAGAATACACACAAACTAAGGAAAGTTATTAAATCAGACCAACGAAAAGGACGAACTAAGACATACAGTGTTGAAGAGAATACACACAAACTAAGCAAAGTTATTAAATCAGACCAACGAAAAGGACGAACTAAGACAGACAGTGTTGAAGAGAATACACACAAACTAAGGAAAGTTATTAAATCAGACCACTGAAAAGGACGAACTAAGACATACAGTGTTGAAGAAAATACACACAAACTAAGGAAAGTTATTAAATCAGACCAACGAAAAGGACGAACTAAGACATACAGTCTAGAAGAGAATACACACAAACTAAGGAAAGTTATTAAATCAGACCAACGAAAAGGACGAACTAAGACAGACAGTGCTGAAGAGAATACACACAAACTAAGGAAAGTTATTAAATCAGACCAACGAAAAGGACGAACTAAGACATACAGTGTTAAAGAGAATACACACAAACTAAGGAAAGTTATTAAATCAGACCAACGAAAAGGACGAACTAAGACATACAGTCTAGAAGAGAATACACACAAACAAAGGAAAGTTATTAAATCAGACCAACGAAAAGGACGAACTAAGACAGACAGTCTAGAAGAGAATACACACAAACTAAGGAAAGTTATTAAATCAGACCAACGAAAAGGACGAACTAAGACATACAGTGTTGAAGAGAATACACACAAACTAAGGAAAGTTATTAAATCAGACCAACGAAAAGGACGAACTAAGACATACAATCTAGAAGAGAATACACACAAACTAAGGAAAGTTATTAAATCAAACCAACGAAAAGGACGAACTAAGACAGTTAGTCTAGAAGAGAATACACACAAACTAAGGAAAGTTATTAAATCAGACCAACGAAAATGACGAACTAAGACAGACAGTCTAGAAGAGAATACACACAAACTAAGGAAAGTTATTAAATCAGACCAACGAAAAGGACGAACTAAGACAGACAATCTAGAAGAGAATACACACAAACAAAGGAAAGTTATTAAATCAGACCAACGAAAAGGACGAACTAAGACATACAGTCTAGAAGAGAATACACACAAACTAAGGAAAGTTATTAAATCAGACCAACGAAAAGGACGAACTAAGACATACAGTCTAGAAGAGAATACACACAAACTAAGGAAAGTTATTAAATCAGACCAACGAAAAGGACGAACTAAGACAGACATTCGAGAACACAAACTAAGGAAAGTTATTAAATCAGACCAACGAAAAGGACGAACTAAGACATACAGTGTTAAAGAGAATACACACAAACTAAGGAAAGTTATTAAATCAGACCAACGAAAAGGACGAACTAAGACATACAGTCTAGAAGAGAATACACACAAACTAAGGAAAGTTATTAAATCAGACCAACGAAAAGGACGAACTAAGACAGACAGTCTAGAAGAGAATACACACAAACTAATGAAAGTTATTAAATCAGACCAACGAAAAGGACGAACTAAAACATACAGTCTAGAAGAGAATACACACAAACTAAGGAAAGTTATTAAATCAGACCAACGAAAAGGACGAACTAAGACAGACAGTCTAGAAGAGAATACACACAAACTAAGGAAAGTTATTAAATCAGACCAACGAAAAGGACGAACTAAGACATACAGTGTTGAAGAGAATACACACAAACTAAGCAAAGTTATTAAATCAGACCAACGAAAAGGACGAACTAAGACAGACAGTGTTGAAGAGAATACACACAAACTAAGGAAAGTTATTAAATCAGACCAACGAAAAGGACGAACTAAGACATACAGTGTTGAAGAAAATACACACAAACTAAGGAAAGTTATTAAATCAGACCAACGAAAAGGACGAACTAAGACATACAGTCTAGAAGAGAATACACACAAACTAAGGAAAGTTATTAAATCAGACCAACGAAAAGGACGAACTAAGACATACAGTGCTGAAGAGAATACACACAAACTAAGGAAAGTTATTAAATCAGACCAACGAAAAGGACGAACTAAGACATACAGTGTTAAAGAGAATACACACAAACTAAGGAAAGTTATTAAATCAGACCAACGAAAAGGACGAACTAAGACATACAGTCTAGAAGAGAATACACACAAACTAAGGAAAGTTATTAAATCAGACCAACGAAAAGGACGAACTAAGACAGACAGTCTAGAAGAGAATACACACAAACTAAGGAAAGTTATTAAATCAGACCAACGAAAAGGACAAACTAAAACATACAGTCTAGAAGAGAATACACACAAACGAAGGAAAGTTATTAAATCAGACCAACGAAAAGGACGAACTAAGACAGACAGTCTAGAAGAGAATACACACAAACTAAGAAAAGTTATTAAATCAGACCAACGAAAAGGACGAACTAAGACATACAGTGTTGAAGAGAATACACACAAACTAAGGAAAGTTATTAAATCAGACCAACGAAAAGGACAAACTAAGACAGACAGTGTTGAAGAGAATACACACAAACTAAGGAAAGTTATTAAATCAGACCAACGAAAAGGACGAACTAAGACATACAGTGTTGAAGAGAATACACACAAACTAAGGAAAGTTATTAAATCAGACCAACGAAAAGGACGAACTAAGACATACAGTCTAGAAGAGAATACACACAAACTAAGGAAAGTTATTAAATCAGACCAACGAAAAGGACGAACTAAGACAGACAGTGTTGAAGAGAATACACACAAACTAAGGAAAGTTATTAAATCAGACCACCGAAAAGGACGAACTAAGACATACAGTGTTGAAGAAAATACACACAAACTAAGGAAAGTTATTAAATCAGACCAACGAAAAGGACGAACTAAGACAGACAGTGTTGAAGAGAATACACACAAACTAAGGAAAGTTATTAAATCAGACCAACGAAAAGGACGAACTAAGACATACAGTCTAGAAGAGAATACACACAAACTAAGGAAAGTTATTAAATCAGACCAACGAAAAGGACGAACTAAGACATACAGTCTAGAAGAGAATACACACAAACTAAGGAAAGTTATTAAATCAGACCAACGAAAAGGAAGAACTAAGACAGACAGTGTTGAAGAGAATACACACAAACTAAGGAAAGTTATTAAATCAGACCAACAAAAAGGACGAACTAAGACAGACAGTGTTGAAGAGAATACACACAAACTAAGGAAAGTTATTAAATCAGACCAACGAAAAGGACGAACTAAGACAGACAGTGTTGAAGAGAATACACACAAACTAAGGAAAGTTATTAAATCAGACCAACGAAAAGGACGAACTAAGACATACAGTCTAGAAGAGAATACACACAAACTAAGGAAAGTTATTAAATCAGACCAACGAAAAGGACGAACTAAGACAGACAGTCTAGAAGAGAATACACACAAACTAAGGAAAGTTATTAAATCAGACCAACGAAAAGGACGAACTAAGACAGACAGTGTTGAAGAGAATACACACAAACTAAGGAAAGTTATTAAATCAGACCAACAAAAAGGACGAACTAAGACAGACAGTGTTGAAGAGAATACACACAAACTAAGGAAAGTTATTAAATCAGACCAACGAAAAGGACGAACTAAGACAGACAGTCTAGAAGAGAATACACACAAACTAAGGAAAGTTATTAAATCAGACCAACGAAAAGGACGAACTAAGACATACAGTCTAGAAGAGAATACACACAAACTAAGGAAAGTTATTAAATCAGACCAACGAAAAGGACGAACTAAGACAGACAGTCTAGAAGAGAATACACACAAACTAAGGAAAGTTATTAAATCAGACCAACGAAAAGGACGAACTAAGACATACAGTGTTGAAGAGAATACACACAAACTAAGGAAAGTTATTAAATCAGACCAACCAAAAGGACGAACTAAGACAGACAGTGTTGAAGAGAATACACACAAACTAAGGAAAGTTATTAAATCAGACCAACGAAAAGGACGAACTAAGACAGACAGTGTTGAAGAGAATACACACAAACTAAGGAAAGTTATTAAATCAGACCAACGAAAAGGACGAACTAAGACATACAGTCTAGAAGAGAATACACACAAACTAAGGAAAGTTATTAAATCAGACCAACGAAAAGGACGAACTAAGACATACAGTGTTAAAGAGAATACACACAAACTAAGGAAAGTTATTAAATCAGACCAACGAAAAGGACGAACTAAGACATACAGTCTAGAAGAGAATACACACAAACTAAGGAAAGTTATTAAATCAGACCAACGAAAAGGACGAACTAAGACAGACAGTCTAGAAGAGAATACACACAAACTAATGAAAGTTATTAAATCAGACCAACGAAAAGGACGAACTAAAACATACAGTCTAGAAGAGAATACACACAAACTAAGGAAAGTTATTAAATCAGACCAACGAAAAGGACGAACTAAGACAGACAGTCTAGAAGAGAATACACACAAACTAAGGAAAGTTATTAAATCAGACCAACGAAAAGGACGAACTAAGACATACAGTGTTGAAGAGAATACACACAAACTAAGCAAAGTTATTAAATCAGACCAACGAAAAGGACGAACTAAGACAGACAGTGTTGAAGAGAATACACACAAACTAAGGAAAGTTATTAAATCAGACCACCGAAAAGGACGAACTAAGACATACAGTGTTGAAGAAAATACACACAAACTAAGGAAAGTTATTAAATCAGACCAACGAAAAGGACGAACTAAGACATACAGTCTAGAAGAGAATACACACAAACTAAGGAAAGTTATTAAATCAGACCAATGAAAAGGACGAACTAAGACAGACAGTGCTGAAGAGAATACACACAAACTAAGGAAAGTTATTAAATCAGACCAACGAAAAGGACGAACTAAGACATACAGTGTTAAAGAGAATACACACAAACTAAGGAAAGTTATTAAATCAGACCAACGAAAAGGACGAACTAAGACATACAGTCTAGAAGAGAATACACACAAACTAAGGAAAGTTATTAAATCAGACCAACGAAAAGGACGAACTAAGACAGACAGTCTAGAAGAGAATACACACAAACTAAGGAAAGTTATTAAATCAGACCAACGAAAAGGACGAACTAAAACATACAGTCTAGAAGAGAATACACACAAACTAAGGAAAGTTATTAAATCAGACCAACGAAAAGGACGAACTAAGACAGACAGTCTAGAAGAGAATACACACAAACTAAGAAAAGTTATTAAATCAGACCAACGAAAAGGACGAACTAAGACATACAGTGTTGAAGAGAATACACACAAACTAAGGAAAGTTATTAAATCAGACCAACGAAAAGGACGAACTAAGACAGACAGTGTTGAAGAGAATACACACAAACTAAGGAAAGTTATTAAATCAGACCAACGAAAAGGACGAACTAAGACATACAGTGTTGAAGAGAATACACACAAACTAAGGAAAGTTATTAAATCAGACCAACGAAAAGGACGAACTAAGACATACAGTCTAGAAGAGAATACACACAAACTAAGGAAAGTTATTAAATCAGACCAACGAAAAGGACGAACTAAGACAGACAGTGTTGAAGAGAATACACACAAACTAAGGAAAGTTATTAAATCAGACCACCGAAAAGGACGAACTAAGACATACAGTGTTGAAGAAAATACACACAAACTAAGGAAAGTTATTAAATCAGACCAACGAAAAGGACGAACTAAGACAGACAGTGTTGAAGAGAATACACACAAACTAAGGAAAGTTATTAAATCAGACCAACGAAAAGGACGAACTAAGACAGACAGTCTAGAAGAGAATACACACAAACTAAGGAAAGTTATTAAATCAGACCAACGAAAAGGACGAACTAAGACATACAGTGTTGAAGAGAATACACACAAACTAAGGAAAGTTATTAAATCTGACCAACGAAAAGGACGAACTAAGACATACAGTCTAGAAGAGAATACACACAAACTAAGGAAAGTTATTAAATCAGACCAACGAAAAGGACGAACTAAGACATACAGTCTAGAAGAGAATACACACAAACTAAGGAAAGTTATTAAATCAGACCAACGAAAAGGACGAACTAAGACAGACAGTCTAGAAGAGAATACACACAAACTAAGGAAAGTTATTAAATCAGACCAACGAAAAGGACGAACTAAGACATACAGTGTTGAAGAGAATACACACAAACTAAGGAAAGTTATTAAATCAGACCAACCAAAAGGACGAACTAAGACAGACAGTGTTGAAGAGAATACACACAAACTAAGGAAAGTTATTAAATCAGACCAACGAAAAGGACGAACTAAGACAGACAGTGTTGAAGAGAATACACACAAACTAAGGAAAGTGATTAAATCAGACCAACGAAAAGGACGAACTAAGACATACAGTCTAGAAGAGAATACACACAAACTAAGGAAAGTTATTAAATCAGACCAACGAAAAGGACGAACTAAGACAGACATTCGAGAACACAAACTAAGGAAAGTTATTAAATCAGACCAACGAAAAGGACGAACTAAGACATACAGTGTTAAAGAGAATACACACAAACTAAGGAAAGTTATTAAATCAGACCAACGAAAAGGACGAACTAAGACATACAGTCTAGAAGAGAATACACACAAACTAAGGAAAGTTATTAAATCAGACCAACGAAAAGGACGAACTAAGACAGACAGTCTAGAAGAGAATACACACAAACTAATGAAAGTTATTAAATCAGACCAACGAAAAGGACGAACTAAAACATACAGTCTAGAAGAGAATACACACAAACTAAGGAAAGTTATTAAATCAGACCAACGAAAAGGACGAACTAAGACAGACAGTCTAGAAGAGAATACACACAAACTAAGGAAAGTTATTAAATCAGACCAACGAAAAGGACGAACTAAGACATACAGTGTTGAAGAGAATACACACAAACTAAGCAAAGTTATTAAATCAGACCAACGAAAAGGACGAACTAAGACAGACAGTGTTGAAGAGAATACACACAAACTAAGGAAAGTTATTAAATCAGACCACCGAAAAGGACGAACTAAGACATACAGTGTTGAAGAAAATACACACAAACTAAGGAAAGTTATTAAATCAGACCAACGAAAAGGACGAACTAAGACATACAGTCTAGAAGAGAATACACACAAACTAAGGAAAGTTATTAAATCAGACCAACGAAAAGGACGAACTAAGACAGACAGTGCTGAAGAGAATACACACAAACTAAGGAAAGTTATTAAATCAGACCAACGAAAAGGACGAACTAAGACATACAGTGTTAAAGAGAATACACACAAACTAAGGAAAGTTATTAAATCAGACCAACGAAAAGGACGAACTAAGACATACAGTCTAGAAGAGAATACACACAAACTAAGGAAAGTTATTAAATCAGACCAACGAAAAGGACGAACTAAGACATACAGTGTTGAAGAGAATACACACAAACTAAGGAAAGTTATTAAATCAGACCAACCAAAAGGACGAACTAAGACAGACAGTGTTGAAGAGAATACACACAAACTAAGGAAAGTTATTAAATCAGACCAACGAAAAGGACGAACTAAGACAGACAGTGTTGAAGAGAATACACACAAACTAAGGAAAGTGATTAAATCAGACCAACGAAAAGGACGAACTAAGACATACAGTCTAGAAGAGAATACACACAAACTAAGGAAAGTTATTAAATCAGACCAACGAAAAGGACGAACTAAGACAGACATTCGAGAACACAAACTAAGGAAAGTTATTAAATCAGACCAACGAAAAGGACGAACTAAGACATACAGTGTTAAAGAGAATACACACAAACTAAGGAAAGTTATTAAATCAGACCAACGAAAAGGACGAACTAAGACATACAGTCTAGAAGAGAATACACACAAACTAAGGAAAGTTATTAAATCAGACCAACGAAAAGGACGAACTAAGACAGACAGTCTAGAAGAGAATACACACAAACTAATGAAAGTTATTAAATCAGACCAACGAAAAGGACGAACTAAAACATACAGTCTAGAAGAGAATACACACAAACTAAGGAAAGTTATTAAATCAGACCAACGAAAAGGACGAACTAAGACAGACAGTCTAGAAGAGAATACACACAAACTAAGGAAAGTTATTAAATCAGACCAACGAAAAGGACGAACTAAGACATACAGTGTTGAAGAGAATACACACAAACTAAGCAAAGTTATTAAATCAGACCAACGAAAAGGACGAACTAAGACAGACAGTGTTGAAGAGAATACACACAAACTAAGGAAAGTTATTAAATCAGACCACCGAAAAGGACGAACTAAGACATACAGTGTTGAAGAAAATACACACAAACTAAGGAAAGTTATTAAATCAGACCAACGAAAAGGACGAACTAAGACATACAGTCTAGAAGAGAATACACACAAACTAAGGAAAGTTATTAAATCAGACCAACGAAAAGGACGAACTAAGACAGACAGTGCTGAAGAGAATACACACAAACTAAGGAAAGTTATTAAATCAGACCAACGAAAAGGACGAACTAAGACATACAGTGTTAAAGAGAATACACACAAACTAAGGAAAGTTATTAAATCAGACCAACGAAAAGGACGAACTAAGACATACAGTCTAGAAGAGAATACACACAAACTAAGGAAAGTTATTAAATCAGACCAACGAAAAGGACGAACTAAGACAGACAGTCTAGAAGAGAATACACACAAACTAAGGAAAGTTATTAAATCAGACCAACGAAAAGGACGAACTAAAACATACAGTCTAGAAGAGAATACACACAAACGAAGGAAAGTTATTAAATCAGACCAACGAAAAGGACGAACTAAGACAGACAGTCTAGAAGAGAATACACACAAACTAAGAAAAGTTATTAAATCAGACCAACGAAAAGGACGAACTAAGACATACAGTGTTGAAGAGAATACACACAAACTAAGGAAAGTTATTAAATCAGACCAACGAAAAGGACGAACTAAGACAGACAGTGTTGAAGAGAATACACACAAACTAAGGAAAGTTATTAAATCAGACCAACGAAAAGGACGAACTAAGACATACAGTGTTGAAGAGAATACACACAAACTAAGGAAAGTTATTAAATCAGACCAACGAAAAGGACGAACTAAGACATACAGTCTAGAAGAGAATACACACAAACTAAGGAAAGTTATTAAATCAGACCAACGAAAAGGACGAACTAAGACAGACAGTGTTGAAGAGAATACACACAAACTAAGGAAAGTTATTAAATCAGACCACCGAAAAGGACGAACTAAGACATACAGTGTTGAAGAAAATACACACAAACTAAGGAAAGTTATTAAATCAGACCAACGAAAAGGACGAACTAAGACAGACAGTGTTGAAGAGAATACACACAAACTAAGGAAAGTTATTAAATCAGACCAACGAAAAGGACGAACTAAGACATACAGTCTAGAAGAGAATACACACAAACTAAGCAAAGTTATTAAATCAGACCAACGAAAAGGACGAACTAAGACATACAGTCTAGAAGAGAATACACACAAACTAAGGAAAGTTATTAAATCAGACCAACGAAAAGGAAGAACTAAGACAGACAGTGTTGAAGAGAATACACACAAACTAAGGAAAGTTATTAAATCAGACCAACAAAAAGGACGAACTAAGACAGACAGTGTTGAAGAGAATACACACAAACTAAGGAAAGTTATTAAATCAGACCAACGAAAAGGACGAACTAAGACAGACAGTGTTGAAGAGAATACACACAAACTAAGGAAAGTTATTAAATCAGACCAACGAAAAGGACGAACTAAGACATACAGTCTAGAAGAGAATACACACAAACTAAGGAAAGTTATTAAATCAGACCAACGAAAAGGACGAACTAAGACAGACAGTCTAGAAGAGAATACACACAAACTAAGGAAAGTTATTAAATCAGACCAACGAAAAGGACGAACTAAGACAGACAGTGTTGAAGAGAATACACACAAACTAAGGAAAGTTATTAAATCAGACCAACAAAAAGGACGAACTAAGACATACAGTCTAGAAGAGAATACACACAAACTAAGGAAAGTTATTAAATCAGACCAACGAAAAGGACGAACTAAGACAGACAGTGTTGAAGAGAATACACACAAACTAAGGAAAGTTATTAAATCAGACCAACGAAAAGGACGAACTAAGACATACAGTGTTGAAGAGAATACACACAAACTAAGGAAAGTTATTAAATCAGACCAACGAAAAGGACGAACTAAGACATACAGTCTAGAAGAGAATACACACAAACTAAGGAAAGTTATTAAATCAGAACAATGAAAAGGACGAACTAAGACATACAGTCTAGAAGAGAATACACACAAACTAAGGAAAGTTATTAAATCAAACCAACGAAAAGGACGAACTAAGACAGACAGTGTTGAAGAGAATACACACAAACTAAGGAAAGTTATTAAATTAGACCAACGAAAACGACGAACTAAGACATACAGTGTTGAAGAGAATACACACAAACTAAGGAAAGTTATTAAATCAGACCAACGAAAAGGACGAACTAAGACATACAGTCTAGAAGAGAATACACACAAACTAAGGAAAGTTATTAAATCAGACCAACGAAAAGGACGAACTAAGACATACAGTCTAGAAGAGAATACACACAAACTAAGGAAAGTTATTAAATCAGACCAACGAAAAGGAAGAACTAAGACAGACAGTGTTGAAGAGAATACACACAAACTAAGGAAAGTTATTAAATCAGACCAACAAAAAGGACGAACTAAGACAGACAGTGTTGAAGAGAATACACACAAACTAAGGAAAGTTATTAAATCAGACCAACGAAAAGGACGAACTAAGACAGACAGTGTTGAAGAGAATACACACAAACTAAGTAAAGTTATTAAATCAGACCAACGAAAAGGACGAACTAAGACATACAGTCTAGAAGAGAATACACACAAACTAAGGAAAGTTATTAAATCAGACCAACGAAAAGGACGAACTAAGACAGACAGTCTAGAAGAGAATACACACAAACTAAGGAAAGTTATTAAATCAGACCAACGAAAAGGACGAACTAAGACAGACAGTGTTGAAGAGAATACACACAAACTAAGGAAAGTTATTAAATCAGACCAACAAAAAGGACGAACTAAGACATACAGTCTAGAAGAGAATACACACAAACTAAGGAAAGTTATTAAATCAGACCAACGAAAAGGACGAACTAAGACAGACAGTGTTGAAGAGAATACACACAAACTAATGAAAGTTATTAAATCAGACCAACGAAAAGGACGAACTAAGACATACAGTGTTGAAGAGAATACACACAAACTAAGGAAAGTTATTAAATCAGACCAACGAAAAGGACGAACTAAGACATACAGTCTAGAAGAGAATACACACAAACTAAGGAAAGTTATTAAATCAGAACAATGAAAAGGACGAACTAAGACATACAGTCTAGAAGAGAATACACACAAACTAAGGAAAGTTATTAAATCAAACCAACGAAAAGGACGAACTAAGACATACAGTCTAGAAGAGAATACACACAAACTAAGGAAAGTTATTAAATCAGACCAACGAAAAGGACGAACTAAGACAGACAGTCTAGAAGAAAATACACACAAACTAAGGAAAGTTATTAAATCAGACCAACGAAAAGGACGAACTAAGACAGACAGTCTAGAAGAGAATACACACAAACTAAGGAAAGTTATTAAATCAGACCAACGAAAAGGACGAACTAAGACATACAGTCTAGAAGAGAATACACACAAACTAAGGAAAGTTATTAAATCAGACCAACGAAAAGGACGAACTAAGACATACAGTCTAGAAGAGAATGCACACAAACTAAGGAAAGTTATTAAATCAGAACAAGGAAAAGGACGAACTAAGACATACAGTCTAGAAGAGAATACACACAAACTAAGGAAAGTTATTAAATCAGACGAACGAAAAGGACGAACTAAGACAGACAGTCTAGAAGAGAATACACACAAACTAAGGAAAGTTATTAAATCAGACGAATAACTTTAGAAAATTATAGAAATGCCAAACTCTACATGTTTCTGACGCTCATACAAAGCATTTTTTTTTTTAAATAAAAACATTCTATAAAACACCTCCTGCACTAATTTATAAGCAGTTTTTAAGTTATGATGTGTTTGTATGTTTATATTTAATTTTTATCTAACATATAAATCGGTCACCAATAACAGTGCAAAATATGAACGGGTATGATTTTCGTATAGAGGAAAATTTCTAATGCATGTAAATTAAAATAATCTATAATAATTATCATTACTTGGAGTTATTCGTCATCATCAATGCGTGGTTACTTTTGGTAGAAGTATTTGTTTAAGGGAGTGCATCTGGAGTTTGAAAAAAACCTATTCATATATATTATCCATGCTGGACAAATCATTTCATCGGTTGTGTTTCAGCAAAATATTTACATTCACATCGTGTTTCTTTACGTCCATATTTTTATGTAACATGCCATCTTTATTAAAATTCAAGTCATGGGTACCGCATCTTTCTGGAACAAATATTAATAATGATAATCTGCTTGTCTAATCATTAAAAAAATTTAATAAAACTTTACAGGAATATGCTTAGTATATTTTTTGTATTAAGCATTATAAATGAGTTTGATTTAGTAATGATTTCGTAAATACATATATAACTATTTTGACAAATTTAAAGTAAATTACACGATGTTCTATGATTTAACACTATTTCTCTGAGATAACCCAAATTAAGATGTGTTTATCATCGATCAATCATAAAGGCGAAAAAATAGAAGAATGTATGTATGCCTTACTAGTGTCCAATGATCATCGAAGTTGCCAGAAATTAACAAATTATAATACAAATATAAAAGCAATATCAAAACGATATTATTGCATCCAGAAATTTACAGTCATATAGTGGCTGTTCAAACAAAACTTTTGTAAGTGGAGTAGATGTCTAGAAGTAGAAGAAAATCCTGTATTCGTGTTTTTATAAAAAAAAAAATAAGTAAAGGAAAAGAAGAATTCACCCCATGTTTGCAAGTAGTCTTTTCGATTGTTGACCATTCCCAATTTTGAAATCTAAAATTAAAAGAATTATCCTGATTTTTTTTGTCATATGGTAATACATGTTGATACAAACGATTCACTTTGCTGCATTGAAAATGTAAATGTATGGAATACATCGTTATAGATTCTGTTATTAGTCGCGTCTGTTTGTATTAAACCAGATTTATTTCAATAAACAATTATCAATATGTGTAATAAGGTTTGTCATACGGTCACAGAAAATGCGCTAACAGTGAATTGCTCTCTTATTTTCAAGCCGAGGCACCAATGCATCGTCCATCTTTTTTTTCTATTTTTTCACTTACGATAAAAGATAAGACAAATATTTTACACTTACGACAGGGTAGTTTTACACGTAAAGTTAGGACAGTTTTTACACTTAAGATTATCGCAAGTATTTTTGTGAAACTCTTTTTAATCTTAGTTTTACACTTACGACAATTTTTTATCGTAAGAATTTTTGTGAAAAGGGCTACTGATTCTAAAACATGCTTCAGATATGAGAAAAAGAAATGAACCCCTGGTAATAAATGATCTGTTTATTATTTAAAATTTATGTACAATTTGGATTCAAGCAATTTTGTAGAAGTTTTTCATGATATCCTGCAAGGCTCCTATATTATGCTTTCAAATTGTTTAGTGGTTTCAGAGAAGATCTTTTTTTTTAAATAACCACTCTAGTACCATGTTAATTAAGCTAACTATGGACTATTGTGATCACCATCTTGGATTTAGAATCCACACAAATACAGGAACTATGAAGAGGAACATACAAGGAACATTCCTGCCACATTTGCTTTCAAATGATTCAGTTGCTTAAAAACAGGCTTCAAGACTTTTTCCTGTAGGATCCTATGATAATTGGGTCCTACAGTTGAAACCATCTTGGATTTCCGATTGACACAAATATAACAATAAATGAAATCCAGTGATCACTCATGTATAGTATGATTTCAGTCAAGATTGTAGTTTCTGAGAGAAAAAACAACATTTTGTACATTTTCACACAAGTCTTGCAGTGGTGGCCATCTTGGATTTCTCATCCATATAAAACAGCACATTATTGTAGAGGATCATGCATGTAAGAAACATTCCAGCCAAGTTTATTTTCAAATGGTTCAATAGTTTTAGTGTAGACAAACTTCTAAAAATGTAACTTAGACACAGATAAAGATGATGGCTGACATTTTGTTTTTAAAAGTAACAACAATACCTTGAGGCCCTTCGGGATATATAACTGGTTACACAAGAGATATTTTTACAGTTATGAAGTTTGCAGATGCGAAAGGGCTAATCATAATCCATAAATCGAAGAAGAACAGACAACAAAATGGCCAAAAGAAAAAAGACAAACAACAATCTACAAAACATACACATAAAACTAAAAATCAAGTAACACGAACTCCACTAAAAACCGGGGGTGAACTCAGGTGCTTCGGAAGGGTAAGCAGTTCCTGCTCCACTAGTGGCATCCGTCGTGTTAATCTCTTGAAACATTACATTCACAAGACAAAAATCAACAGACTAGCTCGTACAAACTGACATTGGTTCTAGTGCTTATTGTAACATTACATATCGCTTGTAAAAATTTCAAATTGGTCAACTTCCCTACACTGTTAGCTACTAGAAGTAAATCACGGTCATTTGAAACATTTCTCATTATCTTGTTTGTATCAATTTTCTTTGATGAATGGGTTACGAGCATTATGTTCAATGAATGGACTATCCTTGAGACATAATACTAATTGAACAGACCAAAAGAATAGCTTCTTTGAGGTATTTAGTTGACATTTTGATCAATAATAATACACAGTAAGGTAATTTTGTGGAAAGACATAGTGGTATAATGTTTACCTTTACATACAAGTACTTCTTTGACCTTCAGACCAGCATAGAAATAGCTTTTCTTGACCAACAATAGAAAAATAACATACAGCCAGGTATTGTGCTTGGAATTATTTAAAAGAAAGACATTTAATAGTCTACCCGGTTATTTATATAGAATATTAAAATACCATGCATATGAGGACTTAATTCAAAATATCCACAAAAACAGATTTCTTTTATCTTTATATCAATAGTTTATTAAAGGGATTTCTGACCATACCAATAGTGATAAGCAAATGTCTATTTTGTGTAAATTAAGAATGTCAAATTAGAAAGTCATGGAATTTAAATCGAAGAATTTCAACCACAAGATTTCAACCGAGTCAAAATGTGACAGCAGTCAAACCTGCCTTAAAAGGCACATCTATATAACAAATCTCATTTTCCCCATTAATGAATAGAGCATATAATTAAATTTTAAACTATATATAAAGAGCCACTGCTCACAATGGGCACATGTTCCCTTCAGTACCCTTTATAAACAGGTTTGACTGAAATTCGACACATTTTTTTTTCTGACTTCTGAACTATGCATATGTCCATATCAAGTAAGATAATAAAAAAGTGACCTGATTTAGCCTGTATGAGATGAAAGGTGAACTACTCATGAATGACCATGACTAAAAACAGAGTGATCCCACCACCACAGCAATACCTACTGATAAGCATCATTTAGTTAATGCTGATGATGACAAAAAACCAGTGACCAGCTGACATTTCGGTTAGGCACCAATGAGAATGTCATGATATATGTCAACAAGATAGTGGATAACAATATACACACGCTTCCAGTTTTCCATATATTATTCATATAAAACTAAAAAATTTTAAACAATTATCCTGAAGTAAATTCATCTTCGATTCTGAAAATTATTATATCAACAAAAGCAGAAATGTATGTAGTTTAGTGGTTATTTTTCAATAATACATGTATTTAGATATATTTCAAATCGTCATGATTTAAGCAGATACTTAAACAAAGAGTCTACAAAAGTACTATCATTGTATTGTGTTTCGGATACAATAAGTTCAGTTTTGTATTTAACAGATTTTCTCAAAATATGTAGCTTATAAAATTATATTGAAATTACACAGTAAAACTACATATAATTCTGCATTTATCAATGCAAAAATTATCAAAATCGGACATGAATTGATTATTTTTTGGCAAAATTGTAGTTTTATGTGAAATAGAGAAGATTGGAAGCATGCAAATATGTTTGTTCACTATCTGTAGATTGTTCGAACCCCGTTAATGGCGAGGTGTACTTGATACAGCAGGTCAGTGGTTTTCTCCAGGTACTCTGGTTTCTTCTACCAATAAAACTGATCACCACGATACAATTGAAATATTGTTGAAAGTGGCGTTGAACACCATAAACCAACCAACAAGAACATATAGATATACTTACTTTGTACAAACATAGAATTCTTGAGAACGACCCATCCGTACCCAAACACAGTATCTCCAGCATGATATGTAGCAAGTGGATTGTTAAATATAATCTGGAACTTCTCCAGTTGTTCCATGTCCCCTACTGGTTCCTGTAAATAAATAAAAAATGTTTGTTAATTAGTTGACTGTCATGTCTTCGGGAAAGTGCCATGTCCAAAATGAAATAGGTTAAAAGTAGAGGCCATATTGATTAATGCCTTAATAATTTACTGCATTTATGGAACAGTGTTCGAAAATTATGCTTGAACATATGCCTGCATCCTGTTAAAATTTGGAAGGTCCAAAGTAGTGGTATGGTTTGACTTATGGTATTAAACGCCACTTTCAACAATACTTCAGTTATATCGTGGTGGTCAGTAATTTAAGGCATTTATGGAACAATGTTCGAAATTGTGCTGGACCGCAGGCTTGCATCCTGTTGAAATTTAGGAGGTCCAAAGCAGTGTGTCCTCAGCAAGACAAGAGAACTTGTTCTATTCCTGCCAACCAGATAAATGAAAATTGGTTTATAACAGTCCCACGATCTTCGCTTTGGTAAATGCTTTAGGTTAGATAATAGCCACCCATTTCCTAGGAAAACCTGTGCCTATTGGGCCCTTGCCACCTTCAGTGATCCGGCAAACCATTTGGAGGTCCAGTCAAATTTATTTTTAACTCGACCACATGTCCAGTGGCTAATTTAAGCTAAATTCATACACTGTAAAACAATATACAATGTTCTGCAATTCAGTGCAATATGGAACATGATACAAAAAATTCAGTATTTGCATTACAAGGATGGAACATGACCCCAAATGTTTATCAACTTATTGCAATGCAAGGAAGGAACAAGATACACAAAGTTTATCAAATTATTGTAAGAAAGGAAGATGATAATATAAAATGGTTTTTTAATAAATTTATTGTAAAGTTGGAACACTGCTACAACAAGTTAAATTATTGCAACGATGGATGGACACAAAATGTTTTTATCAATGCAATACAAGGATTGAACATGATCCACAAAACTTATCAATTTATTGCACAGATAGAACTTGATCCAAAAAGTTTGATCAAGTAACAGTAAAGATAAAAGATGATCCAAAATGTTCACCAAATTATTGCACAGATAGAAGGACATGAAATAAAATGTTTTTCAATTATTGTAAGGATTGAATATGATACAATTAGGTTATCAATGATCATCAATTTATTGCAAGGATGCAACATGATACAAACAAGTTCATCAATTTATTGCACAATGCAACATGACCGAAAATGTTAATGTTTATCATTTATTGCAAAGATGGAACAAACTGTATGAAACAATAACAGTAAGGTCTCTCTTCAAGTGTTAGGGTTAGAATCATGGTGTTAAATGCCACTTTCAACAATATTTCAGGTTATATTGTGGCAGTCAGTTTTATGGGTGGAGGAAACTGGAGTACCCAGAGAAAACCACTGACCTGCCGCAAGTCATTGACAAACTTTGTCACATAAAATTGTATCGAGTACACCTCATAATTAGTTGTAAATCCAACTACTATACCATCAGGACCACGATGGACCTCTCTCTTCAATGAATTCACTTGAAATAAAAACAGTAACAAGATTTTTGTGATGACAGATTACAACAAATCGGCCAGATTGTCAAAATAATTAGGATGAAAAAATCAATCTGTTTTTGTATTGTAATTAATAACGATTTCTTTTTCCTAGTTTCAAGTTATTATATACATAGATGTATCAGTCAAGTTATTATATACATACATGTATCAGTCAAGACAATTTGCTACAACATATTTAAATAAATTCATACTTCCGACCAATATATTATATCACTTGACAAATTATATTTTGAAATTATTATTTTTTCATATCATAAAACAAATTCTTCTCTAATTTTCAAACTGCAAAAAAATCATCAACGTTGTTGAAAATTAACGAAAACTTGAAAATAGCTATAATATTCTTCTTAACATAATTTAAAATATTTACAATTTCGTAATTAAAAATTGAAATTCTAATACTTAACCATCTCTTCAAAGTGCATTACAGCTACTAATTCCATACTAAATCAAATGACAGAACCCAGTGACTGTAATTACATCCTAGTCTGTTCACAAATGCATCTCGTTGCCTCTATTACGAATCTTTGCATGTTGCACAGAGTAAAATTAATTTACGTCACACAGTTTTTTTTAAAGTCTTGCTATTCAATAGTTTATTTATTGATGAAATTCTCTATATTTATTTTTACCTTGCTATAATAGGAAGACTATAAAATGTAATAATAGAAAGAAGATAAAATACTAAATATAGATTACTATGTTAATTGATTAATTGATATGCCATCAATTTTTTTTCTAGCACACTCAACGCAATCAACAGTGATGAAATTACCATGGTGTAACATTAGACACGATAAGACAAAAAAACCAAACAAAATGCACTGGCCGACATATCTGTATCTATTCAAGTAAGACATCCCATAAAAGGCTTTACTAAGGTTATGTAATATTTGTACCACAGTTTTCCAAGTTCGACCATTTAACTAGGAAAACCGTTTGCGTTCGATTGCTTAATCGTTTAATAAGGAAAACCATGGTATAAATGATTTGTAACTTGAAGCCATGCAATATCACATCTAGGTCATTGATTATTGCATGGCTCTCTGAGGGTAATATAACTACAGTCCAGATTTACAGTGTGCAATATCTGGTATCTACATGTATTATTTCATAGTTCTTAGCTGTTGCTTACATTCTGGTATATAAACCATAAACAGATCAAAGGAAAAGAATGCATTCATGTTACAAATATTCTATATTCACCCTTTCAATACAGTCAAACCTGTCAAATGTGACCTTCCACGGGAACATTGAAATAGTGTCACATAATATAAGACAGGTGGTTGGTAAATACAGGTTTACTTGATATGAAATAAACTGGGAAAGGAAATTAAAATTAAGGTCACATAATACAAGTTGTTGCTTAATAGAGGTGATCACTAAAGCAGGTTTGACTGTACTTAATAGATGTGATCACTAAAACAGGTTTGACTGTACTTAATAGAGGTGATCACTAAAGCAGATTTGACTGTACTTAATAGATGTGATCACTAAAGCAGGTTTGACTGTAACTTAATAGAGGTGACTGTATTATCATTGGGTTTTTTGTCCTAACTTTGGCTGTATGATATAACAAATGATTGACAAGAGATACATTTCACTGATAATGAAATTAATCTGAGTGTTTTACAGGTATATTCTACATTTCAATATTATTATTGTTTTTTTTCTAACATTTGTTGTACAGTTAAAAACTCGCTCATTTAAAAGAGATACATTTCAGCTGTAATGAAATTAATCTTTTAAAACTATGGATAATTTTGTTATACAGGAAGTAAGACTGGTGGCATGCCAGGCATTTTCAAATGTTTTTTTTTATCTATAATGAAATCACTCTTTTTAGTTTACAGACAATTTGTATATCAGTTCTTTGTAAATTAATTAAGGTCAATTTCAGAAATTTCAAGTCAAAATTCAATTTGAAATGAAGGAACCGAACAATAAAGAGAAAAAGAGACAAAACTTTTTATAACTTCAATTAAACCATTTAAAGCTATTTCTAGACAAACTTTAAGTTCATGGATTCAAAAAATTCTTAAGGTAGCTGGTATTGACATTTCAAAATTTTCTCTGCATAGCAACAGTGAGTTCTGCTAACAAATGTGGTGTCCCTTTAGACATTATTTTAAAAACAGCAAATTGGTCAAATGAACAAACTTTTTTCAAATTCTATAACAAACCGATTGACAAAATTGAAAATTTTAATGTTATACTTAATGATGCATCAAAAACATGATTTTTCTTATATGTTGTAAATTTTGTATAATACAAGTAACACTAGATTGGTATTTCTTATAATGCCCTAATTTACAGGTTTGCACTTTTACATGTTTGGTTGCAAGCTATTGTTTCTTTTAATTTGCTACCACAATGGAATCTCAAGGGAGCACTCAGTATGTGTTGATGCAGTAAAATTGTAAAATTAAACGAAGATTGCTAAATAAGGGTAATAACAAAATTACTGAACAATCTTCCAAAGGGAAAGTCAAAACTCATAAGTATATAAACAGAAAAAAATCAGTCAACAACTGGAAAACTGTGAAACCGTAATGACCCTGACTTGGTACAGGCATTTCTAAAGAAATGGTGGGTTGAATCAGATTTTAAAGCGCCAAACCTCCCACTTTCATTACGGCTCAAAGGTTCCGGCTGTCACTATAACAGTATTTATAACAATACTGGAACAAAATAGGTAAAATAGTTGTCAAAGCAGTACCAAATTCAGTGAGGATGGTGGAACATCTATCATGAACCATCTCCATCAACAACCCGGAGTCTTCTGAAGTATTTTAACTACGAAAGTAAATGTCAAAAACACTTTTACGTCACACATTGATAAAAAATATTTTTGACATTTTTGTTGACTTCCTTATCTTTATACATTTTCACTATATGAAAATCCATCGCTTATTATCGTCTCTGCAGAGGCGGAATATATTTCGACAAGATCTTGGTATCAGAATATAAACTTTTTTAAGAGATCGAATAAGGCGAATCTTTTTTTAGCCCTGGTTCAGTAGCCTGTTTCTCAGATAAAGATGACGTTTCAGGAAATCAGAATAATTGCTACTGGCCCTTGCATAGCGAATTAATTGCGAGATGTAAACACCATATGCAGGAGAAGCTGGTATATTGCTGCACATATTTTGAAAATTTATGATTTTAAAATTGAAGTCATCCCGTTTATCATAAATTTTAGTACTGAGTTGACCAGTCGTCAAATTTGACGTATAAGTCCAAAAATGATGCGGACGAAGCTGTATCTGTGGTCTCTTTAACTTCCAGGCTCTGGAGGATATATCAATGGAAGAAATTCTGCAAATCTAGAATTATTGATAGATAAAACGTCATCAATATACCTGTATGTGAAATTAAAGGCTCTAACCTCATGAATCTTCTTATCTTTTACAAGCTTTTGAAGAAACTCCAACTCATATGAGTATAAAAATAAATCGGCTAGAAGAGGGGCACAATTCGTACCCATTGGTATGCCGATGACCTGCTGAAACAGTGTCCCTCCAAAGGAGACAAATATGTTATCGATGAGGAACTCCAGCATACTGATCACTTGTTCCTCGGAGTAGCATGTTTTACCTTTTTGAATTTTGTTTGAAAAATATGTGGAATTGTAGCCTAACACAACAAATTTTGAGCCATAGTTTCTATGACTGAAAGCTTTGTGAATTGTTTCTTTTAAGCGGGTTTTTAATTTGTCATGCAGTAGGGTGAAATTGTAAAATTAAACGAAGATTGCTAAATATGAAGTTTGATTTGGATTTTACTGCATCAACATTAATACTGAGGGCTAACTTGCCCACCTTTCCCTCCCATAAAAGGGTTACGCTTCAATGTATCCATTGTTGGCTCTAAATACTGAATCACGTAATCACTGCGTCACATCTCAAGTTAGCCCTCAGTATTAATGTTGATACAGTCAAATCCAAATCAAACTTCATATTTAGCAATCTTCGTTTAAATTTACAATTTTGTAACAGTATTAAGCCAGAAACATCAGATCAGCCTGACAAGTATTTCAATATTTGATCGCAAAATAGTAATTAATTTTTTTTAATGAAATTATAGTATCAATATGATAGTGTAGTAAAGATTTCATTGGGGGAAAAAATTATAAAAGAAAAACAATTGTGCTTTCTGGTTTTTTTCAAAAATCTTTCCTTGATTTGCAGTGTATTTGAAAATCAAGGGAAGTAATCCCTTTTATACCCCTGATGCTGATTTAGGTTGGTTTAAGGTTTATGGTGTTTAACACCACTTTCAACAATATTTCAGTTATATCGTGGCAGTCAGTTTTATTGATGGAGGAAACCAGAGAACCAGGAAAAAGATCAATGACATGTCACAAGTCACTGACAAACTTGATCACATAATGTTGCATCGCGTACTCCTGGCCATGAGTGGGATTCGAACTCACAGCTTTAATGGTGATAGGCACAGACTGCATACAGTTGTAAGCCCAACTACCATAAGATCACTGTCACAACAGCCTGCTGATGCTGATTTAACTGACACTGATCACTGTCACAACAACCTGCTGATGCTGATTGAACTGACACTGATCACTGTCACAACAGCCTGCTGATGCTGATTTAACTGACACTGATCACTGTCACAACAACCTGCTGATGCTGATTTAACTGACACTGATCACTGTCACAACAACCTGCTGATGCTGATTTAACTGACACTGATCACTGTCACAACAGCCTGCTGATGCTGATTTAACTGACACTGATCACTGTCACAACAACCTGCTGATGCTGATTTAACTAACACTGATCACTGTCACAACAGCCTGCTGATGCTGATTTAACTGACACTGATCACTGTCACAACAACCTGCTGATGCTGATTTAACTAACACTGATCACTGTCACAACAACCTGCTGATGCTGATTTAACTGACACTGATCACTGTCACAACAACCTGCTGATGCTGATTTAACTGACACTGATCACTGTCACAACAGCCTACTGATACTGATTTAACTAACACTGATCACTGTCACAACAACCTGCTGATGCTGATTTAACTGACACTGATCACTGTCACAACAACCTGCTGATGCTGATTTAACTAACACTGATCACTGTCACAACAACCTGCTGATGCTGATTTAACTGACACTGATCACTGTCACAACAGCCTACTGATGCTGATTTAACTAACACTGATCACTGTCACAACAACCTGCTGATGCTGATTTAACTGACACTGATCACTGTCACAACAACCTGCTGATGCTGATTTAACTAACACTGATCACTGTCACAACAACCTGCTGATGCTGATTTAACTGACACTGATCACTGTCACAACAACCTGCTGATGCTGATTTAACTAACACTGATCACTGTCACAACAGCCTGCTGATGCTGATTTAACTGACACTGATCACTGTCACAACAACCTGCTGATGTTGATTTAACTAACACTGATCACTGTCACAACAGCCTGCTGATGCTGATTTAACTGACACTGATCACTGTCACAACAACCTGCTGATGCTGATTTAACTGACACTGATCACTGTCACAACAACCTGCTGATGCTGATTTAACTAACACTGATCACTGTCACAACAGCCTACTGATGCTGATTTAACTGACACTGATCACTGTCACAACAACCTGCTGATGCTGATTTAACTGACACTGATCACAGTCACAACAGCCTACTGATGCTGAATTAACTGACACTGATCACTGTCACAACAGCATGATGATGCTGATTTAGCTAACACTGATTACTGTCACAACAGCCTGCTGATGCTGAATTAACTAACACTGATCACTGTCACAACAGCCTGATGATGCTGATTTAACTGACACTGATCACTGTCACAACAGCCTGCTGATGCTGATTTAACTAACACTGATCACAGTCACAACAGCCTGCTGATGCTGATTTAACTGACACTGATCACTGTCACAACAGCATGATGATGCTGATTTAACTGACACTGATCACTGTCACAACAACCTGCTGATGCTGACTTAACTGACACTGATCACTTTCACAACAACCTGCTGATGCTGATTTAACTAACACTGATCACTGTCACAACAGCCTACTGATGCTGAATTAACTGACACTGATCACTGTCACAACAGCATGATGATGCTGATTTAGCTAACACTGATTACTGTCACAACAGCCTGCTGATGCTGAATTAACTAACACTGATCACTGTCACAACAGCCTGATGATGCTGATTTAACTGACACTGATCACAGTCACAACAGCCTGCTGATGCTGATTTAAATGACACTGATCACTGTCACAACAGTCTGATGATGCTGATTTAACTGACACTGATCACTGTCACAACAGCCTGCTGATGCTGATTTAACTGACACTGATCACTGTCACAACAACCTGCTGATGCTGACTTAACTGACACTGATCACTTTCACAACAACCTGCTGATGCTGATTTAACTAACACTGATCACTGTCACAACAACCTGCTGATGCTGATTTAACTGACACTGATCACTGTCACAACAACCTGCTGATGCTGATTTAACTGACACTGATCACAGTCACAACAGCCTGCTGATGCTGATTTAACTGACACTGATCACTGTCATAACAGCCTACTGGTGCTGATTTAACTGACACTGATCACTGTCACAACAGCATGATGATGCTGATTTAACTGACACTGATCACTGTCACAACAGCCTGCTGATGCTGATTTAACTAATACTGATCACTGTCACAACAGCCTGATAATGCTGATTTAACTGACACTGATCACTGTCACAACAGCCTGCTGATGCTGATTTAACTAACACTGATCACAGTCACAACAGCCTGCTGATGCTGATTTAACTGACACTGATCACTGTCACAACAGCATGATGATGCTGATTTAACTGACACTGATCACTGTCACAACAGCCTGCTGATGCTGATTTAACTGACACTGATCACTGTCACAACAGCCTGCTGATGCTGATTTAACTGACACTGATCAGTCACAACAGCCTGCTGATGCTGATTTAACTGACACTGATCACAGTCACAACAGCCTGCTGATGCTGATTTAACTAACACTGATCACTGTCACAACAGCCTGCTGATGCTGATTTAACTGACACTGATCACAGTCACAACAGCCTACTGATGCTGATTTAACTAACACTGATCACAGTCACAACAGTCTGCTGATGCTGATTTAACTGACACTAATCACAGTCACAACAGCCTACTGATGCTGAATTAACTGACACTGATCACTGTCACAACAGCATGATGATGCTGATTTAACTAACACTGATCACTGTCACAACAGCCTGCTGATGCTGATTTAACTGACGCTGATCACTTCCACAACAGCCTGCTGATGCTGATTTAACTGACACTGATCACAGTCACAACAGCCTGCTGATGCTGATTCAACTGACACTGATCACTGTCACAACAGCCTGCTGATGCTGATTCAACTGACACTGATCACTGTCACAACAGCCTGCTGATGCTGATTTAACTAACACTGATCACTGTCACAACAACCTGCTGATGCTGATTTAACTGACACTGATCACTGTCACAACAGCCTGCTGATGCTGATTTAACTGACACTGATCACTGTCACAATAGCCTGCTGATGCTGATTTAACTAACACTGATCACAGTCACAACAGTCTGCTGATGCTGATTTAACTGACACTAATCACAGTCACAACAGCCTACTGATGCTGAATTAACTGACACTGATCACTGTCACAACAGCCTGCTGATGCTGATTTAACTAACACTGATCACTGTCACAACAGCCTGATAATGCTGATTTAACTGACACTGATCACTGTCACAACAGCCTGCTGATGCTGATTTAACTAACACTGATCACAGTCACAACAGCCTGCTGATGCTGATTTAACTGACACTGATCACTGTCACAACAGCATGATGATGCTGATTTAACTGACACTGATCACTGTCACAACAGCCTGCTGATGCTGATTTAACTGACACTGATCACTGTCACAACAGCCTGCTGATGCTGATTTAACTGACACTGATCAGTCACAACAGCCTGCTGATGCTGATTTAACTGACACTGATCACAGTCACAACAGCCTGCTGATGCTGATTTAACTAACACTGATCACTGTCACAACAGCCTGCTGATGCTGATTTAACTGACACTGATCACAGTCACAACAGCCTACTGATGCTGATTTAACTAACACTGACCACAGTCACAACAGTCTGCTGATGCTGATTTAACTGACACTAATCACAGTCACAACAGCCTACTGATGCTGAATTAATTGACACTGATCACTGTCATAACAGCATGATGATGCTGATTTAACTAACATTGATCACTGTCACAACAGCCTGCTGATGCTGATTTAACTGAAGCTGATCACTGCCACAACAGCCTGCTGATGCTGATTTAACTGACACTGATCACAGTCACAACAGCCTGCTGATGCTGATTCAACTGACACTGATCACTGTCACAACAGCCTGCTGATGCTGATTCAACTGACACTGATCACTGTCACAACAGCCTGCTGATGCTGATTTAACTAACACTGATCACTGTCACAACAACCTGCTGATGCTGATTTAACTGACACTGATCACTGTCACAACAGCCTGCTGATGCTGATTTAACTGACACTGATCACTGTCACAATAGCCTGCTGATGCTGATTTAACTAACACTGATCACTGTCACAACAGCCTGCTGATGCTGATTTAACTGATACTGATCACTGTCACAACAGCCTGCTGATGCTGATTTAACTGACACTGATCACTGTCACAACAGCCTGCTGATGCTGATTTAACTGACACTGACATATATATCTGTTAACAGATATGCATCTCATCTGACAACAAAATCCATTACACTGAAGATAAAAGTTAAAAATGCCATAAAAACTCCTATAAAATTATTTATCAATAAACAAAATGCACTCAATTACTTTTAGTGCTTCAATTGTGTGACATTTTGTTGAACATCAAATAGAACAAAATACCTGATACAAAATGAACCAAGAGTCATCTTATTGTTAACAAATAACTTTACATTCTTTATAAGTAAAAAATCTTTAAAAAAAAAAATGCATGCTGGCAACTTCCTAACGTGATCTGTTACAACATACATTTGTCCTAAATACTTTGAAAATCAATAAAGTGAAAAGTTATTTGTGGACAAAAATGTTGTATAGGTAGCATTGTTGTATTATTTCTCAAAGTGACATATGATGATTTTGTTTGCTAAATAGGACAACATAAACAAAACTCAATTCAATTGATAGCTATTTTTGTAACTTTAATATAAGGTGGTTTGGTTTAGGTTTAGGTCTGTGGTGTTTAACGCCACTTTTGACAATTTCTCAGTTATATCATGACCACCAACCTGTTGTAAGTCACTGACAAACTTGATCCCATAATGTTGTATCGAGTACACCTCACCATCAGCGGGATTCGAACTCACAACTTTAGTGGTGATAGGCACTGATTGTGTAAAGCAAAATTATGTCCTCCAGGACAATATTTCATGATTATATTGTGATGGAACTTTGTCTTATCTATGATATTTTGTCCTTTATCTGGACAGTATATTGTTATGTTATGGACAATATATCATAGTGAAACTGTGTCCTAAAAAGGGAGATAATTCTAATTCAAAACTTGGATATTTGATTTGTATAGCGAATCTGATAATTCATTGAAAGACAACTTTCTATTGAATGAAAGTAACAATAATTTACTTAGTGAAATTGAAGTTTTAGAATCTGACATATCAGTTACACCACTCACTCCGAAGTGGACAAAAATTAAAAAAACTTCGCCAATCTAGTCTTTATGAATATTGTTATTAAATTTTCTGATTTTGCATAAATTTATGTATTTCTGGAATATATATGTATTTGTCTTGGGTTGAGCAATTTGACAATGGTTGTTAATATATTTCAAATTGAATCAAATATAGTGTAATAAATATCATTTCTATGACAAAAAAATCTCTTATATTTTGAAATAAAGTATAGTATAAATATATGAAACATAAAAATATCATATATCAAGTTGATGTCGGACATTATTTCACAGTTGAATAATGTCCAGTAAGAATGGACAATATCTCATGATGGAGGACACAATTTCATTATGAAATAATGTCCAGGACACTATTTCATTATGAAATAATGTTCATGGACAATATTTCATATGATATTTTGTCTGGAGGACATTATTTCATGGAGGACACTATTTTATGTTACAATTGCACAGGTAGTTGTAAATCCAACTACAATACGATCACAACAACAACGGCCTCTTTAATATAAGGAATTCAGTTTTAAGTACAAATGAAGCTACTTGAAATTTAAAAAGGATTACTGCCTTTTAAATCAAGTGTGTTCAAAACAATCTATTATGAAGGATACTCGTGTAAAAAAACATAGTTACAGCATACTATATATATATATTTTTTTTTTTATAAAAAACTCAAAATAATGACAAAATTATCTTTGCTACATTTCAAAAATGATTGTTTTATAATCAAATTGTCACCAGCAATTATATACTAAAATAAGTTTAACAGAGTGCAAATTAAATTTTCATTTTCGTAATGAAATTTGGCCAATAATATGAATTCTTGTCAACAGACCTTGAAAATAGAATATTTAGTCAAGTCCATTTTCTTTGCTATCTCTGTAACAGTGAACTTCTAAGGTCATAATGTTTCAGTACATTTGACGATAAATATTATACGATTTTGTGTGTCCTCCATGCCATGGTTTACTGGCTTATGTATAAGTAACAATTGGAAACATTTAAATTATTACAAAGACTTTATGTAAATACATCAAACCTTTACTGTTATTATTACAGATTAAATAGACCATGGAACAGCTGATCATGTAAATAGAAATTAACGAAAATTTGGTTAACTTTAAAAAATCTGAAGTGGATCATTTTCAATTTGTTAATAAAGTTGTTACCAGCCGATACAAGTCAATACGTAATTAGAAATCGTAGGCCAGCAATCTTGAATAAGGTCAATTTTTATTATAGAATCTGATGTTGTATAATTGTAAATTTCTCTCAATGGGATTTTATAAATATTTATTTGGATTAACTGATATTTCCTCTATTATATAAATTATTATTTAATTGCTAGTTTTACAAAAATATATTTTCTTTTTATCTCAATTATGAAAAGTTGATAATCTTGTTGCAATTTTGCTTTCAGCCTAGCTGTCATATGGATATGTTAAAAGGCTACACCATCAATGTATATATATTCTCAATGACCAAAAGTCACTTTCTAAGTTATTCTAAAATAAGAATTTATTATTTCCAAAGGACTATCATATGCAGTGCATAAAAAAATCCCCCAAAATAATAATCGTATAATTATCTTTCCTTCTTATTTAGAACATCAACAGTCACCTTTCAACTACCGGTAATTTAGCAATTCACAGCACCAGGACCCAATGCAACAAAATGGCCTTGTTTAACACTGCCATATTTTTGTGTCTGTCTCAAACCAAAGCCTAGATTTCCATTGGTTTCTATCCCTGTCTTTTGCATTGTTAGGGTTTAGTTATATTGTAATCCTCCTCTTGTGGCCTTAAAAGAAGTGGCCTTTCTTGAGGAGGAAAATTAGTAGTATTTCACTATCTCAGTACATCTGAAATCAGGTCTGATAAGAGGGGTGGCACTTGGTGGGAGGGGCTCCATAAGGGTGGAACTAGTGAATTATTAACCATTACTACTTGTTTTAAAACCAACTAAAAATAATTAGGTAAAACATAAACATGATTAATTTTATTTTATGATTTAAGATCAAATTAAAATTACAATTTTTCCGTCTTGACCTAAATACTTGAATACTCACATAATCTTCCTTTTACAACTAAGATATTTTAGTACTAAGTTCATTCATACAATTCTTAAAACTAGTACTACAATCACCTATCATCATATAACACTTTTATTTACCGACAAACATCACATGTATGATTTTATGGTTATTTATAATTAATCTATTTTTTGTGACATATTTTATAGTACAAGCTTGTTGTTATTTTAATATGTTACTTAAAGAGGCATTAGCTACGATTTTGACCAATTTTTTTTTATTTTTTGGAAATTGGTAAATAGCTTTAAAATGATAAAATAAAGGTAAATATTTCACATTAAACAGCTTATCGTACCACTTTTCGCCTTTTGAAAACATATAATTGATTGATTGGTATTTAACGCTAACTTTAGCAGTATATCAGCTATATTGTGGCATGAATACATTTTATATTAACTTAAGACATCTACAAGACCCTTAGAAATAAAACAGACATGTACATAAAATACAAAGATCTACCTATATGATAGATGTTAGATGGGTTAGAATTATTGGTGTTTAACATCACTTTCAACAACATTTCAGTTATCTCATGGTATTTTGCTTTATTGGCAGAGGAAACTAGAGGACCAAGAGAATGTCATTGGTCTGTCACAAGTAATTGACGAACTAAAAACCCTCATAAAATTGTAACAAATACAGCTCGCTCTTAGCTGGTATCAAACTCGTAATGTGTTGTGGTGATAGGTAATCTAACTACCATACTATTTTTAGATGGTTCCATGTCAATACATATTTAGTCCATTAAAAAAAGGAGCTGAAATGATCAATGAATAAAAATTAAGTCTTTCTATTCCAGTTTTAGTGAACACGAAATTATAAATATTCAATGTAAATTTTATGCAAATAAGACGATCCTTTTTTGAAAATACATTATAAACCATGGGAAATATTAATAAATTATCTAATTCTCTCTTAGTCAAAGATTCTTTTTGACATAATTAATAAATTATCCTTTTTGACATAAACTATAAACAATGGAAAATATTAATAGATTGGTCAGGGACTTGCAGCAGGTCAGCGGTTTTCTCTGTGTACTCTGATTTCCTCCACCATTAAAACTGACTGCCATGCTATAAATGAAATATCGTTGAGTGGCACTAAACACCATAACCCTAACCCTTTCTACGATTTTTCTATTGGATTTTGGAACTGTTCCGAACAGTATGGTATTTTTTGTTTTTCCTTCATTTTAATTGTATTGTACATTGGTTACCAACCACCATTATGATCGTTCTGGGTATTAACCCCTGTACTTTATCTAATACATATCTAAAAGTCTCAATACAGTAAGACCTGAGAAACATAAAACATATTTAAAAATTTATCAAATCCTTCGCTTAATTAAACTGAAAATGAAGCAATTTTCTAAGACTGTTCCCTATAGACCAAGTACATCTAATGGAAAATTCACCCTCTATAGTTATAAACATTTCCATTTGAATCAATATCACATTTCAAGCTCCAATTAATTGTAACCAATTAATTAACAAGAAAACTACTATTAGCTGGCAAATTTAATTAAAGATCGTGAGTTCAAAACATTGAACGAAATATTTTTAAAAATTTATCAATATAATATTAGAACCATTTACCTCACAGGAATTCAACTGTTTCATATTTTTAATTTCCATAACATTGCCAACTCACTGACGGCTCCTCACATTTATTCATGTAATTCCCTGTTAGATGCTTGAATTGAAATTTGATTTCAGTTGTTGTAGTAGATACCTGAAGTTCTTTTATTGAAATTATTGATCTCTAGGCAATACACAAAACAAAGAATGAAAGATCAAGAATGTTTCTGTGGTAAATCTTTAATCATAACAATTATAAGATAAACTGTTTGATATGCCTTTTCTCTCAACAGGTGGCCTGCTCTATAACTTACAACTAAAACATTGAAAATTAGGGGGAAAAAACTATAAAGCCAATCAATTTATCTGCTTTTTCATCATTTATTGAGGGTGGTGATGATGAGATAAAGAAGATGAAGGTGTGTTCATGCAGTATATGAAATTTTTTGTGTGTGGAAAAAATTTTAAATGGATGATTTTCAGTTGAAAATTTGAGATTTTCAAAAATGGAAACAGTAATATTTTCAGATGAACATTTCAGATTTTTAAAATGTTTTATCATCTTAATAGAAAAATTGGATTCTTTAAATAATAAGTGATTAACGATGTTTTTTTAAAACGAGAGGACTTTTCTCAGTCATGTCTCAAAGAAGGGCAAAGCCCTGAGATGAGAGATGACTGAGAAACGTCCTCGAGTTTTAAAAAACATCTTTAATTATTTTATCGCTATTTTGTATTCATAATTAAATAGTTTTTGTCGAGATACTGACATTTTTTTAAACACAATTAATATTTTATATCGTTAATCACTTAATTATCAAGAATTTGGTAATGTGACGTCATTATAACGTCATATTAGAAAACAAGATAATACTACGTGCGTCCTTGACAACGCTTAGCGATTAGCGATAATTAGAATCATCTCATGCGCTTACGTGATATGAAATATATCGGTTTTAAACATGAAAGGGAAAATAAACAAAATAGCGATAAAGAAAAATATATCATTTAATGAAGAAAAATATATTGTTTTTGTAAAGAAAAATTGACTGCTTTATAAAGAATAATGAATCAAGATGATTTATGGAAAGAAAAGGTTTTATGATGGAAATTGAAACATAAAAATAATCCAGAAATTTGTCAATTTACTTACTTTTATATGAAAATAACATTCTGCATTATTGTAATATTTTTAATAAAAATAATGAAGGCTTTTTTGTCATTTACATAAAAGTGGACGAAATGAATTAAAATTTTGTATATGATCTTATGTTAAATGAGCTATAGTACAGATTGATGGCAAAATATCACTTGACTTTTGGTCAAATGAGGGATAATACAAGTGATGGCAAAATCTTATACTATCTTTGGCTAAATGAGTTATAGTTATAGAGTAATGACAAAATATCACTTGACCTAAAATTGGCAGAACTACCTATAATCCACAGTAATGGCAAAATCCCTCATTGCCTTATGGACAAATGACCTACAGTACACAGTGATGTCAAGATCCCACGTGATCTTACAGCCAAATGACCTACAGTACAAAGTTATGGCACAATCCCATGTGACCATCTGTACAAACAAGCTAGTGACATATATATTGACTTGAAACACATTTCAATATTCCACAGAAAATAATTTCATCACCTTCAAGGATTAAAAAATACCATGTAGATATCAAATTTAGTACATGTAGGCACGGCACATTTCTAGAATAACCTTCATCAGGTACGCTCACAGCAAAAATGTTTGAAAACCAAATAATTTAAATGCCTTTTTACCTTATTTCAAAGGAACTCAAGACCTGTTGCAAATGATAAAAATAATTCGATAAGTTTCACCAACAAGGTAGCCATTATAAGGACGTTTTTATTTATTGTGCTTAAATACGATAATAAATTCTTGAAAATAATTATTATGAAGTACTAATTTGTTTCATATCAGTATCTATTAAACGAGTGTTAACTAATTAATTCTACTGACCTTTACTGTGAAATTTTTATTTATCTTTGTCAAAAATAATATCTTCCAGAAATAGAACAGAAATACATGTACATTTATCATAAACATAAGTAGTAAATTTGCCATATCAGCATATTTTGCCACATAAATAGAAATGTAAAACAATTATAACAGATTTTAACAACGAATTAATTAATAACAATTAGACATAAATAAATTTGTTGTGTCAATTTTCATGGTAATATATATCACATGTTCTTAAGCTATTTGAAATATGAATTTAATTTAAAAAAAAATAGATATTAAATAATTATTACAAATTTTAACCAAGAATTAATAACAATATTAAAGAAAGAAATTTGTTGTGCTGATTTTTGTAGTAACATATCACATGTTCTTAAGCTATTTGAAATATGAATTTAATAAGTTAGTTATTATTAGAGTGATACACCAATAAAAGGCTATAATCGTGTAGGCAGCTAACAATAAAAACACAGATATCAAATTTAATGTGCACAATGCATTTCTGGAATAACCTTCACCAGGTACACTCAAAGTCAAAATATTTATAAGCCAAATAATTTGAAAGTCTTTGGGAGTAAGAAAACCAAAGGGCCTACACAGGATTGTGAAAATCAGCTAAGGTCACAAGTATGCACATTTCAAAGGAAAGAGAAGCACAAGTAAA
This sequence comes from Bathymodiolus septemdierum, assembly GCA_963383655.1. NCBI lineage: Eukaryota > Metazoa > Mollusca > Bivalvia > Mytilida > Modiolidae > Bathymodiolus > Bathymodiolus septemdierum. The sequence continues at coordinate 73,156,209 of OY726517.1, forward strand.
AACAAATGATGGATTTTCACAATCCCTCGCCCCCTCCCTAGTTTCCTACATGGAGACTTTCATCTTTAGTGGAGACAGAACATTTTTTTTCTAACAGTAAAATTGTAAACTGATAACAAAAATCTTAAAATCTAAAACAGTCAACTCAATATTTCTTCAACAAATATTGACATTAAAAGACATAATGGGTCAACTGAGTATTGTTTAATGCAGATGAGCAGTTTTTATTTTTAGTTTCATCATGACAAGATTAATTGATTGATTGATTGATTGGTGTTTAATGCTAACTTTGCAGTTATCAAGACAAGAGATAGATCTATTTACTTTAGCATAATACTGAAGTATTAGAGCACAGTAAGCCACGTCACATAAGCAAGATGTATTATCTGACCAGTCCTACTTCTATCTTCTTAAATAAACATACATGTTTTGAAGAATAACATTCAAGTACAAATATTTCACAAACTTTTTCACCATATTCAAATTGTGCCATTTTTCATTGGTCACATTTGTATTGGATAACCATAGACAGAATCTCATTGGTTGAGCCAAAAAAAATTATTTATGCATATGTAAAATTACTGCACCCCGATATTTCACAAACTTTTCACCATATTAAATTGTGGCTTTTTTCAATGGTCACCTTTGTATTGGATAATCATAGACAGAATCTCATTGGTTGAGACAAAGAAAATTCTATATGCACATGTAAAAATACTGAACCGAAATTTATATCATCACATGCTTCACATCTTTCAAACGAGGACCTATTAGACGAGTGTGAACCAATCAATTCAGTCGACCATTTACAATTACTGTAAATATGGTTGTCAAAAATTCCAGAAATAGAGTGAAGATCTATACATGTACATTTATCATAGACGATGCAACAATATCATAAAGTAGCATTAACTAAGCACATTCTGCCAAAGAAACAGAAATCAACCACATAAGAGCTTGCATTATTGTGTAATATCTATTCATGTACCGACAATAAATAAAACTTTGAACTTGAACTTATTATTTCTACTTCTACTTCTACCAAACACTGACCGACTTCAACAAGTTGAAGATTATGTCACAGGTTGCACATAAATATATATACATGTAATTGGGATATTAACCTAGAATTAAAAACTATTAGGGTATACATTTGTGGTCTTGATGTATTGTAATCTTCACAGGTTATTTCTTAATTACGGTAATTGTCTTTGAAAAATGACTTTAATAAAATAGTTGTTATTAGAGTAATGCATCAATACACATCTGATCCTAAATCACAATTGTACCCTCCTTATAGCAATCTATTTATGCTTCATAGCTAAAAAGTTATTTTAAAAAAAAACAAAAAAAAACGAACATTCTAGAGGGACTTGCAGTTCTCATGATGAGCAAGACCCAAGACCAGTAAAACCTTGTTTGGACCAGTACATTTTTTTCAGTTTTTATTTAGAACTATATAAAAATAAATTAAAGATTTTGATTTGGACCAGTAAATTCAAATTTTCATTTCAAAGATTGACTTACATGACTTCCCACCCCCTCCACGAATGCATTTTTTCCATTTTTACTGTTAACTGATGACCCATCTGCAGAGATTAGTAAAACATATATTTCTGACAATTCAATATTACTGCAACAAATTTGGAATTTAAAAATATACGAGCCGATTGGGCATTGTTTCTTTCAGTATATACCTTTAAATTGTGTTGGATAAAAATATAGACAGAATCTCATTGGTCAAGCCACAGAAATATAAAAGGGATTCTTTTATTATGCACATAAAAAAAATTAACCAGAAATTTATTAATTTGACTGATGTGAATCTAAGAAAAAATAAATTTAAGCAAACATTTTTTTATTTTAGACATCAACTTTTCACAAATCAATTATCAATATATTTGTTTCTAAAATTAGAAAATTAAAAAAATTGGATTAAAAATAGTTCTATACCCCTTTTAATCAGATGTTTAAAAAAAAAAAAATTTGGATTAAAAACAGTTAAAAATTTCTAATCATATTAAAAACATTCTATACATGTCCTACCTTATATTTGTAAGATCTTTTATAGACCAATAATAAAAAAAAAAGTGTTCCTCTATTTCTATTTTTTCCACATCTAAATACATGTAATAACAGAAACAAAAACGAAACGACTACAGTTATACTACATGCATCTCCATGGCATGATTTAGTGTGAATGAAGAAAAGATAACATTTTTGTCTCATCAGAGATAATCAGATATAGTGATATTAGAATAACCTTTTTACCTTATGCCCTAGAAATACTAATAAATATTGTATTATTTTTCTAACTAATACAATTAGTATCCTGATACCTGTTATTGTCTTACTAACAAGAGAACTACAAACATGTATTAGTTACTGTCATATTTATTATTTCAATACAAAATTTCATACAAATCTATCACTAGAAACATTGACCCACAAACCAATGTAATATTAATAATTAACTGATTGACTTCTATTATGTCAATGAAGATTATAAATATATGACGTAATGAAAGATATGGTACTATGGTTGAACCTTGTACGAGTCTAAAATGAAAGATATGGTACTATGGTTGAACCTCGTACGAGTCTAAAATGAAAGATATGGTACTATGGTTGAACCTCGTACGAGTCTAAAATGAAAGATATGGTACTATGGTTGAACCTCGTACGAGTCTAAAATGAAAGATATGGTACTATGGTTGAACCTCGTACGAGTCTAAAATGAAAGATATGGTACTATGGTTGAACCTCGTACGAGACCAAAATGAAAGATATGGAACTATGGTTGAACCTCATTAAGAGTCTAATCTCCTTATTTTGAAATCGGACAAGTCGCTACATTGGAAAAACTCAGAGTAAAATTAAAGTCCATTTCTACCCCTTTGACATCGAGGTTTGACTATAAAGATTGAAAGTTTGAATGGATATATTCCATGGTTCATTCTTTTTTTATTATAGAGTGCAGTTACCTTAGATGTATGTCTGCTCAAGATATCTTATATGATATAAAAAAGCAAACTCTTTTCAGAAATGAAAGCGATCTTTGATACAAAAAAAAAAGAAAGAACGAAATGAAGAAACCCATTTATACAGTGTCCCAAAATGTTCATTTTCTATGTTTTGACACATTTTATTTCCAGATATTTTGCTAAAAAAACATAAGGTGGAAATTTGTTGATCAGACGAAAACTTTCGATAATCTCTGCTTTTATCATCTGTAGAATATGATTGATTCAATTTGATTGTTATTTTAATTGATTATTATATGAAGTCAAGTTCATACAAATGTACCGTAAACAGCCTTGTTTTATCCTCAGAAATTTACCCTTAATGGGATTTTCTGGTATGTGGGGGTGGATTATATATTAAGATAGGTCCTGAGAAACCTTTTTTTTTTCTCTCCAAAATGTCACAGGTGATGGGACAAATATTTCAGAAGATATTGACTCGGAAGTTCGAGTGCATACCCAATCTGTTGTAAGTACGTTTAATTTTTTTTAAATATATTTCAGCGATATTGATGACAAGAACAAGTTTACAAATTTATATCCAATAAGTATTAAGGTAAAAAAGATGGCACCTGTGATAGGAATATGTAAGAAAGTTTTTCATTGTTACAAGTATTAATGAGAATATAAGGATCATGTTTAACATTATTGCATTGTAACAAAGCACTAAAAAAAACACTGCTAACATGCAGTACATTATTGCTCATTAAGATATTCTATATGGATTCTTAACATGCCAAGAATATGAAATTTTCCCAACATAGGGTACTATGCCAGCTGGAGAATTTCTTATTTAATAGTCCCCCACCTCTTATAAGGCCAAACACATCAAAGGCCACCCCTCTTATCAGGACAAATCTCTAATGCACAAAGATAAAAAAAAAATACACTAAATCGTCCCTCTCAAGAAAATTCACCCCTCTTTATAGGCCACTTTTTCATTGTAGAAGGGGTGGCATTTTAAGAGGGGGACTACCATAGTTCACAAGTCAGAGAAGCTATGTCATATACTTCTCTATCCACTGTTGTTCTCACACGGGTTTTACCATATTATAATTTTATCATTCATACATACATAAAAGGAATTTCATATTTAAATTCATATTTTATGAATGTAATAATTACTAATATAAATTGTCCTAATAATCTAACAGATTAATCAGGATTATCATATGAAGATTAATCCTGTGTGGGCCAATTTTAATTCAAGGCTACAAATATAATTGTTATTATAAGGCTTTTTATAATCAAGACCAGGTGTTCTTTCTACTTTATATGGCCAGTAGGTTAGGTTAGATTTATGGCGTTTAACGCCACTTTCAACTATATTTCAGCTATATAGTGGTGATCAATTTTATTGGTGGAAGAAAACCAGAGTTCCCTGAGAAAACCACCAACCTGCTGTAAGTCACTGGCAAACATAATGTTGTACAGCTTGCCATGAGAGGGATTCGAACTCACAACATTATTGGTGATAGGCACTGATTGCATATATGTAGTTGTAAATCCAACTATCATATGATTACAAACACAACTGTCCCTTATATGGTCAGTACATTTTGTATACCCTCATATAACCAATTATATGTTTTCTGACAAAGGATGGTGGGGCCAGCTAGACCAATAAATGAGGAAAAACTGAAAAATAAACTTTTTTTTACAAAATGAGGGGACCATCTCTTTGGTTCTATGCTTATGTCCTTCTTAAGATTGTCTTCCCCCCCCTCCCCCCCCCCCCAAAAAAATCATCATATCTTTAGAAAACATAATTCAACAGTAACTAAACACTCAAAATCTCCAAGATAATCAATACAACTACAACACAAAGTGGCTAAGAAGAAGACAAAGGCAATGTTTATTTTTTTAGTTAAATAAATATAACTTGAGAATTCTAAGACAAAAGTGATGGTATGGAACATACACGGCATTACCTCCCTTCATAAAATGATCCAGTAACCTGGTAGAGCTAGTATAAAGCAATAAATTGACAATTTCTATTTATTTATATTAATGATTCCTCAAATAACAAGACAACATGAAATCTTCAAGAATAGACACTTAAATTGAGCTAAAACATCAACATTTGATTTTCAAATGGTCTAAATACAGCTTGTATTAGTTGTGTAATTAGAGGTACTTAAACCTCTTTCCTCTAGACTCAATCAGAAAAGTAGTTTTATCTCAGTTTGTCATGATATAATACATAGTTGGTCGGGTTCTTAAAAAATATTTAAAAAAATCAATAAACTTTTTTTTATTCAAAGAATAAAGTTACCTCCCCTGAACATTTCTACATTGTAATCTCTCTTTGTCAAGATCACTGAGTGCCCAGTTTTTATAAAGTTACCTCCCTTCAACATTTCTACATTGTAATCTCTCTTTGTCAAGATCACTGAGTGCCCAGTTTTTATAAAGTTGCCTCCCTTCAACATTTCTACATTGTAATCTCTCTTTGTCAAGATCATTGAATGCCCATTTTTTAAGTTATTGAGGTGGTATAAGATTGGAATTGGGGTCGGATTATGACTTTTTGATGGCCCTAGGCAAATGAAATTATTCCCCCTCCTCCCTCAGACAGAGCCACCCTCTAACTCACCTGCACCTATCTTGAATATTTTTTACTTATGATATATTTTAGTGACATTTACATAGCAGGAAGTAAACTTATGGCAAAATAAATATATTTGAAAATCTTTTAGCAGGTATCCTTAAGCTTGGGGGACCCAGGCTTGAGGGGCCCTAGACTGCAACCTATTCTAGTCTATAGGATAATTCGGCCCTGATTAGAATAGATGTGCAATAGAGTTTGTGAAAGAAGTTGAAAAGCTGTCATTTTAACCCCAAGAGAGCTGTGTATTTCAGATGAGAAATATCCACTTAGCAACTGAGAAACTGAGACCTTTTACCTTTGACCTTTAAACCTAAAAAATAAATAGAATCTGGAAACCCATTATGGACAAATTAGCTGTTACTCATCCTTTGTCAAACCTATAAATGAGTTCAACTAAGCTAAAAATGAGTCAAACACTCAACAGACAAGTTTCAATATCAAGGATTCGAACTCACAACATTAATGGTGATAGGCACTGATTGCATAGGTAGTTTTAATTCTAATTACCATATGATCACAACCACGAGGGCCCCCGTTTTGTTTCAATATCAAACACCATTACTATGTGAAATGTATAACTATATGATATGTGTAAACATTTTATACTTCCAATGAACTGGGTTGATGACACAAAATATTATGAAAAGAAAGGTTAAGCAACGATAGTCATAAATTCCACCAATATCAACAAAACAGAACAATCACCTCTCACCTCAAATCACTGAAAATAAAAAAGACTAGGACATGGCATTCAGGTCCTGACTTATGACAGGCACAACAATGTCTTGTGGTGGGGTCAAATTGATTCTTTGATTCCAACCCTTCCCCTCTTTATAGTTTCATCTCCAACAATCAATTTTCGCCCGCCATCCGCCCACTATTCATCATACAATAACCTGTGCAATCTAGTGAAATTAAAACAAAACTAAATAATGACAGGTGAAGATGATTATTTTTCAGAATTTAAAAGAATGGATTCAAATCTATCAAATAGGTCTTTTCAAAATATTAAATATTTTAATACAGTGATATTTCCATGAATAAAAGGATAGAAATATATCTTAATGCTTTAATTTAAAATTTAAATCCATATACATCCACCGTGTATTTTTAGCCATGTCTTGCATTACATATGTTAAACTTCAGCATCACTGTGGGTGTTTCACACACAATAAAACATCCCATACTTGTTAATTACTTCACTGTATATTTTTAATTCATTATTATTTTCCTATAAATCTTTTCATCCTCCCCCACCAAACGAGTGTTGACAGATAATTTTACAAAGGCTGTTATTTCCTGATATCTTATCATTACATGCAACAGATGGACTAATCTGATGAAAATTAACCACCTGTAAAAATTCTTTTTAACAAATTTGACCAATTTATCATAGTTTTACCTTAATAGATAAATAGTATACAAATGTGGCTATCTATTTTTTTTTTCTATTTAAATTTTTACGCCTACTACGCAATTATTTTATTTTGTTGTACAATGCTACAAAGATTAGTAATTATCACGAAATTGTTCTCTAAAATATTCACAGGAAAAAAATATTCTTCATTTTCAATTAAAGAAAGAGGGGGAATATATATTAAGTCATTGAAATAAAAACTAAACTTAATTAACCCTGAAATAATACTATTTTCCTATTTTTAAACGACATATTAAGAATAAACTGGTAGAAGTGCTAAAGTGGGTCACAGGTCACTGTGAGTAACATGTGTAGTCACATGACTTGTCTCATTGGTAATCGGGCGGCTGTATCGAGAAACAGATACGGTGTTGAAAAAACTGTTGATACTCATAAAATATTGATAAATGCATTTATGTTTGTCTTCAAGAAATATGATAGACAAAACCATGTGTGAAGTTTTATGACGAAATATCTCCGATTTCTATGTAAATTTATGAGTTGAAGTAGGGAAACACCCACAGGTAATTTTAGCGATGTATTTTTATCTTGGACAAGAATAATGAGCGTCCTGATTGGATGACCGATTTAAAACACACTGACTCCGCATGGTTTAGCAAGGTTACTCAGGTCAATAGTTTATAAATATAGAATCTCCAGCTTTCCAACCATGTAAGTATTTTTGCTCTACGGCGAGGAAAAGCATATTACTGAGTGAATTAAAGGTTAAAATGTTATTATTTTTTAAATATAATTATTTTTTAAAAAGAAAAACAGCTATAAATGTGTTCTTTGGTTCATATAGGAAAGAAAATACCAGACTTTTAACATTGAAACGGAACCATCATACGCGGAAAGCCACCCGAAAACTCCTACCCTCACTTGAATTTGATGAATGTTACAGCCACCATTTTCTTGATATTATAATGTAAAACAAAAAGATGCATGTAAAAGAAATCTATGTTATATTTATTCATTTGTTTGATTCTGGAATATTGTTGATCATTGATATAAACAAGAAAAAAGGGAAAAAGGGTGAATTTTATTTGTGAATTTTACAGTTAAATAAATGTTATGCTTAGACAGTTTAAAGAGAAAAATAAAAATGTGTTGCGACTAAAGCTTAAATCAACGTTAAAAATTTAACAAATATCAGTGATTTTGTAAATGAGATGTATTTTAAATAGAAAATCTGAATTTATTATTTATTAATTTATTATTAATGATACAATTTTATATCCCTTGGGAGGGGGAGGGGGGCTATGATAAAAATTTGAAATAAAAACACAGGATCAGACTTTAAGCAAAAATAATAATCCAGGATTAGTTTTTTATTAAAAAAATCCAGGACCCCTGTGTCCATGATTCTTTTTTTTTTTTTGTTAAAGTTAATAATATGAAATATTAACATCCACACTTGCCTTTTGGACAGCACATTTCTGTGTTCACACTTGCCCTCAGGCAACACTTGTTTTAAATCAAAAAAATATTTAAAAATCCTTATGAATGCAAGTTTTACTAAATTATATTGAGGAAACATTGTGTTCATGATCGTATGGTAGTAGGATTTACAACTACCTTTGCACTCAGTGCCTATCACCACTTAAGTTGTGAATTCGAATCCAGCTCATGGCGAGGTGTACTCAAGAGTAGTAAATCTCACGATCACGACCATGGCAACCCCTGAACAATATCAGAGAAGTTCTTAGAGATTAAATTTAACAGTGAAAAAAACAATGGTTTGTAGAACCCTACAAGCCCATGTAAACCTAGATGTTTGTTAAAACAAATTGTGATCCCCAAACAATTTTTTTTTCAAAAGAAAAAGATCCAAATGACAGACAATTTTTTGCCTCCCCCCTCAAAAAAGAAAGAAAGAAAAGAAGTATAAAAAAAGAAAAAAGATTCAATAAACAGACATTTTCTTTTCAGATTGAGAGCCCTAAAGCAAAAAGAGTGCATTCATAAAATAATAAACAATGTAAATTACCTACCAATAGTTTCTAATATATACATGACTACTCACCTGTTAACTGGCAAAGAGATATGTTCTCTTTGATGGCCAGCACCATCAGATATACAACATAAAAACTCTCCCTATTAATTGGTCAATCACCTTTCATTCATAAACTTTTGAGAGTAATTACCGTTATCAACATATACAGTGGTTTAACAAGAAACTGGTAAGTAACCTCTTTCCTTGATGATGGAAGTGGGACGGTGATTATTGTATCACATCTAATTATCTCCCCTTGTTCTACCCCTGATTCAGTTGCAGGAAAGGTCAGATTAGACTTGATGAATGTTCCCCTTTCTTAATAATAATCCTTTTAAAAAATTGTTGAACTGACCACTTATCTTTACTATTTTAACATTTCTTTATTGATTACATGTGGATAGTAGTCAAAAAGGTGTCAGTCAAGATTTCAACTTTCATAGTTAAAATATATTTAAAATGGTTATTACTGACAGAGGGACTTGTAGCAAGTATATGGTCAGATAAACATTTAATAGGTGAAGGATGAAGGTGATTAATATTTCATTACTTGAGACCCCTCTCCCCCCTGCCCATTTTCCTGTCCCTCCCCTTTTCACTTATATGTAGGACAGCAACACACATGTCATAGGTGGAAGTCATTACTGTATTTTAATAAATAAAAGGTGTGTTTGACCAGAAGAATGTCTACTCCTCACTCCACCTTGTAGCATCAAACACTGCAAGCAATATTTCAAGAGAAATGTTGTATTGGTAGGGTGTTTAATGTCACATTCAACAATATTTCAATTATATTGTGGCAGTCAGTTTTATTGGTGGTGTACTCTGAGAAAACCACTGACAAACTTTATCACACAAAGTTGCATCAATGTCGCCTCACCATAGGTAGTTGTAAATTCAACAACCATACAATCACGACAGCCCCCTACAACAACAGCTTATTATGTTTAAGTGACTGCATATAATGAAGAACATTAGTCTTGGTATTCCATACAATACTATAGTAGAAACTGATCAAACATGTTTCCGAAAAAGTGGGGATCAGATCGGTACTCCTTTCCTTATTAATGTGGATATGCAGCAGTGCTTCTTCATTTAATTTTTGAAAGGGTGAAGGTCAAATCCTGAAACCCTATCCCTGCTTCTGTGCTTGGTGTATATATATCTCTGCTTTTCTAACATTGCTAGCAGATAAGTATCAACATCTGACATTTTATTTTTCCAAATTATTTATTAATCTAAAAAAAAATTGGTCTTCAGTCTTCACTCATTGAAATGAACAAATAAATAATTAAAACAAAAAAATATCATTTATTTACCTTATTTCGATTCCATTTCATCTAAAAACCTAAGCAAAAAATCATGGAGAGAAGTAAGCTTGCAATCAGTCAATAAATCTACTTGGGACGTAATGCGATGGGAAAGAGTCATCTAATCAGGCAACGAACAAACGTCAAATTAGTTGATCGTTATTGCTACAAACATCCCGAGGCAATGGATTCTATTAAACATTGATATAACTAAGATCAGAAAACCAACTATTCTTCTCACCTTTTTCTTCAACACGGGATTCATAAATGGACAAGGCTGGTTGCTTTATTATCATTTAAAAAAATCAAAGAAATGTTATATGAAAGACATGACATTCTCTCTTGGAAAGAAATCAATGCTAGAAAGAGAGCTTTAACACAGGGAATTTTCAATAGCGCAACAGAATTTGTTGTTTTATTGTGTAATTACAGTCGTGGAGATATATATTGACTCGAGTCTTTAACATGTTGCAAAGAAAAGGGCAAATTAAATGTTAAATGGAAAAATTTTCTAGAGAGGAAACAATCTCTAATACTTTGATTATTAATATTTATAGAAAATAGAAATAGATTTAATATAAGCTACATTAAGATTGTAAATTTCTGTTGAAATCAAATTCAGAATGTTACAATTAAACCCTGCCACATTATTGTGCCTGTCCTGATTTATTATTTCTATCAGGATTTATCATTCTATTTTTTTTTTTTATCTTTTCTTTATGTTTTTTTTTACAGATTGGAGAATTGTTCATGTTTAATGGAATTGTCGACCACCATTGTTATATGTTTTCAAATATAAGAAAAGGTGATAGAAAAACTGTTGAAATACATCAAGAAGATACCTAGATAAAAAAAAAAGATATATATATATACACAGAAAGAACCGTAAAGAAACAACTTTACTTCTGTAATTTAAAATAACAATTAAAACTTATTCTTCACTTGAGCAACAACAGTTGATATCAAAGAAATAATTAGAGTAAAACTACACTTGAATTCCAAATTATGTAAATAATTCATTTTTTACTTCTGTAATTTATAATAACAATTAGAACTTATTCTTCACTTGAGCAACAACAGTTGATATCAAAGAAATAATTAGAGTAAAACTAACTACTCTTGAATTCCGAATTATGTAAATAATTCATGAGTAACCAAACAACCCAACCATTCACAAATGTGCAATTCAAAAATGTGTGATAACGCAACGAGTGAAGTATCATCGCTACGGTTAGGGTTTTGGTCTTTAATGCCCTTTTCAACAATATTTCAGCTATATCGTGGCGGCACGTTTTATTGGTGGAGGAAACTGGAGTACCAGGAGAAAACCACAGAACTGACGCAAATCCCTAACAAACTTTATCACATAATGTTGTATCCAGTACACATCGCCATGAGCAGGATTCAAACTCGCTTCCATGGTGATAGGCACTGATTGCATAGGTAGTTGATAATCCAACTACCATATGATCACGACCATGACGGCCCCCTAACTTTAATGTACACTCTGCCATGAGTGGGATTCAAAGTTGCTTTAGTGGTGACAGGCACTGATTGCATAGGTAGTTGTAAATCCAACTATCATAGGATCACGATAGATAATATTGATATATGTAGATACAAACAGAAGTCTTTTAAACATGTACTTGTGCATTACATTTCTATATATTATATCAATGGCAACAAAAAAAACCTAAAATTCTATTATTAATTCATAGTATTGTTTAAGCTATCTTAAAATCAATGATCTGAAAAAAGATTAATTAACCTTAGAAATGTTTATAGGTAATGTTACCTAAATGTTTCCATAATTAGCTAAACATTAATTTTAAGTAATAATTGTCAGTATCGGTTTACATTTCAATAATATGTTTATGACTTATTAGGCATTATTTAAATGTTTAAATACTGTTAGAATCAGCTATGACATTCTGGAGTATCAAATTTATCTTCTTGTTTTGATATTAAGCACGGAAACTACTTATAATACTTACGTAACAGTATTTATAGGTATAAGGACATATTACAAACACGATATGGTCTGGTCAAGTCGGTCAGTCTCTGTAAATAAATAAGGGAACGACCATATAACTTTAAATGTGGGGGGAGGGGGGGAGGGGGTCTAATGAAAAAATATCTGTCTCAAAATTTAATAGAAATTAATTAATTGTCCTGAAACATGTAAAAAAAAATAAAGAACCTGACTAGTTTTCAACGAGAAATGTCAGAAAAAAGAGCCAATCTGATTTTTGCTTTTCTTGTGAAATAACTTTCTGGCTCAGAGGAAAAAGTTAAATGGTTGATTCCTAAGAAACAGGAAATGGTAAATGGTGATCTGTACATAGCATCAAATAATGTTTTACTTTGGAAGGGATGGTTGTTCTTTTTAATTTGTGAAATAGTGAAAAAAATCATTCTCTTTTCTATATCTTGGATTTAAGAAAAAAAAGCTGTTCATATACTTTATTTTAGACTTACTACAAGTTCCATTCTTATTATAATAATAATGCCTTTAAATAAATTGTTGCTATGAAAGTTGAAATCTTGACCAACATATTACCCGGTATATTTACTCCATGCATAATATAACTGAAATATTGTTAAAAGTGACATTAAACACCATCAAACAAACAAAAACAACAAACCACATATAATCAGTAAATAAATGTTGTTAGTGCATACAAGTGGACAATTTTCATATCATCAATTTGTTTAATGGATTATTAACAAGAAAAGGAACTTGTAGCAAGTTTAACTTCATTTATACCATTTATTCAAATATTGAAAACATACTTATAATACTTTACTTGGATAATATTTGAAATGATCTGAAATTCAATAAGTAGAAATTAGAATTCCCATGCCACTTCTACAATCTCTGGTTTCAGGAACAAAAGCAAACTCAGACATGAGTCTCTAAAGTAGAGGGTTTGGGTTATGGTGTTTAATGCCACTTTCTACAATATATCGTGGCGGTCAGTTTTACTGGTGGAGGAAACTGTAGTACACAGAGAAAACTACTGACATATTGCAAGTCACTAACAAACTTTATCCCATAATGTTGTATCAAGTACACCTCACCATAAGCCGGAATCAAGCTCACAACTTTAGTCAAATGACCAAGGTTGACTATAGAAACAAATACTGGTATGATCATGTTATCAATTTCATTGGCAATTTGAAATTGATATCTCCAAAAAACTGGTATTCTAAGCAACCCCTTTTATTCTTTAAATCTTTTTTATCAAAAAGATTCAATGGTAATTGCTTCTCTTTTTAATGCCACTTTCAACAATATTTCAGTTATATTGTGGAGGTCAGTTTTATTGGTGGAGGAAAGCGGATTACCCAGAGAAAGCCACCAACCTGTCACAAGTAACTGATAAACTTTATCACATAATGTTGTATCGAGTACACCTCGTCATGAACAGGGTTCGAACTCACAACTTTAGTGGTGATAGTTGTAAAATCCAACTATCATACGATCATGATCACGACGGCCCCTTTTGAAATTGACATCAGCATTATATTCAAATGAATCCCTTTTTGCAGTCTTTTATTCTTTACCAAAAAACCTATATTGGTAGATTCAAAGGTAATTGCTTCTCTTACCTCCTTAAAAATGAAATCAGCAGGGTCTACCTACAACCATGATATTTGATCTACACTTGTTTACTTAATCTAATTACATTGGTGCAAAAAAGGGGCATTCAAATCAATTATCAACCAATTACATTTTATACCGTTACATTACAGAAATAAATTCTTCAGATCAACTCGGCAGCGTTACAATATTAGACTAGCTACAATATTACAATAACAGAATTATGTAGTACTATTGTGTAAATATTATCATCAAAATTGCTAACTTATTTTCTATTTATAGCTGCCATAGTGATATTTATATTTTTGTTGCGTCATAGGTGTCACAGATATTTAGTGAAAGAATAAATGATGATTTATGAAGGTACTATCAAAGTACCGAAGTACCATGTGTATCTTTTGTCATGTTGTAACCATTTGTTTCACAGAATTTGCCCGAAATAAAGATAGCTGGAAATAAATAGATTGAAGTTTTTAGCTTTGTGGTATTTAACATCACTTTCAACAATATTTCAGTTATATCATGGCGGTCAGGTTTTTTGGTGGAGGAAACCGGAGTACCTGGAGAAAACCACCAACCTGCCGCAAGTCACTGAGGGATTGAGGGAAACTTATGAAAAGAGAGTTTCAACAGTGATGGTCCACACCATCTCATTAATATCAACAAAATTATAGTGAATGGCCACATCTCACCTCAAACAATTTGAACACATATATTCATCATTATCGACAAAACGAACAACCTCAAATAATTGTATAGAAAATTTGTCAAAATAGGCTTATCAAATATGTGGCACTGTGAGGTGGCAAATAAAATAATTGGCATTTAAAAAAAAGAGTGAAAATGTATAAATTTTCAGTCCTCATGATGAGCACCGTTCCTCTGGCCGAAGTCCAGTATAAATTTTCAGTCCTCGTGATGAGCACCGTTCCTCTGGCCGAAGTCCAGTAAAACTTTATTCGAACCTGTAAATTTTTTAGTTTTTATTCAGAACTATATAAAAATTAATTCAAGAATTTGATTCAAACCAGTAAATTCAAATTTTCATTTCGAGGACTGAATTTACACTCCACAATATTTATGGTATATTTGAAAATCAGACCAGTGTTCTTATACTGTCTTTATACAAAAAGCACTTTAGATATCTTTGTAACTGATTTCTCTGATAAATTCATCGATGTTACTATAACATTGTTAGAGTTCATCAGAAAGTCAATCATATGCTTTAAATAATGAATATGTTGCGCAACATGTAGTAAATAAAATTAAATCCATTTGTGCCTTTTGTTTAAGAAACTGGTACATGTCAGAATATCTCTAAACTGGAATAGTAATGTTTGATATCAGTAAAATTGTGGAAAATTTAATAAATGAAATAAACCAATAGCTTACAAACAACTAAAGACAGTTGCAAAGAAAATTAATATGAAAAGTAAAAGACCTATTTTTTTTACTACACCTGATTTTTAAAAAAATTCAAAATAGGTAGAAATTTCAGTAATTATATTTTTAGTGATTGCAGCTATGCTGACCTATTCCTGTGTATTTTAACTTGTAGTGGTAAAGTAAATCACCTTCTTATAAGGCCCTCCGACCAAAGGCAAACCCTCTTATCAGGCCAGATTTTAGAAGCACTGAGATAGTAAAAATACTACTAAATTGCTCCCCTCAAGAGAGGTCACCCCTCTTATAAGAACAGATTTCAGATGCTCTGAGTTGATAAAAATACTACTAAATTGCTCCCCTCAAGAGAGGTCACCTCTCTTATAAGGTCACTTTTTCATTATAAATGTTGTGGCCTTTTAAGAGAGGGATTATTGTATACCCTCTATATAGCTCTCCATTAATTACTTCCTCATTGACAAGGCATATGTGATAAACTATGGACAAAACAAAAACATTATGAGCAATGAACTTACAATGATTGAAATGTTTATATATTACATAGGTTATAATTATCATTCAAACTTCATAGCTTGTCATTGTATATCTTTATTTTATTACGTAATCATGAGTACTAAAAAAAGTGGTGCATAGAATCATGCTTAGCTTAGTTCTGATTTTCCTGAGAATATAATAGGGTTAGGGGTTAGGTTTTTTATGGTGATTAATGCCACTTTCAACAATATTTCAGTTATATCATGGCAGTCAGTTTTATTGATGGAGGAAACCGGAGTACCCCTGTGAAAACCACCAACCTGTTGCAAGTCACTGACAAACTTTATCACATAATGTTGTATCAAGTATACCTCACCTGAGCGGGGGTTCGAACTCACAACTTAAGTGTTGATAGGCACTGATTGCACAGGTAATATGATATGATCACGACCATGACGACCCAGATGAATTTTGATTAAGTGATTAAATTCATTCAGGTATACATGATTTACAGGAGTCTAGTTGCCATTTTTGACCTTCATTTCCATTACATATCATTCTTAGCATGTTGCATGATCAAGGGACTTAAAAGGATCTCATTAACCAGTTTAACCCTGCCACATTTTTGTGCCTGTGCCAAGCCAGGACATAGATCTCCAATGTCATATTTCATGGTCTTTTTGTTTTCAGCGAGTTAAGGTGAGACGTGATTGTTTGCTTTGTTGATATTGGTGGAATTGTTGATCATCACTATTTAAACTTTCTTTTCATGTACAATTCTAAAATATCCATCTGAATCTACTTTTAAAATTTCAAGTGAATTAAATATTCAAATTTCACGTTCATACTTGGAAACCATAAGAATCGTCATTTTTCATAAAATCGAGAATGACAAAAATGGAAAAAACCTATATTTTTAGGGTCTAAAGTTAATTCAATTGTGGCATATAAAACTTGAAAGAAAGGTCAAAAAACAAAAGTTGATGCCTGATCACAAGCTCAGACTGCTAATAAACAAATAACACAACTCTGCTTAATATCAACTCAGAAACACTGATGCAGTATCAATATCTGTTGGAAAAGAGGTGGCTAAATTGTATTTAATACCTTACATAGGGAAAATGGACTTTGTCAAAGCTGCCTTTAATTCTAAAGTCAATGACAGCACAATAGTCATTAGGATAATGTCTGTCATTTGTATATATAATTACACAATTCTAGACATTGTCTTATTACTCCACTTTGCAGGTGACAGTATAATTTTGCAGGTGTGAACTACAAAAATCCTGTAAGTTGATAGATATACCAATTAGTTTTGATAGAACTATTTGTTTACCATGTAAGTAGCTATAAATCATTGGTTAGAAATAGATGTATAATAATACCATCTATATATACATGATTTTCCTCAGACTTCCGAAAAATTAATTTTCACAAATTATAAGTTTGTGAAAATTTTGAATCTTATTTTCAAGAAATGACATACAAATTAATGTTCTTTTTTTTAACAAATTTAACATCTCACAGAAGTTTTTTAAGTTCTAGCCGAAAGTGTGGGAGAAGTAAGCATACAAAATATATCAGCTTTCATTATAACAGTGATTTTCCCTGTCTGACTGATGTTCTATTACACTATAATAGAAAGTTTGTATTATACTATAACAGAAAGTTTGAAGATACAATGTACCAAAGAGGTAATCAGAAACTGTAAAACGAAGAAAGACAGACAATACAATGGTTTAAAGAATAAGGACAAAAAACTACAGATTGAGTAACATGAACCTATGAAATTACTATGGAAACAAAAAAAATCCCATACATATGACAACAGGAATTAGGACATATTTCAAATAACTTGAGTTTGATCAATACAAACTGTTCCTTCAATCTGTTGTCTTCAACTTCAAGAAAAAGTATTTTATGTACATGCTTTTGACCTTTATCTGTTCATCATTTAATCCTTTATTTTCCAAAACAACACTTTTATGCACATAAAATTTCTTTTTTTTTACATTAAAGTGTATGAAGCTTTAATGGTGAAAAGTTGTCTTGAGATGAAAATATCAGTAACCTACCAGAAGCTGTTATATAACCATATCACTACTGAATATTTTAAGAATTGAGAATTGATAAATTAAATATCGCAAACATTTAACGAATTAAATTAAACAATTCTATAGAACTCAATAAATGATGATTCACTCTACTAATTCATTAAAGTACAATAAATATATTTTGACAACACAAACTGTCCAGTTTAAAATATATAGTTTTATGTGAACAATGTTTGCAGTTTGTAGTTTGTTCATATCTGTTTAAGAGTGCTTGGGATATCCAATTATCAAGAGGAGGACACTATTTAACTAATCTGTGAACGTACACAGTCAAATCTGTATTAAGAAGTCATCTTTGGGACACAGAAAAAGTGGCCCTATAAGACAGGTGACCTCTTAAAATAGGTTTGATTCATATGAAATTTTCAATGACAGTACAAGAAAAATGTGACCTTTTAATACAGGTGACTGTTTAATAGAGGTGTGTTTGAAAGAGGTGACTGCTTAATACAGGTGGCTGTTTAATAGAGGTGGCTGTTTAATAGAGGTGACTGCTTAATACAGGTGACTGTTTAATAGAGGTGACTGCTTAATAAAGGTGACTGTTTAATAGAGGTGACTGCTTAATACAGGTGACTGTTTAATAGAGGTGACTACTTAATACAGGTGACTGCTTAATACAGGTGACTGTTTAATAGAGGTGACTGCTTAATAGAGGTGACTGTTTAATAGAGATGACTGTTTAATAGATGTGACTGCTTAATAGAGGTGACTGTTTAATGGAGGTGACTGTTTAATAGAGGTGACTGTTTAATAGAGATGACTGTTTAATATATGTGACTGTTTAATAGAGGTGACTGTTTAATAGAGGTGACTGTTTAATGGAGGTGACTGTTTAATAGAGGTGACTGTTTAATAGAGATGACTGTTTAATATATGTGACTGTTTAATAGAGGTGACTGTTTAATAGAGGTGACTGTTTAATAGAGATGACTGTTTAAAAGAGGTGACTGCTTAATGGAGGTGACTGCTTAATAGAGGTGACTGTTTAATAGAGGTGACTGTTTAGAGGTGACTGTTTAATAGAGGTGACTGTTTATAGATGACTGTTTAATAGAGATGATTGTTTAATAGAGATGATTGTTTAATAGAGGTGACTGTTTAATAAAGGTGACTGTTTATAGAGGTGACTGTTTAATAGAGATGATTGTTTAATAGAGGTGACTGTTTATAGAAGTGACTGTTTAATAGAGATGATTGTTTAATAGAGGTGACTGTTTAATAGAGATGATTGTTTAATAGAGGTGACTGCATGGGCAGGTTTGACTGTATTTGTTCTTTTGAATAATTTATTATAAACAACTCCATACTAATTTTGTTCTCTCTGAGGAACAAATATTCTAATCTATACTGTTTATTCAGTCAGGAATAAATATTGCAATATTTTTTTCCATTGAAATAGATATAATGTAATATTTGCTCCAGTCGGAACAAATATTATGTCGGAAATTCTCTTTCGCCACATATGGATGCCTGCCATATATTTCTTCCATTTATTTTTATTTTTGGCTTCCTGGAGTTACTACGAACTATTAGAGATTTCACATTGCTATATTGCTATATATTGTTAACTTTTTTTCTATGTTTAAGTGATATTTGCAAAGCAATGAGTTTAAAAAGAATTAATTTCATCCTCCATAAATGAGATTTAAACATTTTAAATATGGTTCAAATGATTTTGAAAATAAAAGCAATACATGTACATGTATATACAGCAGATAACCTAAAGCTATTGTTTTTTACTTGAAAATTTTATTATTATATCAAATATTCAAAATTGCTCTCTGTAGCATGAAAGTATATCACAAAAACAAAAAATTTGAATTTAAAATTAATTGTACACTGACCTTATTATTTTCATAGAAATATCACAAAAGCAAAAATTTGAAATTAAAATTAATTGTACACTGACCTTATTATTTTCATAGAAACAATCTCTCAAACAAGGACACACACTGTTAGCCCATAAAAATCTAACTTCTGTGTATACTGAAAAAATATATAATATATATCTACATAAAAACTGGTCACATATGTGGTAATCTAATATAATGTACTATACTATACAGTATCAAGTCTATTTAACATTATACCTATATCTATTGACACATGGGACATAATAATATATATATATGTAGATAATAATAAGACTATCATAATCTGATCTTCTTTTGTTAAGTAATATTATATAAGATCTCTTTACTGACTGGAAAAAAATAATAACTGATATGAGCAATATAAATAAAAAAGTGTAATAGATATACTATAGACATACTTTTTCTTTGTCCCAAAAGGTGAACTCTTAATACATGTACAGGCTTTTCTTAGTACATTATAGTCATGCCCTGCTTTTTATACTACCCAACTAAGATAGCGGGGGTATATAGGAATCTGTCTGTCTGTTGGTCTTTCCTTCAGAATTTGCTTTTAATTATAGCAAGAAAACTACTCAAGATTTTTAAATGAAATTTTTTCAGCACATTCCTTAACTGGTCCCCTTTCCATTAAAAACTAATTTGTTAACTTTTGGGTGAAAATTTTTGGCATAAACACCAGAATTTTGAGAATTACTTTTTTTAAGGAATCGATGAAGATACTTAAATTTTAATGAATATTTTTGTCTTAAGTTGACACAATGCCTTCATATATTGTATGTACATGTATATGAATTATAGCATGAGAGAGTGTCATGTATAAGAATGAGGTCAATGTGAGCTTGATCGTTGAACACAAGGTCAAATAATTTATTTTTTATCATATTATTTGTCCAGCCAGAATTTTCGTCTTAAGACCCATTCCACTACCAACTTCTTTTCAACAACAACATAAATTATATCATATCAAACAATTGTAAGTAGACATAGACAGGGGTATCCTCTGTTAGCATCTACTCACATTTTTCAAGTTTAATAACTAGTGAGTGAGTGAGTGAGTGAGTGAGTGATTGTTGTTTAATGCCAACTCAGTAATTTTTCAGTTACATGTATATCATGGAGAGAAGAAGTTAATTTTCAATGAGATGATGATGAGGTCCACATTGTTCTAGATCAACACACTGAGTTGGATTTTTACAGTGCTAGCTCACTGAAACAACAGTCTGCGGATAGACATGTCCCCCCACATGGACACATTATCCTGAATCTGAGCCAACCAGTCTTTGCTCTTTCTCCTTAATGCTGCGTGGAGAAGCAACAGATACCAATTTTAAAGTCTTTAGTTTGACCAGATCGGGGCTCAAACACACGATCTACCACACTCGAGGTGAGCACGCTAACCATGTTACAGCTAGTACAGTTAGCATCTACTCACATTTTTTCAAGTTCAATAACTATTTTATCATTTAATGCTTAATAAAACCAGGTTGGTTCAGATCAACTCAACCTATTATTAAATATTAAAAGAATCTTGACTTTAATTTGAACAAGTCATAAATAAAACCACCTTGTGTATGTACATGTACATCGTGTCTACCCGGTATTCCTTAATCATCCCTACTATTTTCCCTGCTACAAAATCAATGTTCTTTTCATTGTACATTTCTAATTAAGATTTACATTTCCATGTAATTAATGTTGTCTTTAACTTTGTTGTTACAACTTGTTTCTCCATAACAAAAATCAACACTAGTATTGAACCAGTTTTAAAAAATACCTTTTGACGTCAGTACTCAAGAATTTCATTCATAAATATTTCCTGTTAGTTTGTTTTATATTAGCTCTGTCGTAATTATGTAATTATCGTCAAAAATAAGCAATTAGACAAACATGTATTGTCGTGATTTATTAGATTATACAAAAAAAAAGAGAAATTTACTTACTTAGATTTAACCCATAGATAACAATATAAACTGAAAATCAGAGAGAAAAAATCTGATATTTTAGTACCTGTCTCAAGCATTGATCTATAAGAATTCCTGATGGCTAAATTCATTCGAAATCTACTTTTTTTCATTCAATCATTTTTTGTTCCATATTATTCAATATATTACATTTAATTTTTTTCCCTGAATGTTAGACACTCGATCTGTTCCACCTTATGAAAAATAGAATTTGTAGTGGATTATTGGGCAATTGATTAAACCATCTTTAAATATTACATGAGACCCATCCTGTTTTTTTCCCTTATTTTTGTAGAATTCACCCATAAAAAAACATTCTGAAAATTGATATGGATATCATTTCTATGTTCACAAAAAATATATATTCATTAAAATATGTGTCGAAAATCGCATATTAAACACATTACATGCATCTAGAACAATATTTGAGTTACTCAAACAAGCTTAGTTAAAAACAATTCAATAAGTACAGTTTAACCTGGGGTCTGGTGTTGAACTTGTGATTAAGCTAATCATATGATTAGCCATAATTACATGATTCATTCCTAATTACATAATTAGCAAATTTAATGATTAAATATGATTAATTAATGCATTGATTAAATTTGAGTTCAGCAACAAAATTTAATTATTGCATAAGCCAAGTATGGGATTAGGAATTAATTATGTAATTTTGGCTAATCATCTGGTTAGTTTAATCACAAGTTCAATTAAGCAGTGACCTGTAATAAAAGGTCACATTTTTCTTGTCCTGTCATAGAAAATTTCATATGAATTGAACCTCTTTTAAGAGGTCACCTTTTCTTTGTTCCAAAGGTGACCTCTTAATACAGGTTTGACAGTACTTCAAATTTTAAAAATATTGCTTTTCTTGCATGTTAATCCTTATTCAAATTTGTTGACAACCACAGAGTGAAATTAGGCCAAACAACTGCTTGAAAAATTCCAATATATATCTAATTACCTTTGTAAAATTGATTTTTGTGGTTAGAAATTGAATATTAGGTCAATATATAACTCCAAGAAACAGAGAGTCTATAATATAATGTACAAAACAAACAGAACAACAAAATAGAAAAATACATACAGTCAAACCTGTATTAAGAGGTCACCTTTGGGACTAAGAAAAAGTGTCCTCATAAGACAGGTGACCTTTTAAAAGAGGTTTATTTTATATGAAATATTCTATGACAGGACAAGAAAACAGTGACCTTTTAATACAGGTGACTGCTTAATAGACTTGCTCACATGGGGCAGGTTTGACTGTATATTGAAAACAATTATACTGTTGTAATCATGTGACATGTATTTTCAACCAGGTTTGAAATGCTTCGGTGGTGTAATTATTGGCCAGATCTGTGTGTGTGGTAGATGATGGGTTCAATGTTGGTATTTGTTGTTCCTCAGCTAAGGATGCACCATTAAGGAGTAAGGGCAAAGAGAGATATTTTTTTTGAGTCAGTATAATGTGTCTGTATCTATCTCAGCATCTTGTACAAGATGGATATAATCAACATCCTATAATAATGATCAATTTTATAAGTTATCTCCTATCCTTTTTAATTTTAGATAATTTCATAATATAATTTTGATATAACATTAAAAAGCATGGGAGATAATTCATGCAATTTGTCATCAGTGTAAAATAGTGCATTTTGTACTGATTATTATAGTTATTCTGTTTCAAGACTCTCAGATGGAAAAAAAAAAACAAGACTCCTATTTTAAATTACGTTCTACTTTGGCTGCCATCTTGAATTTCTACTTTAAACTCTTATACTTTTTTACTTTCTCATGCTTTGATTCTGCAGAGCACACACAGCTTTCCATTAATCCTTTTAAATATCAACCATATACATGTAACTGTGATCAATGAAAACTTACTGAGATACCCAGACAATAAAAATCACCATATACCTGACAGTTTTAATAAGAGTAGAGATAACATTTTCTGTTTAATTACCCATAAAATAAGTAATTATCTAATGTTAACAATGTACTTGCATTCATCCATGTATAAATTACATCTGACATGATAAATTCTACCCTTATACTTATATTATATAAAAAATATTTACATATAAATTAGGATTAAAGTCATGCTTACTCATGGTGTGTAAGCCATCTTAATAAAGTAACGGCACAATGTTGCTACAGGGGCTGTAGTGGTCGTAATTGTATGGTAGTTGGATTTACAATTACCTGTGCAATCAGTGCCTATCACCACTAAAGTTGTGAGTTTGAATCCCGCTCTTGGCGAGGAGTACTCGATACAACATTATGCGATAAAGTTTGTCAATGGCTGGCGTTAAGTCGGTGGTTTTCTCCGGGTACTCTGGTTTTCTCCACCAATAAAACTGACTGCCATGTTATAACTGAATATATAAACACCATAAACCACAAAAAAAACAAAACAATGTTGCTACTGAATATGATCAATAGATCTTTTGTACACTTCTGACTTGATTCTAAAACTATATGTTTTACACATATTTTTATTGGAGTTATTTCCCTTTAAGGCAGGGGTTATGGTGTTTCAATGCCAATTTCAACAATATTTCAGTTATATCCTGGCAGTCAGTTTTACTGGTGGAGGAAACCAGAGCACCCAGAGAAAACCACTGACCTCTTGCAAGTCACTGACAAACTTTATCACATAATGTTGTATCGAGTACACCTTGCCATGAGCGGGATTCAAATTCACAGCTTTAGTGGCGATATGCACTGATTGCATACAAAGTAGTTATAAGTCTGACTACCTCATGATCACGACCACGACGGCCTCCCTTTAAGGAAGGCAAACATATTTATTTGCCTTCACCGTTATTGCATTTCATATTAATTAAAACTTTATTTAGCAACCACTTCTCTTATGTAACCATATTTCAATGTTCCCTTGGGAGGTCACATAAAACAGGTTTGATTGAACATAGACAATATTAATTCTCGAAATACTTCTTCAAAACTCACCAATATTGATCTGGCATATCTCAAACTAAAGGAAAATTTTACAATCAAATTTGGTACATGTACATATGTAATGAGCTGAAAATTTTTACAAAAACGAGATCTTAATGTGTCAGGGCAATTAAACATTATAAAACCCCAATTTTATACTTGGCTGTGTACAGTAGAGATTGAAGTAAAATGTTTACTTTCATCATAAGAAGTGAGATGTAACATGTGTATATAACATATATGTATTGTAGTTAAACCTGTCTTATGTGACCTTCCAAGAGAACAGTCAAATATGCTCACATAATACAGGTTTAATTCATATGAAATGCACTGTGAAGGGAAATCAAATTTAAGGTCACATAATACAAGTTATTGCTAATAGAGGTGGTCACTAACACAGGCTTGACTGTATTCTGTATCACCCTGCAATCAGCTCTTCTACTTGATGTATTGAGATCTTTATAATGTAATTTCTCTCATAAAAGACTATTTAGGTCATGTATGGTCACAAGTGTGGCATTGTCAAAGTTCAAGAAGATTTTTATGACAATTTACCATTTGAACATCAGTTGCCATTATTCTAAGAACTTAAGTATTGAAGGATAAATGTGGTATACTGTTACATCACACGACCAAAATATGTTGACAAAATGCATATAAGAAATACAAAATATACTCTCTAAACCTTTTCTAAAAATTTCTTTAAGTTTCTAAGCCCTGAACAAAGTCTAAAATCTTGCCTGACAATAGGAATGGCCTTATAAGAGAGAGAACACCGTATTAAAGTTGTTGTTTTTAGTTCGATAATTTGTTAGACTATTTCCAAAGTCCTATCAATCAAATCTCTTTTGACAGTCCATATGCCTTGAAAGACCACATTTTGTTTCTCACTGTATGATCTAATTTGAGGGTTAGGGGTTAGGGTTATGGTGTCTAATGCCACTTTCAACAATATTTCAGCTATATTGTGGCAGTCAGTTTTATTGGTGGAGGAAACCAGAGTACCCGGATGAAACCACCAACCTGTCGCAAGTCACTGACAAATTTTATCACATAAAGTTGTATCGAGTACACCTCGCCATGAGCGGGATTCAAACTCACAGCTTTAGTGGTGATAGGCACTGATTGCATAGGTAGATGTAAATCCAACTACCATATGATCACGACGATCCCTATCTAATTTGAAAATTTCAAATATGAAACAATAATGCATAGTCTGTATATAATATATTATACAATTATTGACTTTTGTCGAGGTTAATATAAGGATCCATCGTTCCAAGATATACAATATTTACCGATGCCGAAGCCGAGGTAAATATCATATACCTTGGAATGATAGATCCTTATATTAAATCGAAATGAAAGTCAGTAATTGTTTTATTATATGAAACTGTTATTAATGTCCTCTTGGTCATGTTTTATAAGTTGGCATTAAACACTACATGTGTTTTTTGTTTGTTGTAAATTTTAATGGTAACAAGAAAGATTTATGCATACTGCAAAGATTAATTTAGATCATTCCAGAGGTGAGGTTAATATAATGTTCCAAAGGCTCCTCTGGAACAATCAAAATTAATCTTTGTAGAAATTGAAGGATTAAACAGTATTCATAAAGTTCTATCAAGAACAATTTTCATGTTTTTAGCCAATCAGATAAAAGAAATATTTATAGTCATATAATCAAATATAATACAGTCAAACCTGTGTATAAAGGCCACTTAAGGGAACAACGTGGCCTTTATGAGCAAGTGCTCTTTATATACAGGTTAATATTATATGCACTATTCATGAATGGGGAAAATGAGGCTGCCCTTTATAGCCAGTGATTTGTTATATTGAGGTAATAATGAGGTGCCCTTTATAGCCAGTGATTTGTTATATTGAGGTAATATTGAGGCTGCCCTTTATAGCCAGTGATTTGTTATATTGAGGTGCCCTTTATAGCCAGTGATTTGTTATATTGAGATGCCCTTTATAGCCAGTGATTTGTTATATTGAGGTAATATTGAGGCGCCCTTTAAGGCACGTTTAACTGTAGTGTTTTTAATTTTAGTATGCAAAAATATCATAATTTATATTTGAAGTCCTTGGCTGATTTACATTGCAACTTCGTACAAATTAGGTAATGGGACATTTATCTGTTGCTCTCTAAGGGACAGACCATTGAACTGTAAGAGTGCAGGCTGTGTCTTCCCCCAAGCCATAGCTTTTTTTTTTCACACAAATCAAAAACAGGTTGTTTTAGACATGAAAAATCAGTCATTTTTCTTCAAATTTTACAAAACAAGCAAGGTCAGATTATTTATTTTTTGCATATTTCAGGTCAAATACATTTTTCTATGAAATTTGGTGGCAGAAAACAAAAAGAGAAAAAGAAAAGAAACACAGCCTCCTCCCCCTACAAGTTAAATGCTAATTCCCTAACTTCAATCTTGAAAAATCAGTCCCACAATTCTGTCCTTCCCATTTTTTTCAAAACAATAAACAAATATTTTGGATATTAAATATTTTCACTGTACCTTCACTTAAGAATAAAGTCACACTTTAAGTCCTTAAGATATATATAAATATATTTTTTTCCTCGGACTGAGTTAATTTTAACACAAATAGCACCATCATATATCTGAATTAGGATTATTTGACGTCAGTATAAGGATAAGATAGCTTTCCCTTGACTGTGTCAAATTTTCCTATTAGCCTGATCATTGATTACGAATTACCTGTGAGCGACCACTAATTGTTCCATCAATATTCTATAAAACTTCCCAATCCAAATACTTTCCCCATCGTAAGAAAAACGATTGGATAAAAGATGCAATGAACCGATAGGCTCTTTTCATGGGAACGTGAAGAAGTAAAATATGAAAAAAAAACTGTGGAAGACTATTTAAATAAGCAAAGCTTTAATCAAGTTATTGACAGGCTGTAACAAATGGTTACAGGGATTTGTAATTTTTTTCCCGGACTTTTCCATTAAGATCAATGACAAAAATCACTTTTCCGAATGATTCTATATATACCCTAGAGATAGCATAAATCATGGGGTGTTGATTACATTGAAATTAACATCCATCACACAAACCAACGGGCAATGTTCAAAATGAACAGTGATATATGAAAATGTTTCGTGACCAGGGGCTAAAACAAAATATCTCATTATCTTATTGAGAATCTATATAATAATCAATCAGAGATACTCAGTGTACAGTAATTACATCATTTAAATTGTTTAGCTAGTAGAGTATACATATTATGGTTGTAATAATTGCAGAATTTGCAATTACAAAAATTTGCATATAATATATTATTTTTATGTGATAATAAATATGAAAGGAAAAAGAAGAGCTCTATTAAGAAGAACGTTTATAATTACTAGAAAATAATTAACTTTCTTATTCTTAAAATTTTAAGAGAGATTAGTTTCATTTTTTTAAAACACTATTTGGACTGTAAATTGAGGGAATCCTTGATAAAATAAGATTAACTTGATTGATTGGTGTTTAACATCAACTTTAGCAGTATTTCATCTATATCACATAATGTTGTATCGAGTTCCTATTTTTAATCTTATAAAAGATTAAAAATACGAACTTGATACAACATTATGTGATAAAGTTTGTCAGTGACTACATTTGTAATCAGTGCCTATCATCACTAATGTTGTGAGTTCGAATACCACTCATGGCAAGGTGTACATAATGTGATAATGTTTGTCAGTCACTTGCGACTGGCACTCTGGCTTCCTCCACCAATAAAACTGATCATCATAATTTAACTGGCTTATTGTTGAAAGTGGCGTTAAACATCATAACCTTAACCAAAACCCTTACTCTATAGTGAAGCCATAATAATTTAAACTTTTCTCTTTAAAATTAAGTATTTATGTAAATCAATCCCTGGCCCAGAGGTGCGAGACTAGATGTTTTTTACATACTCAAACATCAATAATGTCTCTCACCCTGGTCCACCGTCAATCTATACATTAGCCAATAGGCCCAATCCCTGGCCCACCTTTTTACTAAAATGTTTATTTGTTTGTACAAATGTTCTGGTCTTGGATATAGTTAAAAAAAAACCTGCTCAATTAGCTTAAACAACAATCAACCAATCAATCAATCAATCAAAATAAGCAAATCAATCAAATGATTAATCGATCAAATTCAATCAATTTATTAATTGATCAAAATCAATCAATTGATTAATTGATCAAAATCAATCAATTGATTAATTGATCAAAATTAATCAATTGATTAATTAATCAAAATAAATCAATTGATTAATCAATCAATCAATCAAAATACACTTGATAAACTATGACAATACACATACTGTAAATGATAGGAGAGGGTAACAAATTTCTGGGTATAGTTACCAGTTCATTGTTGTTCTCTTCATCATCCTGTGCTCATTTATATACCTGAAATAAACATGGAAATATTAGTCATATATTTCATTTGAAACACTTGTGGCTTTCAAGTTGTTTGCTAGTTCTTTAAAACCTTTAAAGTGAAAAGATAAACATTAAAAAAATAATAAAACGTGTAAATTATTGAACAAGAAGCTTCAGCTTACAAGTATTAAAACTGAGAAAGTTTTCAAAAATCAATAAAACATGGATAAATCTTCTTCTTTTTCTTAAGATGTCAGATGATTGTCCCTAAGATTTCATATCAATTTACAATATAAATCAGATCAAGACGCTGATCAAACCATTATAGTACAGTATTACTGTGGTTAAGATGTAATGATGAGACACAAAACATGCTAAAATCAATACCATTGTAGGTCAACGTTCCTTTTTTTTTGCTACAAATTATCCACGAAAATCATCTTAATGTTAATTACGAGCACAATCTGGTAAAGCATAGGATTATGAATTATGACCGTTTTTACAGCCATTCAACAATATTTCAGTTATTAGTATGTTGTATATTGTGGCACTCGTTACAAGTCAGTCCAACTCCATTCCTCTATATAAAGAGAGCAAGGGATTCAGTCAATGTTTGTGGATGGTATATCATGGAGGCTTGTTTTATTACAGTACCAGTAGAAAACCACTGCCAAGTTATCACATATAAGTTGAATACAGTACAGCTCCACACAGGAGATGAACTTGTTAACTTTATTAGAGCAGGAACAACCTACCATCTGAGTTCACCACCAGGGGTTTAAGTTGTTCTACAGAAGTCAATAACCTTAACTTACAGGTCACCAATGCCCCCCTCCTATGTCAGTGGGTGTTAGGCTTGTAGTCATAAGTCAATAACCTTAACTACTACAGGTCACCAATGCCCCCCTCCTATGTCAGTGGGTGTTAGGCTTGTAGTCAGAAGTCAATAACCTTAACTACTACAGGTCGCCAATGCCCCCCTCCTATGTCAGTGGGTGTTAGGCTTGTAGTCAGAAGTCAATAACCTTAACTACTACAGGTCACCAATGCCCCCTTCCTATGTCAGTGGGTGTTAGGCTTGTAGTCAGAAGTCAATAACCTTAACTACTACAGGTCACCAATGCCCCCCCTCCTATGTCAGTGATGTTAGGCTTGTAGTCAGAAGTCAATAACCATAACTACTAC
This sequence comes from Bathymodiolus septemdierum, assembly GCA_963383655.1. Lineage (NCBI taxonomy): Eukaryota > Metazoa > Mollusca > Bivalvia > Mytilida > Modiolidae > Bathymodiolus > Bathymodiolus septemdierum. Next base: position 73,186,536 of record OY726517.1, read on the forward strand.
AGGTCACCAATGCCCCCCTCCTATGTCAGTGATGTTAGGCTTGTAGTCAGAAGTCAATAACCTTAACTACTACAGGTCATCAATGCCCCCCTCCTATGTCAGTGGGTGTTAGGCTTGTAGTAAGAAGTCAATAACCTTAACTACTACAGGTCACCAATGCCCCCCTCCTATGTCAGTGGGTGTTAGGCTTGTAGTCAGAAGTCAATAATCTTAACTACTACAAGGTCACCAATGCCCCCCTCCTATGTTAGTGGGTGGTAGGCTTGTAGTCAGAAGTCAATAACCTTAACTACTACAGGTCAACAATGCCCCCCTCCAATGTCAGTGATGTTAGGTTTGTAGTCAGAAGTCAATCACCTTAACTACTACAGGTCACCAATGCCCCCCTCCTATGTCAGTGGGTGTTAGGCTTGTAGTCAGAAGTCAATAACCTTAACTACTACAGGTCACCAATGCCCCCCTCCTATGTCATTGGGTGTTTGGCTTGTAGTCAGAAGTCAATAACCTTAACTACTACAGGTCAACAATGCCCCCCTCCTATGTCAGTGATGTTAGGCTTGTAGTCAGAAGTCAATAACCTTAACTACTACAGGTCACCAATGCCCCCCTCCTATGTCAGTGATGTTAGGCTTGTAGTAAGAAGTCAATAACCTTAACTACTACAGGTCACCAATGCCCCCCTACTATGTCAGTGGGTGTTAGGCTTGTAGTCAGAAGTCAATCACCTTAACTACTACAGGTCAACAATGCCCCCCTCCTATGTCAGTGATGTTAGGCTTGTAATCAGAAGTCAATAACCTTAACTACTACAGATCACCAATGCCCCCTCCTATTGTCAGTGATGTTAGGCTTGTAGCAAGAAGTCAATAACCTTAACTACTACAGGTCACCAATGCCCCCCTCCTATGTCAGTGAGTGTTAGGCTTGTAATCAGAAGTCAATAACCTTAACTACTACAGGTCAACAATGCCCCCCTCCTATGTCAGTGGGTGTTAGGCTTGTAGTAAGAAGTCAATAACCTTAACTACTACAGGTCACCAATGCCCCCCTCCTATGTCAGTGGGTGTTAGGCTTGTAGTCAGAAGTCAATAACCTTAACTACTACAGGTCACCAATGCCCCCTCCTATGTCAGTGATGTTAGGCTTGTAGTCAGAAGTCAATAACCTTAACTACTACAGGTCACCAATGCCCCCCTCCTATGTCAGTGATGTTAGGCTTGTAGTCAGAAGTCAATAACCTTAACTACTACAGGTCACCAATGCCCCCCTCCTATGTCAGTGGGTGTTAGGCTTGTAGTCAGAAGTCAATAACCTTAACTACTACAGGTCACCAATGCCCCCCTTCTATGTCAGTGATGTTAGGCTTGTAGTCAGAAGTCAATAACCTTAACTACTACAGGTCACCAATGCCCCCCTCCTATGTCAGTGATGTTAGGCTTGTAATCAGAAGTCAATAACCTTAACTACTACAGGTCACCAATGCCCCCCTCCTATGTCAATGGGTGTTAGGCTTGTAGTCATAAGTCAATAACCTTAACTACTACAGGTCACCAATGCCCCCCTCCTATGTCAGTGGGTGTTAGGCTTGTAGTCAGAAGTCAATAACCTTAACTACTACAGGTCGCCAATGCCCCCCTCCTATGTCAGTGGGTGTTAGGCTTGTAGTCAGAAGTCAATAACCTTAACTACTACAGGTCACCAATGCCCCCTTCCTATGTCAGTGGGTGTTAGGCTTGTAGTCAGAAGTCAATAACCTTAACTACTACAGGTCACCAATGCCCCCCCCTCCTATGTCAGTGATGTTAGGCTTGTAGTCAGAAGTCAATAACCATAACTACTACAGGTCACCAATGCCCCCCTCCTATGTCAGTGATGTTAGGCTTGTAGTCAGAAGTCAATAACCTTAACTACTACAGGTCATCAATGTCCCCCCTCCTATGTCAGTGGGTGTTAGGCTTGTAGTAAGAAGTCAATAACCTTAACTACTACAGGACACCAATGCCCCCCTCCTATGTCAGTGGGTGTTAGGCTTGTAGTCAGAAGTCAATAATCTTAACTACTACAAGGTCACCAATGCCCCCCTCCTATGTTAGTGGGTGGTAGGCTTGTAGTCAGAAGTCAATAACCTTAACTACTACAGGTCAACAATGCCCCCTCCAATGTCAGTGATGTTAGGTTTGTAGTCAGAAGTCAATCACCTTAACTACTACAGGTCACCAATGCCCCCCTCCTATGTCAGTGGGTGTTAGGCTTGTAGTCAGAAGTCAATAACCTTAACTACTACAGGTCACCAATGCCCCCCTCCTATGTCATTGGGTGTTTGGCTTGTAGTCAGAAGTCAATAACCTTAACTACTACAGGTCAACAATGCCCCCCTCCTATGTCAGTGATGTTAGGCTTGTAGTCAGAAGTCAATAACCTTAACTACTACAGGTCACCAATGCCCCCCTCCTATGTCAGTGATGTTAGGCTTGTAGTAAGAAGTCAATAACCTTAACTACTACAGGTCACCAATGCCCCCCTACTATGTCAGTGGGTGTTAGGCTTGTAGTCAGAAGTCAATCACCTTAACTACTACAGGTCAACAATGCCCCCCTCCTATGTCAGTGATGTTAGGCTTGTAATCAGAAGTCAATAACCTTAACTACTACAGGTCACCAATGCCCCCTCCTATTGTCAGTGATGTTAGGCTTGTAGCAAGAAGTCAATAACCTTAACTACTACAGGTCACCAATGCCCCCCTCCTATGTCAGTGAGTGTTAGGCTTGTAATCAGAAGTCAATAACCTTAACTACTACAGGTCAACAATGCCCCCCTCCTATGTCAGTGATGTTAGGCTTGTAGTCAGAAGTCAATAACCTTAACTACTACAGGTCACCAATGCCCCCCTCCTATGTCAGTGATGTTAGGCTTGTAGTAAGAAGTCAATAACCTTAACTACTACAGGTCACCAATGCCCCCCTACTATGTCAGTGGGTGTTAGGCTTGTAGTCAGAAGTCAATCACCTTAACTACTACAGGTCAACAATGCCCCCTTCCTATGTCAGTGATGTTAGGCTTGTAATCAGAAGTCAATAACCTTAACTACTACAGGTCACCAATGCCCCCTCCTATTGTCAGTGATGTTAGGCTTGTAGCAAGAAGTCAATAACCTTAACTACTACAGGTCACCAATGCCCCCCTCCTATGTCAGTGAGTGTTAGGCTTGTAATCAGAAGTCAATAACCTTAACTACTACAGGTCAACAATGCCCCCCTCCTATGTCAGTGGGTGTTAGGCTTGTAGTAAGAAGTCAATAACCTTAACTACTACAGGTCACCAATGCCCCCCTCCTATGTCAGTGGGTGTTAGGCTTGTAGTCAGAAGTCAATAACCTTAACTACTACAGGTCACCAATGCCCCCCTCCTATGTCAGTGGGTGTTAGGCTTGTAGTCAGAAGTCAATAACCTTAACTACTACAGGTCACCAATGCCCCCTTCCTATGTCAGTGGGTGTTAGGCTTGTAGTCAGAAGTCAATAACCTTAACTACTACAGGTCACCAATGCCCCCCCCCCCCCTCCTATGTCAGTGATGTTAGGCTTGTAGTCAGAAGTCAATAACCATAACTACTACAGGTCACCAATGCCCCCCTCCTATGTCAGTGATGTTAGGCTTGTAGTCAGAAGTCAATAACCTTAACTACTACAGGTCATCAATGCCCCCCTCCTATGTCAGTGGGTGTTAGGCTTGTAGTAAGAAGTCAATAACCTTAACTACTACAGGTCACCAATGCCCCCCTCCTATGTCAGTGGGTGTTAGGCTTGTAGTCAGAAGTCAATAATCTTAACTACTACAAGGTCACCAATGCCCCCCTCCTATGTTAGTGGGTGGTAGGCTTGTAGTCAGAAGTCAATAACCTTAACTACTACAGGTCAACAATGCCCCCCTCCAATGTCAGTGATGTTAGGTTTGTAGTCAGAAGTCAATCACCTTAACTACTACAGGTCACCAATGCCCCCCTCCTATGTCAGTGGGTGTTAGGCTTGTAGTCAGAAGTCAATAACCTTAACTACTACAGGTCACCAATGCCCCCCTCCTATGTCATTGGGTGTTTGGCTTGTAGTCAGAAGTCAATAACCTTAACTACTACAGGTCAACAATGCCCCCCTCCTATGTCAGTGATGTTAGGCTTGTAGTCAGAAGTCAATAACCTTAACTACTACAGGTCACCAATGCCCCCCTCCTATGTCAGTGATGTTAGGCTTGTAGTAAGAAGTCAATAACCTTAACTACTACAGGTCACCAATGCCCCCCTACTATGTCAGTGGGTGTTAGGCTTGTAGTCAGAAGTCAATCACCTTAACTACTACAGGTCAACAATGCCCCCCTCCTATGTCAGTGATGTTAGGCTTGTAATCAGAAGTCAATAACCTTAACTACTACAGGTCACCAATGCCCCCTCCTATTGTCAGTGATGTTAGGCTTGTAGCAAGAAGTCAATAACCTTAACTACTACAGGTCACCAATGCCCCCCTCCTATGTCAGTGAGTGTTAGGCTTGTAATCAGAAGTCAATAACCTTAACTACTACAGGTCAACAATGCCCCCCTCCTATGTCAGTGGGTGTTAGGCTTGTAGTAAGAAGTCAATAACCTTAACTACTACAGGTCACCAATGCCCCCCTCCTATGTCAGTGGGTGTTAGGCTTGTAGTCAGAAGTCAATAACCTTAACTACTACAGGTCACCAATGCCCCCTCCTATGTCAGTGATGTTAGGCTTGTAGTCAGAAGTCAATAACCTTAACTACTACAGGTCACCAATGCCCCCCTCCTATGTCAGTGATGTTAGGCTTGTAGTCAGAAGTCAATAACCTTAACTACTACAGGTCACCAATGCCCCCCTCCTATGTCAGTGGGTGTTAGGCTTGTAGTCAGAAGTCAATAACCTTAACTACTACAGGTCACCAATGCCCCCCTTCTATGTCAGTGATGTTAGGCTTGTAGTCAGAAGTCAATAACCTTAACTACTACAGGTCACCAATGCCCCCCTCCTATGTCAGTGATGTTAGGCTTGTAATCAGAAGTCAATAACCTTAACTACTACAGGTCACCAATGCCCCCCTCCTATGTCAGTGGGTGTTAGGCTTGTAGTCATAAGTCAATAACCTTAACTACTACAGGTCACCAATGCCCCCCTCCTATGTCAGTGGGTGTTAGGCTTGTAGTCAGAAGTCAATAACCTTAACTACTACAGGTCGCCAATGCCCCCCTCCTATGTCAGTGGGTGTTAGGCTTGTAGTCAGAAGTCAATAACCTTAACTACTACAGGTCACCAATGCCCCCTTCCTATGTCAGTGGGTGTTAGGCTTGTAGTCAGAAGTCAATAACCTTAACTACTACAGGTCACCAATGCCCCCCTCCTATGTCAGTGATGTTAGGCTTGTAGTCAGAAGTCAATAACCTTAACTACTACAGGTCATCAATGTCCCCCCTCCTATGTCAGTGGGTGTTAGGCTTGTAGTAAGAAGTCAATAACCTTAACTACTACAGGACACCAATGCCCCCCTCCTATGTCAGTGGGTGTTAGGCTTGTAGTCAGAAGTCAATAATCTTAACTACTACAAGGTCACCAATGCCCCCCTCCTATGTTAGTGGGTGGTAGGCTTGTAGTCAGAAGTCAATAACCTTAACTACTACAGGTCAACAATGCCCCCTCCAATGTCAGTGATGTTAGGTTTGTAGTCAGAAGTCAATCACCTTAACTACTACAGGTCACCAATGCCCCCCTCCTATGTCAGTGGGTGTTAGGCTTGTAGTCAGAAGTCAATAACCTTAACTACTACAGGTCACCAATGCCCCCCTCCTATGTCATTGGGTGTTTGGCTTGTAGTCAGAAGTCAATAACCTTAACTACTACAGGTCAACAATGCCCCCCTCCTATGTCAGTGATGTTAGGCTTGTAGTCAGAAGTCAATAACCTTAACTACTACAGGTCACCAATGCCCCCCTCCTATGTCAGTGATGTTAGGCTTGTAGTAAGAAGTCAATAACCTTAACTACTACAGGTCACCAATGCCCCCCTACTATGTCAGTGGGTGTTAGGCTTGTAGTCAGAAGTCAATCACCTTAACTACTACAGGTCAACAATGCCCCCCTCCTATGTCAGTGATGTTAGGCTTGTAATCAGAAGTCAATAACCTTAACTACTACAGGTCACCAATGCCCCCTCCTATTGTCAGTGATGTTAGGCTTGTAGCAAGAAGTCAATAACCTTAACTACTACAGGTCACCAATGCCCCCTCCTATGTCAGTGAGTGTTAGGCTTGTAATCAGAAGTCAATAACCTTAACTACTACAGGTCAACAATGCCCCCCTCCTATGTCAGTGATGTTAGGCTTGTAGTCAGAAGTCAATAACCTTAACTACTACAGGTCACCAATGCCCCCCTCCTATGTCAGTGATGTTAGGCTTGTAGTAAGAAGTCAATAACCTTAACTACTACAGGTCACCAATGCCCCCCTACTATGTCAGTGGGTGTTAGGCTTGTAGTCAGAAGTCAATCACCTTAACTACTACAGGTCAACAATGCCCCCTCCTATGTCAGTGATGTTAGGCTTGTAATCAGAAGTCAATAACCTTAACTACTACAGGTCACCAATGCCCCCTCCTATTGTCAGTGATGTTAGGCTTGTAGCAAGAAGTCAATAACCTTAACTACTACAGGTCACCAATGCCCCCCTCCTATGTCAGTGAGTGTTAGGCTTGTAATCAGAAGTCAATAACCTTAACTACTACAGGTCAACAATGCCCCCCTCCTATGTCAGTGGGTGTTAGGCTTGTAGTAAGAAGTCAATAACCTTAACTACTACAGGTCACCAATGCCCCCCTCCTATGTCAGTGGGTGTTAGGCTTGTAGTCAGAAGTCAATAACCTTAACTACTACAGGTCACCAATGCCCCCTCCTATGTCAGTGATGTTAGGCTTGTAGTCAGAAGTCAATAACCTTAACTACTACAGGTCACCAATGCCCCCCTCCTATGTCAGTGATGTTAGGCTTGTAGTCAGAAGTCAATAACCTTAACTACTACAGGTCACCAATGCCCCCCTCCTATGTCAGTGGGTGTTAGGCTTGTAGTCAGAAGTCAATAACCTTAACTACTACAGGTCACCAATGCCCCCCTCCTATGTCAGTGGGTGTTAGGCTTGTAGTCAGAAGTCAATAACCTTAACTACTACAGGTCACCAATGCCCCCTTCCTATGTCAGTGGGTGTTAGGCTTGTAGTCAGAAGTCAATAACCTTAACTACTACAGGTCACCAATGCCCCCCCCCCCTCCTATGTCAGTGATGTTAGGCTTGTAGTCAGAAGTCAATAACCATAACTACTACAGGTCACCAATGCCCCCCTCCTATGTCAGTGATGTTAGGCTTGTAGTCAGAAGTCAATAACCTTAACTACTACAGGTCATCAATGCCCCCCTCCTATGTCAGTGGGTGTTAGGCTTGTAGTAAGAAGTCAATAACCTTAACTACTACAGGTCACCAATGCCCCCCTCCTATGTCAGTGGGTGTTAGGCTTGTAGTCAGAAGTCAATAATCTTAACTACTACAAGGTCACCAATGCCCCCCTCCTATGTTAGTGGGTGGTAGGCTTGTAGTCAGAAGTCAATAACCTTAACTACTACAGGTCAACAATGCCCCCCTCCAATGTCAGTGATGTTAGGTTTGTAGTCAGAAGTCAATCACCTTAACTACTACAGGTCACCAATGCCCCCCTCCTATGTCAGTGGGTGTTAGGCTTGTAGTCAGAAGTCAATAACCTTAACTACTACAGGTCACCAATGCCCCCCTCCTATGTCATTGGGTGTTTGGCTTGTAGTCAGAAGTCAATAACCTTAACTACTACAGGTCAACAATGCCCCCCTCCTATGTCAGTGATGTTAGGCTTGTAGTCAGAAGTCAATAACCTTAACTACTACAGGTCACCAATGCCCCCCTCCTATGTCAGTGATGTTAGGCTTGTAGTAAGAAGTCAATAACCTTAACTACTACAGGTCACCAATGCCCCCCTACTATGTCAGTGGGTGTTAGGCTTGTAGTCAGAAGTCAATCACCTTAACTACTACAGGTCAACAATGCCCCCCTCCTATGTCAGTGATGTTAGGCTTGTAATCAGAAGTCAATAACCTTAACTACTACAGGTCACCAATGCCCCCTCCTATTGTCAGTGATGTTAGGCTTGTAGCAAGAAGTCAATAACCTTAACTACTACAGGTCACCAATGCCCCCCTCCTATGTCAGTGAGTGTTAGGCTTGTAATCAGAAGTCAATAACCTTAACTACTACAGGTCAACAATGCCCCCCTCCTATGTCAGTGGGTGTTAGGCTTGTAGTAAGAAGTCAATAACCTTAACTACTACAGGTCACCAATGCCCCCCTCCTATGTCAGTGGGTGTTAGGCTTGTAGTCAGAAGTCAATAACCTTAACTACTACAGGTCACCAATGCCCCCTCCTATGTCAGTGATGTTAGGCTTGTAGTCAGAAGTCAATAACCTTAACTACTACAGGTCACCAATGCCCCCCTCCTATGTCAGTGATGTTAGGCTTGTAGTCAGAAGTCAATAACCTTAACTACTACAGGTCACCAATGCCCCCCTCCTATGTCAGTGGGTGTTAGGCTTGTAGTCAGAAGTCAATAACCTTAACTACTACAGGTCACCAATGCCCCCCTTCTATGTCAGTGATGTTAGGCTTGTAGTCAGAAGTCAATAACCTTAACTACTACAGGTCACCAATGCCCCCCTCCTATGTCAGTGATCTTAGGCTTGTAATCAGAAGTCAATAACCTTAACTACTACAGGTCACCAATGCCCCCCTCCTATGTCAGTGGGTGTTAGGCTTGTAGTCATAAGTCAATAACCTTAACTACTACAGGTCACCAATGCCCCCCTCCTATGTCAGTGGGTGTTAGGCTTGTAGTCAGAAGTCAATAACCTTAACTACTACAGGTCGCCAATGCCCCCCTCCTATGTCAGTGGGTGTTAGGCTTGTAGTCAGAAGTCAATAACCTTAACTACTACAGGTCACCAATGCCCCCTTCCTATGTCAGTGGGTGTTAGGCTTGTAGTCAGAAGTCAATAACCTTAACTACTACAGGTCAACAATGCCCCCCTCCTATGTCAGTGATGTTAGGCTTGTAGTCAGAAGTCAATAACCTTAACTACTACAGGTCACCAATGCCCCCCTCCTATGTCAGTGATGTTAGGCTTGTAGTAAGAAGTCAATAACCTTAACTACTACAGGTCACCAATGCCCCCCTACTATGTCAGTGGGTGTTAGGCTTGTAGTCAGAAGTCAATCACCTTAACTACTACAGGTCAACAATGCCCCCCTCCTATGTCAGTGATGTTAGGCTTGTAATCAGAAGTCAATAACCTTAACTACTACAGGTCACCAATGCCCCCTCCTATTGTCAGTGATGTTAGGCTTGTAGCAAGAAGTCAATAACCTTAACTACTACAGGTCACCAATGCCCCCCTACTATGTCAGTGGGTGTTAGGCTTGTAGTCAGAAGTCAATCACCTTAACTACTACAGGTTAACAATGCCCCCCTCCTATGTCAGTGATGTTAGGCTTGTAATCAGAAGTCAATAACCTTAACTACTACAGGTCACCAATGCCCCCTCCTATTGTCAGTGATGTTAGGCTTGTAGCAAGAAGTCAATAACCTTAACTACTACAGGTCACCAATGCCCCCCTCCTATGTCAGTGAGTGTTAGGCTTGTAATCAGAAGTCAATAACCTTAACTACTACAGGTCAACAATGCCCCCCTCCTATATCAGTGGGTGTTAGGCTTGTAGTCAGAAGTCAATAACCTTAACTACTACAGGTCACCAATGCCCCCCTCCTATGTCAGTGGGTGTTAGGCTTGTAGTCAGAAGACAATCACCTTAACTACTACAGGTCACCAATGCCCCCTCCTATGTCAGTGATGTTAGGCTTGTAGTCAGAAGTCAATAACCTTAACTACTACAGGTCACCAATGCCCCCCTCCTATGTCAGTGATGTTAGGCTTGTAGTCAGAAGTCAATAACCTTAACTACTACAGGACACCAATGCCCCCCTCCTATGTCAGTGGGTGTTAGGCTTGTAGTCAGAAGTCAATAACCTTAACTACTACAGGTCACCAATGCCCCCCTTCTATGTCAGTGATGTTAGGCTTGTAGTCAGAAGTCAATAACCTTAACTACTACAGGTCACCAATGCCCCCCTCCTATGTCAGTGATGTTAGGCTTGTAATCAGAAGTCAATAACCTTAACTACTACAGGTCACCAATGCCCCCCTCCTATGTCAGTGGGTGTTAGGCTTGTAGTCATAAGTCAATAACCTTAACTACTACAGGTCACCAATGCCCCCCTCCTATGTCAGTGGGTGTTAGGCTTGTAGTCAGAAGTCAATAACCTTAACTACTACAGGTCGCCAATGCCCCCCTCCTATGTCAGTGGGTGTTAGGCTTGTAGTCAGAAGTCAATAACCTTAACTACTACAGGTCACCAATGCCCCCTTCCTATGTCAGTGGGTGTTAGGCTTGTAGTCAGAAGTCAATAACCTTAACTACTACAGGTCACCAATGCCCCCCCCTCCTATGTCAGTGATGTTAGGCTTGTAGTCAGAAGTCAATAACCATAACTACTACAGGTCACCAATGCCCCCCTCCTATGTCAGTGATGTTAGGCTTGTAGTCAGAAGTCAATAACCTTAACTACTACAGGTCATCAATGCCCCCCTCCTATGTCAGTGGGTGTTAGGCTTGTAGTAAGAAGTCAATAACCTTAACTACTACAGGTCACCAATGCCCCCCTCCTATGTCAGTGGGTGTTAGGCTTGTAGTCAGAAGTCAATAATCTTAACTACTACAAGGTCACCAATGCCCCCCTCCTATGTTAGTGGGTGGTAGGCTTGTAGTCAGAAGTCAATAACCTTAACTACTACAGGTCAACAATGCCCCCCTCCAATGTCAGTGATGTTAGGTTTGTAGTCAGAAGTCAATCACCTTAACTACTACAGGTCACCAATGCCCCCCTCCTATGTCAGTGGGTGTTAGGCTTGTAGTCAGAAGTCAATAACCTTAACTACTACAGGTCACCAATGCCCCCCTCCTATGTCATTGGGTGTTTGGCTTGTAGTCAGAAGTCAATAACCTTAACTACTACAGGTCAACAATGCCCCCCTCCTATGTCAGTGATGTTAGGCTTGTAGTCAGAAGTCAATAACCTTAACTACTACAGGTCACCAATGCCCCCCTCCTATGTCAGTGATGTTAGGCTTGTAGTAAGAAGTCAATAACCTTAACTACTACAGGTCACCAATGCCCCCCTACTATGTCAGTGGGTGTTAGGCTTGTAGTCAGAAGTCAATCACCTTAACTACTACAGGTCAACAATGCCCCCCTCCTATGTCAGTGATGTTAGGCTTGTAATCAGAAGTCAATAACCTTAACTACTACAGGTCACCAATGCCCCCTCCTATTGTCAGTGATGTTAGGCTTGTAGCAAGAAGTCAATAACCTTAACTACTACAGGTCACCAATGCCCCCCTCCTATGTCAGTGAGTGTTAGGCTTGTAATCAGAAGTCAATAACCTTAACTACTACAGGTCAACAATGCCCCCCTCCTATGTCAGTGGGTGTTAGGCTTGTAGTCAGAAGTCAATAACCTTAACTACTACAGGTCACCAATGCCCCCCTCCTATGTCAGTGATGTTAGGCTTGTAGTCAGAAGTCAATAACCTTAACTACTACAGGTCACCAATGCCCCCCTCCTATGTCAGTGGGTGTTAGGCTTGTAGTCAGAAGTCAATAACCTTAACTACTACAGGTCACCAATGCCCCCCTTCTATGTGAGTGATGTTAGGCTTGTAGTCAGAAGTCAATAACCTTAACTACTACAGGTCACCAATGCCCCCCTCCTATGTCAGTGATGTTAGGCTTGTAATCAGAAGTCAATAACCTTAACCACTACAGGTCACCAATGCCCCCCTCCTATGTCAGTGATGTTAGGCTTGTAGTCAGAAGTCAATAACCTTAACTACTACAGGTCACCAATGTCCCCCTCCTATGTCAGTGGGTGTTAGGCTTGTAGTCAGAAGTCAATAACCTTAACTACTACAGGTCAACAATGCCCCCCTCCTATGTCAGTGGGCATTAGGTTTGTAGTCAGAAGTCAATAACCTTAACTACTACAGGTCACCAATGCCCCCCTCCTATGTCAGTGGGTGTTAGGCTTGTAGTCAGAAGTCAATAACCTTAATTACTACAGGTCACCAATGCCCCCCCTCCTATGTCAGTGATGTTAGGCTTGTAGTCAGAAGTCAATAACCATAACTACTACAGGTCAACAATGCCCCCTCCTATGTCAGTGGGTGTTAGGCTTGTAGTCAGAAGTCAATAACCTTAACTACTACAGGTCACCAATGCCCCCCTTCTATGTCAGTGATGTTAGGCTTGTAGTCAGAAGTCAATAACCTTAACTACTACAGGTCACCAATGCCCCCCTCCTATGTCAGTGATGTTAGGCTTGTAATCAGAAGTCAATAACCTTAACTACTACAGGTCACCAATGCCCCCCTCCTATGTCAGTGGGTGTTAGGCTTGTAGTCATAAGTCAATAACCTTAACTACTACAGGTCATCAATGCCCCCCTCCTATGTCAGTGGGTGTTAGGCTTGTAGTAAGAAGTCAATAACCTTAACTACTACAGGTCACCAATGCCCCCCTCCTATGTCAGTGGGTGTTAGGCTTGTAGTCAGAAGTCAATAATCTTAACTACTACAAGGTCACCAATGCCCCCCTCCTATGTTAGTGGGTGGTAGGCTTGTAGTCAGAAGTCAATAACCTTAACTACTACAGGTCAACAATGCCCCCCTCCAATGTCAGTGATGTTAGGTTTGTAGTCAGAAGTCAATCACCTTAACTACTACAGGTCACCAATGCCCCCCTCCTATGTCAGTGGGTGTTAGGCTTGTAGTCAGAAGTCAATAACCTTAACTACTACAGGTCACCAATGCCCCCCTCCTATGTCATTGGGTGTTTGGCTTGTAGTCAGAAGTCAATAACCTTAACTACTACAGGTCAACAATGCCCCCCTCCTATGTCAGTGATGTTAGGCTTGTAGTCAGAAGTCAATAACCTTAACTACTACAGGTCACCAATGCCCCCCTCCTATGTCAGTGATGTTAGGCTTGTAGTAAGAAGTCAATAACCTTAACTACTACAGGTCACCAATGCCCCCCTACTATGTCAGTGGGTGTTAGGCTTGTAGTCAGAAGTCAATCACCTTAACTACTACAGGTCAACAATGCCCCCCTCCTATGTCAGTGATGTTAGGCTTGTAATCAGAAGTCAATAACCTTAACTACTACAGGTCACCAATGCCCCCTCCTATTGTCAGTGATGTTAGGCTTGTAGCAAGAAGTCAATAACCTTAACTACTACAGGTCACCAATGCCCCCCTCCTATGTCAGTGAGTGTTAGGCTTGTAATCAGAAGTCAATAACCTTAACTACTACAGGTCAACAATGCCCCCCTCCTATGTCAGTGGGTGTTAGGCTTGTAGTCAGAAGTCAATAACCTTAACTACTACAGGTCACCAATGCCCCCCTCCTATGTCAGTGATGTTAGGCTTGTAGTCAGAAGTCAATAACCTTAACTACTACAGGTCACCAATGCCCCCCTCCTATGTCAGTGGGTGTTAGGCTTGTAGTCAGAAGTCAATAACCTTAACTACTACAGGTCACCAATGCCCCCCTTCTATGTGAGTGATGTTAGGCTTGTAGTCAGAAGTCAATAACCTTAACTACTACAGGTCACCAATGCCCCCCTCCTATGTCAGTGATGTTAGGCTTGTAATCAGAAGTCAATAACCTTAACCACTACAGGTCACCAATGCCCCCCTCCTATGTCAGTGATGTTAGGCTTGTAGTCAGAAGTCAATAACCTTAACTACTACAGGTCACCAATGTCCCCCTCCTATGTCAGTGGGTGTTAGGCTTGTAGTCAGAAGTCAATAACCTTAACTACTACAGGTCAACAATGCCCCCCTCCTATGTCAGTGGGCATTAGCTTTGTAGTCAGAAGTCAATAACCTTAACTACTACAGGTCACCAATGCCCCCCTCCTATGTCAGTGGGTGTTAGGCTTGTAGTCAGAAGTCAATAACCTTAATTACTACAGGTCACCAATGCCCCCCCTCCTATGTCAGTGATGTTAGGCTTGTAGTCAGAAGTCAATAACCATAACTACTACAGGTCAACAATGCCCCCTCCTATGTCAGTGGGTGTTAGGCTTGTAGTCAGAAGTCAATAACCTTAACTACTACAGGTCACCAATGCCCCCCTTCTATGTCAGTGATGTTAGGCTTGTAGTCAGAAGTCAATAACCTTAACTACTACAGGTCACCAATGCCCCCCTCCTATGTCAGTGATGTTAGGCTTGTAATCAGAAGTCAATAACCTTAACTACTACAGGTCACCAATGCCCCCCTCCTATGTCAGTGGGTGTTAGGCTTGTAGTCATAAGTCAATAACCTTAACTACTACAGGTCACCAATGCCCCCCTCCTATGTCAGTGGGTGTTAGGCTTGTAGTCAGAAGTCAATAACCTTAACTACTACAGGTCGCCAATGCCCCCCTCCTATGTCAGTGGGTGTTAGGCTTGTAGTCAGAAGTCAATAACCTTAACTACTACAGGTCACCAATGCCCCCTTCCTATGTCAGTGGGTGTTAGGCTTGTAGTCAGAAGTCAATAACCTTAACTACTACAGGTCACCAATGCCCCCCCCCCCTCCTATGTCAGTGATGTTAGGCTTGTAGTCAGAAGTCAATAACCATAACTACTACAGGTCACCAATGCCCCCCTCCTATGTCAGTGATGTTAGGCTTGTAGTCAGAAGTCAATAACCTTAACTACTACAGGTCATCAATGCCCCCCTCCTATGTCAGTGGGTGTTAGGCTTGTAGTAAGAAGTCAATAACCTTAACTACTACAGGTCACCAATGCCCCCCTCCTATGTCAGTGGGTGTTAGGCTTGTAGTCAGAAGTCAATAATCTTAACTACTACAAGGTCACCAATGCCCCCCTCCTATGTTAGTGGGTGGTAGGCTTGTAGTCAGAAGTCAATAACCTTAACTACTACAGGTCAACAATGCCCCCCTCCAATGTCAGTGATGTTAGGTTTGTAGTCAGAAGTCAATCACCTTAACTACTACAGGTGACCAATGCCCCCCTCCTATGTTAGTGGGTGGTAGGCTTGTAGTCAGAAGTCAATAACCTTAACTACTACAGGTCAACAATGCCCCCCTCCAATGTCAGTGATGTTAGGTTTGTAGTCAGAAGTCAATCACCTTAACTACTACAGGTCACCAATGCCCCCCTCCTATGTCAGTGGGTGTTAGGCTTGTAGTCAGAAGTCAATAACCTTAACTACTACAGGTCACCAATGCCCCCCTCCTATGTCATTGGGTGTTTGGCTTGTAGTCAGAAGTCAATAACCTTAACTACTACAGGTCAACAATGCCCCCCTCCTATGTCAGTGATGTTAGGCTTGTAGTCAGAAGTCAATAACCTTAACTACTACAGGTCACCAATGCCCCCCTCCTATGTCAGTGATGTTAGGCTTGTAGTAAGAAGTCAATAACCTTAACTACTACAGGTCACCAATGCCCCCCTACTATGTCAGTGGGTGTTAGGCTTGTAGTCAGAAGTCAATCACCTTAACTACTACAGGTCAACAATGCCCCCCTCCTATGTCAGTGATGTTAGGCTTGTAATCAGAAGTCAATAACCTTAACTACTACAGGTCACCAATGCCCCCTCCTATTGTCAGTGATGTTAGGCTTGTAGCAAGAAGTCAATAACCTTAACTACTACAGGTCACCAATGCCCCCCTCCTATGTCAGTGAGTGTTAGGCTTGTAATCAGAAGTCAATAACCTTAACTACTACAGGTCAACAATGCCCCCCTCCTATGTCAGTGGGTGTTAGGCTTGTAGTCAGAAGTCAATAACCTTAACTACTACAGGTCACCAATGCCCCCCTCCTATGTCAGTGATGTTAGGCTTGTAGTCAGAAGTCAATAACCTTAACTACTACAGGTCACCAATGCCCCCCTCCTATGTCAGTGGGTGTTAGGCTTGTAGTCAGAAGTCAATAACCTTAACTACTACAGGTCACCAATGCCCCCCTTCTATGTGAGTGATGTTAGGCTTGTAGTCAGAAGTCAATAACCTTAACTACTACAGGTCACCAATGCCCCCCTCCTATGTCAGTGATGTTAGGCTTGTAATCAGAAGTCAATAACCTTAACCACTACAGGTCACCAATGCCCCCCTCCTATGTCAGTGATGTTAGGCTTGTAGTCAGAAGTCAATAACCTTAACTACTACAGGTCACCAATGTCCCCCTCCTATGTCAGTGGGTGTTAGGCTTGTAGTCAGAAGTCAATAACCTTAACTACTACAGGTCAACAATGCCCCCCTCCTATGTCAGTGGGCATTAGGTTTGTAGTCAGAAGTCAATAACCTTAACTACTACAGGTCACCAATGCCCCCCTCCTATGTCAGTGGGTGTTAGGCTTGTAGTCAGAAGTCAATAACCTTAATTACTACAGGTCACCAATGCCCCCCCTCCTATGTCAGTGATGTTAGGCTTGTAGTCAGAAGTCAATAACCATAACTACTACAGGTCAACAATGCCCCCTCCTATGTCAGTGGGTGTTAGGCTTGTAGTCAGAAGTCAATAACCTTAACTACTACAGGTCAACAATGCCCCCCTCCTATGTCAGTGATGTTAGGCTTGTAGTCAGAAGTCAATAACCATAACTACTACAGGTCACCAATGCCCCCCTCCTATGTCAGTGATGTTAGGCTTGTAGTCAGAAGTCAATAACCATAACTACTACAGGTCACAAATGCCTCCCTCCTATGTCAGTGATGTTAGGCTTGTAGTCAGAAGTCAATCACCTTAACTACTACAGGTCACCAATGCCCCCCTCCTATGTCAGTGATGTTAGGCTTGTAGTCAGAAGTCAATAACCTTAATTATTATACCTCACTAACTTCTCATTCGTTTAAATTAAATCACATGACCTGAAACAATTTCAATGTTTTGTGAAAATTAACCCAAACGGGAAACAACTAGTTGTTTACCGGGTAACAACCCTATTGTTTCCCGGTAAACAACCCATTGCGTGCCTCAAAAGGGAAACAACTCTTTCAAAAAATTCATAAAATTTCTAAATTCTAAAATCAATAAAAATTAAAAATAAATTAAAGTTCAAAATATTCAAAAATTTCAAAAATTAAAAATTTTCGTAAGATATCAAAATTTTTAAAACATTTCAATATTTCTAAATTTTGAAAAAGTTTCAAAAATTTCAGTTTTCATAAAATTCTAAATTTTAATATCTAAATAATAATATTGAAAAATAATAAAACAATTATAGCCTACCATTTCGGTCAATATTCCTGCCTTCTTCAAAAAGAATGAAGATTACCTAAAATTGAAATTGACTGGTTAATAAAAGTATTAAGAAATGGGTGTTTTCATAATGAACCGGTTATATGTCCAAGGTTAGTCATAATGGCTCAAGGAAGGTTGTATTGGCCCGAGGCAATTTTTGAAGTTATTAAACACACATTTTAAATCTATTGAAAATATTACTGATGGCCGGTTTGTGCCCTATTTCACTGGTTGTGTTGCGAACTTTAATATAAACATGAAATAGTTTAACATTTGTTAAAAATTTGTCAAAAAATATTAAACACACATTTTGCTTAAATACATGTATTTATTTAAATGCCCAATCCTTGGTCTATTGTTCGGTATAATAAAACAGTTATTGCTTTCCATGGATTGTAAACATCAGAATTGTTAACCCTCAAGGGGTTGTTTCCCTCGGGCTAAAGCCCTCGGGAAAACAACCCCCATCAGGTTAACAATTCTGGATGCTTACATCCATGGAAGGCAATAATTGTTTACTACTACAGGTCAACAATGCCCCCCTCCTATGTCAGTGATGTTAGGCTTGTAGTCAGAAGTCAATAACCTTAACTACTACAGGTCACCAATGCCCCCCTCCTATGTCAGTGGGTGTTAGGCTTGTAGTCAGAAGTCAATAACCTTAACTACTACAGGTCAACAATGCCCCCCTCCTATGTCAGTGAGTGTTAGGCTTGTAGTCAGAAGTCAATCACCTTAACTACTACAGGTCAACAATGCCCCCCTCCTATGTCAGTGATGTTAGGCTTGTAGTCAGAAGTCAATCACATTAACTACTACAAGTCACCAATGCCCCCCTCTTATGTCAGTGATGTTAGGCTTGTAGTCAGAAGTCAATAACCTTAACTACTACAGGTCACCAATGCCCCCCTCCTATGTCAGTGATGTTAGGCTTGTAGTCAGAAGTCAATAACCTCAACTACTACAGGTCAACAATGCCCCCCTCCTATGTCAGTGGGTGTTAGGCTTGTAGTCAGAAGTCAATAACCTTAACTACTACAGGTCAACAATGCCCCCCTCCTATGTCAGTGGGTGTTAGGCTTGTAGTCAGAAGTCAATAACCTTAACTACTACAGGTCACCAATGCCCCCCTCCTATGTCAGTGAGTGTTAGGCTTGTAGTCAGAAGTCAATCACCTTAACTACTACAGGTCACCAATGCCCCCCTCCTATGTCAGTGATGTTAGGCTTGTAGTCAGAAGTCAATAAACTTAACTACTACAGGTCAACAATGCCCCCCTCCTATGTCAGTGATGCTAGGCTTGTAGTCAGAAGTCAATAACCATAACTACTACAGGTCACCAATGCCCCCCTCCTATGTCAGTGAGTGTTAGGCTTGTAGTCAGAAGTCAATCACCTTAACTACTACAGGTCACCAATGCCCCCCTCCTATGTCAGTGATGTTAGGCTTGTAGTCAGAAGTCAACAACCTTAACTACTACAGGTCAACAATGCCCCCCTCCTATGTCAGTGATGTTAGGCTTGTAGTCAGAAGTCAATAACCTTAACTACTACAGGTCACCAATGCCCCCCCTGCTATGTCAGTGGATCTTAGGCTTGTAGTCAGAAGTCAATAACCTTAACTACTACAGGTCAACAATGCCCCCCTCCTATGTCAGTGGGTGTTAGGCTTGTAGTCAGAAGTCAATAATCTTAACTACTACAGGTCACCAATGCCCCCCTCCTATGTCAGTGATGTTAGGCTTGTAGTCAGAAGTCAATAGCCTTAACTACTACAGGTCACCAATGCCCCCCTTCCTATGTCAGTGATGTTAGGCTTGTAGTCAGAAGTCAATAACCTTAACTACTACAGGTCAACAATGCCCCCCTCTTATGTCAGTGATGTTAGGCTTGTAGTCAGAAGTCAATAACTTTAACTACTACAGGTCACCAATGCCCCCCTGCTATGTCAGTGGGTGTTAGGCTTGTAGTCAGAAGTCAATAACCTTAACTACTACAGGTCAACAATGCCCCCCTCCTATGTCAGTGGGTGTTAGGCTTGTAGTCAGAAGTCAATAACCTTAACTACTACAGGTCACCAATGCCCCCCTCCTATGTCAGTGATGTTAGGCTTGTAGTCGGAAGTCAATAACCTTAACTACTACAGGTCACCAATGCCCCCCTCCTATGTCAGTGATGTTAGGCTTGTAGTCAGAAGTCAATAACCATAACTACTACAGGTCACCAATTCCCCCCTCCTATGTCAGTGGGTGTTAGGCTTGTAGTCAGAAGTCAATAACCTTAACTACTACAGGTCACCAATGCCCCCCTCCTATGTCAGTGGGTGTTAGGCTTGTAGTCAGAAGTCAATAACCTTAACTACTACAGGTCAACAATGCTCCCCTCTTATGTCAGTGATGTTAGGCTTGTAGTCAGAAGTCAATAACTTTAACTACTACAGGTCACCAATGCCCCCCTGCTATGTCAGTGGGTGTTAGGCTTGTAGTCAGAAGTCAATAATCTTAACTACTACAGGTCAACAATGCCCCCCTCCTATATCAGTGATGTTAGGCTTGTAGTCAAAAGTCAATAACCTTAACTACTACAGGTCACCAATGCCCCCCCCCCCCTATGTCAGTGGGTGTTAGGCTTGTAGTCAGAAGTCAATAACCTTAACTACTACAGGTCACCAATGCCCCCCTCCTATGTCAGTGATGTTAGGCTTGTAGTCAGAAGTCAATAACCATAACTACTACAGGTCACCAATGTCCCCCTCCTATGTCAGTGGGTGTTAGGCTTGTAGTCAGAAGTCAATAACCTTAACTACTACAGGTCACCAATGCCCCCCTCCTATGTCAGTGATGTTAGGCTTGTAGTCAGAAGTCAATAACCTTAACTACTACAGGTCACCAATTCCCCCCCTCCTATGTCAGTGATGTTAGGCTTGTAGTCAGAAGTCAATAACCATAACTACTACAGGTCAACAATGCCCCCCTCCTATGTCAGTGGGTGTTAGGCTGGTAGTCAGAAGTCAATAACCTTAACTACTACAGGTCACCAATGCCCCCCTCCTATGTCAGTGGGTGTTAGGCTTGTAGTCAGAAGTCAATAACCTTAACTACTACAGGTCAACAATGCCCCCCTCCTATGTCAGTGAGTGTTAGGCTTGTAGTCAGAAGTCAATAACCTTAACTACTACAGGTCACCAATGCCCCCCCTCCTATGTCAGTGATGTTAGGCTTGTAGTCAGAAGTCAATAACCTTAACTACTACAGGACACCAATGCCCCCCTTCCTATGTTAGGCTTGTAGTCAGAAGTCAATAACCTTAACTACTACAGGTCACCAATGCCCCCCTCCTATGTCAGTGATGTTAGGCTTGTAGTCAGAAGTCAATAACCATAACTACTACAGGTCACCAATGCCCCCCTCCTATGTCAGTGGGTGTTAGGCTTGTAGTCAGAAGTCAATAACCTTAACTACTACAGGTCACCAATGCCACCCCCCCTTCCTATGTCAGTGATGTTAGGCTTGTAGTCAGAAGTCAATAACCTTAACTACTACAGGTCACCAATGCCCCCCCCCTCCTATGTCAGTGATGTTAGGCTTGTAGTCAGAAGTCAATAACCATAACTACTACAGGTCACCAATGTCCCCCTCCTATGTCAGTGGGTGTTAGGCTTGTAGTCAGAAGTCAATAACCTTAACTACTACAGGTCACCAATGCCCCCCTCCTATGTCAGTGGGTGTTAGGCTTGTAGTCAGAAGTCAATAACCTTAACTACTACAGGTCAACAATGCCCCCCTCCTATGTCAGTGAGTGTTAGGCTTGTAGTCAGAAGTCAATAACCTTAACTACTACAGGTCAACAATGCCCCCCTCCTATGTCAGTGGGTGTTAGGCTTGTAGTCAGAAGTCAATAACCTTAACTACTACAGGTCACCAATGCCCCCCTCCTATGTCAGTGATGTTAGGCTTGTAGTCAGAAGTCAATAACCTTAACTACTACAGGTCACCAATGCCCCCCCCTCCTATGTCAGTGATGTTAGGCTTGTAGTCAGAAGTCAATAACCTTAACTACTACAGGTCACCAATGTCCCCTCCTATGTCAGTGGGTGTTAGGCTTGTAGTCAGAAGTCAATAACCTTAACTACTACAGGTCAACAATGCCCCCCTCCTATGTCAGTGGGTGTTAGGCTTGTAATCAGAAGTCAATAACCTTAACTACTACAGGTCACCAATGCCCCCCTCCTATGTCAGTGATGTTAGGCTTGTAGTCAGAAGTCAATAACCTTAACTACTACAGGTCACCAATGCCCCCCTCCTATGTCAGTGATGTTAGGCTTGTAGTCAGAAGTCAATAACCTTAACTACTACAGGTCACCAATGCCCCCCTCCTATGTCAGTGGGTGTTAGGCTTGTAGTCAGAAGTCAATAACCTTAACTACTACAGGTCAACAATGCCCCCCTCCTATGTCAGTGGGTGTTAGGCTTGTAGTCAGAAGTCAATAACCTTAACTACTACAGGTCACCAATGCCCCCCTCCTATGTCAGTGATGTTAGGCTTGTAGTCAGAAGTCAATAACCATAACTACTACAGGTCACCAATGCCCCCCTCCTATGTCAGTGAGTGTTAGGCTTGTAGTCAGAAGTCAATAACCTTAACTACTACAGGTCAACAATGCCCCCCTCCTATGTCAGTGAGTGTTAGGCTTGTAGTCAGAAGTCAATAACCTTAACTACTACAGGTCAACAATGCCCCCCTCCTATGTCAGTGGGTGTTAGGCTTGTAGTCAGAAGTCAATAACCTTAACTACTACAGGTCACCAATGCCCCCCTCCTATGTCAGTGATGTTAGGCTTGTAGTCAGA
Organism: Bathymodiolus septemdierum; assembly: GCA_963383655.1. Lineage (NCBI taxonomy): Eukaryota > Metazoa > Mollusca > Bivalvia > Mytilida > Modiolidae > Bathymodiolus > Bathymodiolus septemdierum. The sequence goes on from OY726517.1 coordinate 73,208,880, forward strand.
AGTCAATAACCTTAACTACTACAGGTCACCAATGCCCCCCCTCCTATGTCAGTGATGTTAGGCTTGTAGTCAGAAGTCAATAACCTTAACTACTACAGGTCACCAATGTCCCCTCCTATGTCAGTGGGTGTTAGGCTTGTAGTCAGAAGTCAATAACCTTAACTACTACAGGTCAACAATGCCCCCCTCCTATGTCAGTGGGTGTTAGGCTTGTAATCAGAAGTCAATAACCTTAACTACTACAGGTCACCAATGCCCCCCTCCTATGTCAGTGATGTTAGGCTTGTAGTCAGAAGTCAATAACCTTAACTACTACAGGTCACCAATGCCCCCCTCCTATGTCAGTGATGTTAGGCTTGTAGTCAGAAGTCAATAACCTTAACTACTACAGGTCACCAATGCCCCCCTCCTATGTCAGTGGGTGTTAGGCTTGTAGTCAGAAGTCAATAACCTTAACTACTACAGGTCAACAATGCCCCCCTCCTATGCCAGTGGGTGTTAGGCTTGTAGTCAGAAGTCAATAACCTTAACTACTACAGGTCACCAATGCCCCCCTCCTATGTCAGTGATGTTAGGCTTGTAGTCAGAAGTCAATAACCATAACTACTACAGGTCACCAATGCCCCCCTCCTATGTCAGTGAGTGTTAGGCTTGTAGTCAGAAGTCAATAACCTTAACTACTACAGGTCACCAATGCCCCCCTCCTATGTCAGTGATGTTAGGCTTGTAGTCAGAAGTCAATAACCGTAACTACTACAGGTCACCAATGCCCCCCTCCTATGTCAGTGATGTTAGGCTTGTAGTCAGAAGTCAATAACCTTAACTACTACAGGTCACCAATGCCCCCTCCTATGTCAGTGGGTGTTAGGCTTGTAGTCAGAAGTCAATAACCTTAACTACTACAGGTCAACAATGCCCCCCTCCTATGTCAGTGGGCATTAGGTTTGTAGTCAGAAGTCAATCAACTTAACTACTACAGGTCACCAATGCCCCCCTCCTATGTCGGTGGGCATTAGGTTTTTAGTCAGAAGTCAATCACCTTAACTACTACAGGTCACCAATGCCCCCACCCCCTTCCCAATCTATATATTGTTCTACTTTACTTTCAATGTCAGAGTTGAGACAAATTCTGAAATAAGAACTTATAAAACCAGTAAATAAGTAATTGTAAAGTCTGACAATCTTAAAAACTTTTAAATTGGTTTTACCATCAAAGTGTCATTCTATATTCATAGTCAATTATAGGAAGTTTTTTTTAGCAAACGAATGTTTAACGTTCATCCCAGATATATCAAAATAAAATAATTTCTTAAACCCATCCTTTCATTCTAATGGTAAAATTTTCATTCATAGTAAGATTTCCAGACTTATTTCTCTCATATTTCTTAAAATCGTGAAACAGGGAAAATATTTCTTAAGAATGATATGTAATTGGTACTTTTCCAAAAAAGTACTCCCAAATTTAACAAGAATCATATTTTACTATATACATAGACTTTTATATATGAAAAGGTGGAATGAAAAATTATGTATACAGCTTCATTAAGCCAAATCTCTCCAGTATTACTTACTAGTATACAATATGGATACATTCCTTGAAGTACCACAGATAAAGTACTTTTCTAGTACAGAGTCAATACATTCAGCAAAAAACATGTTTTTTATGGTTATTTTGAATGAAACACAACGAAACCTGTCTGAACAGAAGACCTGTGGGACCATGTAATATTATCTAACAGAAGACCTGTGGGAACATATAATATTATCTAACAGAAGACCTGTGGGAACATGTAATATTATTTAACAGAAGATCTGTGGGAACATGTAATATTATCTAACAGAAGACTTGTGGTAACATGTAATATTATCTAACAGAAGACCTGTGGGAACATGTAATATTATTTAACAGAAGACCTGTGGGAACATGTAATATTATCTAACAGAAGACCTGTGGTAACATGTAATATTATTTAACAGAAGACCTGTGGGAACATGTAATATTATTTAACAGAAGACCTGTGGGAACATGTAATATTATCTAACAGAAGACCTGTGGGAACATGTAATATTATCTAACAGAAGACCTGTGGGAACATGTAATATTATTTAACAGAAGACCTGTGGGAACATGTAATATTATCTAACAGAAGACCTGTGGTAACATGTAATATTATCTAACAGAAGACCTGTGGGAACATGTAATATTATCTAACAGAAGACCTGTGGTAACATGTAATATTATTTAACAGAAGACCTGTGGTAACATGTAATATTATTTAACAGAAGACCTGTGGTAACATGTAATATTATTTAACAGAAGACCTGTGGGAACATGTAATATTATTTTGATATACAGTGACACCAGTTTACTTTAAACCAAACCTCATTGGGATCAGATTTTGTAGACAGGTGTTTGATTTATACAGGTTAAATTAACAAAGATTTCCTACATTGGGACTACTTTGAAGTTCGGCTTATACAGGATTTCATTTTATACAGAGTTCGTTTTAGACAGGTTTCACTGTATTTTAGTAAGAACATTTTTACTTATAGAGAAATATCTCAAACCCAAGTGATTATTTAATTTGATTACCGATTTATACTTGTAGCATCTAGCTCACAATTAAGGGTTTCTCAGTGTCCAAGGATGCCTATGGACTTTACTTGTGATACTATACACAGTCCTTGAAATGAACATTTTAGTTTACTGGTTCGAATTAAATTCTTGAATTGATTTTTATATAGTTCTAAATAAAAACTGAAAAATTAATTGGTCTGAACAAATTTTTTTGGTTTTGGGCCGGAGGACCGGTGCTCATTGTGTATATGTCAAATTCTCTACTTGTTTGACAACACTATTTGTCTATTACTTACAGATTAATACATGGGCATTTCCATATTGGCCTGGTTATTATCCCGAGACCCCCATATTGGCCCGAGACGCAGTCGAGGGATGATAACCAGGCCAATATGGAAATGCCCATGCATTAAACTATTTATTACATACTTCCGACATCTAGAAAAGAGACACCCATATTGGCCTGAGACAAAGTCGAGGCCCATATTGGCCCGGGCCAATATGGACCTCGATATGGAAATGATCTTGTAGTAATCCAATAACCGGTTATTTTCCCGGGGTGTGAAAACATGGACAGTTTACTTTCGGTCATTATTCAGGTCATACAAAAATGCCTTTATTTGAACTAAGTATGTAATAATAAAAAATATTGGCAAAATAACTGTTAAATAGATTAGTGTTATCATTAGAGAGATATATATTGGTCCTATTGTATTGTTGAAAAATACATATTATTATCTATCTGTACATTTCTTCATAGAATATACCAAAGATAAATTATTGATTAAATTGGCAGTCCTCAAAAAGTTATCTGATTTTTTTTAAAAGTTTACTAAGAATTATATGTATATTTTATATTAAACTGATTTAAACCATATATAATAATTATGTACATACAACTGCATTGGTGGTGTAATGGTTAGTGTGCTTGCCTTGGGTGTGGCAGATCGTGGGTTCGAGCCCCGGTCAGAGGTCAAACCAAATACGATGGTGTTTGTTTCTTCTTCACTAAGCATGCAGCATTGAGGAAAAAGAGCAAAGACGGGTTGGTTCAGAATCCGGATTGCAATAGACAGATTAAATGTGTTTAACTTGTAATAGATAGGTTAGATTTGCTTAATTTGTAATAGACAGGTTAAATTTGTTTGTTTGTAATAGACAGGTTTAATTTACAAGGATTTCAGATATTGGCAGTATATTTAATTGTTGGTTTACATAGAATAAAACAATTTCTTGGCTTTGTAGAAATATTGTGTTTGTCGCTGTGCTAAATCGTGTACATACAGACAATGTGTTCAACATTGGTTTTTATCAGAATACAGATTTATATATGACACCAATGTCTTGCCCTGGTTATTCATCTTGACAACTATTCTTAAAATCTATAATAAATGTTTGCCCTGGTAATTCCTGTTGCCTATCATTATCAAAATATAATAATAAATGTTTGCCCTAGCAATTCTGCTGTCAAATATTATTGCATAATTGTGAATACACTCCAACTGTATATTCTTAAAAAGATTAATGAGACCCTTAGGTGTCGAGTTGATTCTTTTTTTAAGAATCTACTAGATGGAGTGAGTGAGTGATTGTTGTTAAATGTCAAATGAGAAATGTTTGACTATATCATAGCGAGAACAAGTTACATTCGATGAGATTATAATGATGTCTGCTTTGTACTAGACCAACACACTTTAGTTGTTTTTTTTATATTGCTAGCTCACTGTAAAAACACTACACATGTAGGAAATATCGCTTCACTCAGACACATTGTCCTGATTCCAAGCCAACCAGTCTTAGCTATTTTTCCTTATTGCTGTGTGCATAGCAGAGAAGAAACAAATACTTTGGCTTGACCTGACCGGTGCTCAAACCATCGATCTACTGTACTCTACTAATTGACAGATATTCTCTTCCTTAATACATTTCCACATTTTCTGTTCATATATTTACATTCTTAATATTTAGAAAAGCAAAACTATTTTGCAATTAACAAAATTAAATTGTTGGAGGGGTTAAAGGGAGGGGATTCAATGGAGGCACTTGCCCTCCTCCCCCTTTTTTTGGCAAAAATTTAACCTGGGAGCAAAATAAAAAGAAGAAAATTGCTCTATAAGGCGGGAGGGGTGCTTGAGTTTTGAAAAAATATTCTGTTTTTAATGGTTTTTATTTTATCTAAACTGGACAATAAACAAACTTATAAGAATTAAGAAAGAAAAAAAGTGTGTGTTATCAAATAAATCTATAGGGTAATGTTGACTCACTTTTGGCAGAATATTGTAAAAGAATCAAATAAGTTACCCAATATATTCAAATCAGTGGCTATGAGAGTAACAACAACAAAAAAGAAATACTATGACTAATTAAGCACCAATTTGTATTGATGAAATTATTGCCCATCACTGTTTAAACCTTTTTTTCATAATTTTTTATCATCTTTATCATTCATGTAATGTGGACAAACGTGAATGCCATAATATAGATGAAATATTGCTAAAGGTGGCATTAAACACCAATCAATCAATGTGGGGTGGAGATAGTCTTTATTATGTGCCTACGGTGTGTTTATGGTACTTAGATTTTGAACAGATATGGCCATCAATTTGGCCTTTAGCAACTTTTTTGAAGTTATATATTTTTCAGAGGTGAGAGGTAGTTGTCCCTCTTGTTGATACTAGTGGAATCAATGATCATCACTGTTTAAACTTTATTTTCTTATAAACATATCATCACACTGTAATTATTTAATAAAATGATAAATGACAGAATGATGGTATTGTTGAAAAGTTTGAAAATTACAAAATTATTTTTAAAAGATTTGAAAAGAAACAGTTTGCAAGGTCAACTGAAAAAATTGGAAGTGTTTCTTTCCCTCACAATATGTTTAGGGTTATGGTGTTTAATGCCACTTTCAAAAATATTTCGGTTATATCGTGTCTGTCAGTTTTATTGGTGGAGTACAAGGAGAAAACCACTGACCTGTCGCAAGTCACTGACAAACTTTATCACATAATTTTCTTTTGAGTAATGTGTTTCTTTCCTCACAATAAAGAGTTATTTTGTTATTCAACAGATCTGTTTGATGTTTCACCTTGATGTCACTATAATGTTGTTTTATAAACAGGTGTTGATATATGTACTTTGAAGATAAACAAACATTAATCAAAATACATTTTTTTCAGGAAAAAACATATATAATAACACACAATAATTAGAAAATAATTGTCAAAGTGCCATTTCACCTGTCAAATTAGTGCTCACCTGGAAGTTACTGGTCAGATTTATATGTTGATTACAAGATTTCTGTAGGAAGCAATCATGGTTGAAGGACTTTTTTAATATATATTTTTTTCTTCTATGAATGATACAGAGACTTTAGACTATAAGAAACATTTTCAGACTATTAAGGTTAAGATTAAAGGTTTTTAATTAATATAAACTATTTTGGGACAATTTATGATATATAAAATCTACATCTGAATTTTTTTTTTAAATTGAAAAGATATATTAAATTGTGCAATGTCCTTAGTTGAACTGATTAAGTTATGTTTAAAGTAAACACTGCAGTATTCAGTAATCAATTAATGAAAAGTGATTATGTTCCGCTGAAAGTAAGCACTGCAATAATCAACTGTTAAAGTGATTATGTTCTGCTAAAAGTAAGCACTGCAATAATCAACTGTTAAAGTGATTATGTTCTGCTAAAAGTAAGCACTGCAATAATCAACTGTTAAAGTGATTATGTTCTGCTGAAAGTAAACACTGTAGTAATCAGTAATCAATTAATAAAGTGATTACATTCTGCTGAAAGCAAGCACGGCAGCAATCAGTAATCAATTAATAAAGTGATTGCATTCTGCTGAAAGCAAGCACGGCAGCAATCAGTAATCAATTAATAAAGTGATTACATTCTGCTGAAAGCAAGCATGGCAGTAATCAGTAATCAATTAATAAAGTGATTACATTCTGCTGAAAGCAAGTATGGCAGTAATCAGTAATCAATTAATAAAGTGATTACATTCTGCTGAAAGCAAGCATGGCAGTAATCAGTAATCAATTAATAAAGTGATTACATTCTGCTGAAAGCAAGCACGGCAGTAATCAGTAATCAATTAATAAAGTGATTACATTCTGCTGAAAGCAAGCACGGCAGTAATCAGTAATCAATTAATAAAGTGATTACATTCTGCTGAAAATAAGCACTACAGTAATTGATAAACAAAAAGCCTGAAGTTGGAGGAAAAATTTGTCAAACCTGTATATATAGGCCACTCATGGTAATCTGAAAAGTGGCCTTTATATACAGGTTCAAATTATATGCACTATTCATTTAATGGGGAAAATGAGATTTGCCTTTATAGACAATGATTTGTTATATAGAGGTGCCTTTATAGACAGTGATTTGCTATATAGAGGTGCCCTTTATAGACAGTGATTTGTTATATAGAGGTGCCCTTTATAGACAGTGATTTGCTATATAGAGATGCCCTTTAGACAGTGATTTGTTATATAGAGGTGCCCTTAATAGACAGTGATTTGCTATATAGAGGTGCCCTTTAGAGACAGTGATTTGTTATATAGAGGTTCCCTTTATAGACAGTGATTTGTTATATAGATGTGCCCTTTATAGACAGTGATTTGCTATATAGAGGTGCCCTTTATAGACAGTGATTTGCTATATAGAGATGCCCTTTATAGACAGTGATTTATTATATAGAGGTGCCCTTTATAGACAGTGATTTGCTATATAGAGGTGCACTTTATAGACAGTGATTTGTTATATAGAGGTGCCCTTTATAGACAGTGATTTGTTATATAGATGTGCCCTTTATAGACAGTGATTTGTTATATAGAGGTGCCCTTTATAGACAGTGATTTGCTATATAGAGGTGCCCTTTATAAACAGTGATTTGTTATATAGAGGTGCCCTTTATAAACAGTGATTTGTTATATAGAGGTGCCCTTTATAGACAGTGATTTGCTATATAGAAATGCCCTTAATAGACAGTGATTTGCTATATAGAGTGCCCTTTATAGACAGTGATTTGTTATATAGAGGTGCCCTTTATAGACAGTGATTTGCTATATAGAGGTGCCCTTAATAGACAGTGATTTGCTATATAGAGGTGCCCTTTATAGACAGTGATTTGCTATATAGAGGTGCTCTTTATATACAGTGATTTGTTATATAGAGGTTTCCTTTATAAACAGTGATTTGTTATATAGAGGTGCCCTTTATAGAGTGATTTGTTATATAGAGGTGTCCTTTATATACAGTGATTTGTTATATAGAGGTGCCCTTTATAGACAGTGATTTGTTATATAGAGGTGCCCTTTATATACAGTGATTTATTATATAGAGGTGCCCTTTATAGACAATGATTTGTTATATAGAGGTGCCCTTTATAGACAGTGATTTGTTATATAGAGGTGCCCTTTATAGACAGTGATTTGTTATATAGAGGTGCCCTTTATAGACAGTGATTTGTTATATAGAGGTGCCCTTTAAGACAGGTTTAACTGCATAAGAATTCTATTATGAAAATATTTATTTTCTTAACAATGTTGAATGCGAGGGAAATCTACACAATGACAATTATAAACTTCTAGTTCATGCACGATCAAGTGTGATTTGTTTATCTATCTGAAACTTGTTTAACATGTACTCTCAAAAGAAAACAAGCTCTGATCTCCAGCAATTTTTAATTGACAGGACAATTTCCATGATGATGATGATGATTGAATTGTAATAATGTTTATTACAGCAGATTGGACAATTATTTTGTGTCATCAAGTTAATCTTTTCTGAAACAATTTGCTTGATATGACAGATTGGGTTTTGGAGTGTAAACTGTTCTGTAACAAACTACACTAATATACCCAAGTTACATGTAATATAGATCCATTGCATTGGTTTTTTTTAAAAACTTTATCAGTCAAAGGGAAGTAACTCTAACAAAAAATCCAACAACTGATTTAATTTCACTAAAACTGGATTCATGAGGGATCATGAAATGCAGCCAAAAAATTCTACCAACATTTCGATGAAAATTAAAATAATAAAAAAATCAGACATTTTTCTAACAGAAGGTACAGATTTAATACCTCCTTCCCTCCTTCTTGTACAATCAAATGTAATGAAACACTGATCAAATTAATATTTCAAAATTAGTTTTCTTTCCAATCGTTTGACTCTGAGCATTCCTGTTAAAGGTTATTCCAGAAACGTGTCATACACACTAAATTAGATATCCAACAGCTATGTTTTTATTATTTATCTTGTTGATAAAGGAATGGGACACTGTACATGTATCTTGTTGATAAAGGAATGGGACACTTTTATTATTTATCTTGTTGATAAAGGAATGGGACACTGTACATGTATCTTGTTGATAAAGGAATGGGACACTTTTATTATTTATCTTGTTGATAAAGGAATGGGACACTTTTATTATTTATCTTGATGAAAATCCAGTCAATTTACCAGTAAACTGATTTGTTGAATTGGTACTATTTTAAAGTTTTAAAAGTTGACCATAATTTCCGTATTATTTTTTCCGATGGCCTTGTGTGCTACCTATCCTGTAAATGATGATTAAGAATAAAACAACTTCTGCACACAAAGATTAAATATATTAGGAATAAAGGTCAAGATTGACTCTCATTGGTAGCTTGCTTGACTCTCATTGGTAGCTTGCTTGACTCTCATTGGTAGCTTGCAACAAGTTGTCACCTCCACTTATATGTGAAGATTGCCATTTTACATGATCACATCATTTCACTAAATAAGTAATTGGTAAAGAGGGTTTGCATATTGTGACTTTGAGATTAAATAAAGGCAATAAAAACCTTGACCCTTACATAACTAAGAATTTAAAAAGATTTTCTGAGTCATAGATATTATAAACACCAGCCATAAAACTATTGAATATGATTTTTTGTACTCATAATCCAAAATCAACCAATCAGAATGTTGTATTTATTACATATGGATACAATGTTCTGATTGGATGTTTTTCAGAATAAGAGTACAAAATGTTTTATTACCGTGTGACCTAGACTTTTATCTTTCGTGTCCATGTTACATTCATGTAACACTACTTTTTAGTGTTATTCTAAACAGCGGTAACATATATTTTTTTAATATTCAGTTAGATTTTGACAAATATTAACGGGAATAGTACATAATTTCACACTTTTTATTTAAATTATACAGACAGACTTCCTACGAAGACAATGACATATCCACTACTATGACAATGAAATTTTTTTTAAAAGTAAATGTTCTATCATCGTGACATGTGGTATTTGTTTAAAGTAAATGTTCTATCATCGTGACATGTAAATGTTCTATCATCGTGACATGTAAATGTTCTATCATCGTGACATGTAAATGTTCTATCATCGTGACATGTAAATGTTCTATCATCGTGACATGTAAATGTTCTGTCATCGTGACATGTAAATGTTCTATCATCGTGACATGTAAATGTTCTATCATCGTGATATGTGGTATTTTTTGGTTTTTTTCATTTTATTATGTATTTTACCAAGATCATTTTTAAAACTGCTCTTCGTAAATTTTGATAAAAAAAACCAAGATGTTGCACGCTACGTCGTATTAAGAATAGCCCCACTAGTTCATTTGTAAGTCGCACGGTAAACAGGAAGTAGATGTGCAATCATTTCTTCCAGCAGAAGCTGAGATATCTGTTACGAAAGTGTGAACGGATGGACAAACGGACGGACGGACGGACAAGATGATTGCAATATAGCCCCCTCTCTATGAGTGGGGGTATAATTATCTCAAGAAATTTCTGTCTGAACATACAATCTTAGGCTTAGGCTTCCCCCAACCCAGACAAGAAAATGACTGGTCGGGTGGTCCCTTACTATATGAATGTTGTACTTTAAATTGAAATGAATCCATTTTAGAAAATCTGTGTGCATCTTAATAGAATTTGTGTAACACTATTGAATTGGTAAAGTGATTCAAGACAAGAGTCATATACTTTAATAATTCTGTGATATATGATAATGTTGAAAAGTTTTTTTGTGTTTTTTTTGTGTTTTTTATTTGTCGGTATTTAATTGAATATTTTTTTGAATGAAAGAAAGGTGAGTTTTCATAAGAGATATTCCTTATTAAATTTTAGAAAAAATAAACTACATGTATATCATTGGAATGAAATTCAAACTTCAATGAAAAATTTATTTTTATCTTATCTTTAGTCAACAATTTAGAGAGTTTATTTCCTGTTAATAATTTAAATATTGACTTTTTATCTTTCTCCTATCCCATTTTCAATTTCGTCATTAGGAAGAAGTACCTAAAAATAACTGTATACCGGATAATTAAATCCCCCCTTTTTATTTTACCCAATAAATTTTCATCATTTTCCACTGAAATGTATAAATATAAATAATTTTCCAATCTCTCCTTTTTTTATTTTACCTAATAACTTTTCATCTGTATAAATATAAATAATTTTCCAATCTCCCCTTTTTTTTATTTTACCTAATAAGTTTTCATCCTTTTCCACTGAAATGTACAAATATAAATATAAATAATTTTCGACATGATTTAACTTCATGTTAGTTTCAACATGTAACAATCAACTAAGCTGAATTACGTAACAGAAAATATTATTTATGCCTTTTTGAACAATCATATTTGAACCAGTTTAACTTTGTATTATTAAGGGTTGTTCTATCTTAACCAATTAATAAATCAAAACATGTCCTACCATCTTAATTATAACTCGTTAATGCTTTTAATGTATTGCTTCATCTTAAATGCATGTCGTAACAAAAATTGAACGCATCTGTTTATGATTGAAGCAACAAGGAAAACAAAAATTTAGCGAATACTTGCAGAAAATTTGAAAAGCAGATGGCTAAATGTGTTGATACAAGGAATGTTAATCCTTGGTTGTTAAATTCCAGTACTTTTGAAGTGTAAACAAAGAAAAGATTGATGTAGTCTATTAATTTGATTACTTTTTAATTAGATTTAAAGAATACTAGCTAAAAAATACATAATTAAGACTTCCCTGATGTAGGAGAGAAAACCTCATTTGAGGGAAGTGGCCCATCGTTAGAGGAAACCTCATTTGCCCTTTCATTGTTTGAAAGTATATATGCAGAAAGAGTCATGTCAAAGCGAGTTTTAGATTTTATTGTAAGGAACTAATAGAGAAATTCAACCTGGCATCTCCCCAAATATAATTCTTATTACACAGAAGTCAATGGAGATTTGTTTAAAAGAAACTGGTAAATTGAATATATAAGAGGAGTTTGAAGATACCAAAGGGGTAATTCAATAACAATTCTCAGAAACCATGAAATCCTTACATAGCCATTGGCTGTCTCTGATACAAACGACATAAAAACCTCATCTGTACTTTGCCGATAGAAAGGGTTCATGAAATTGCATATGGGTTTAATGGTCCTAGTGAAAAAAATGTCAGTCCTCATTAATTTTCTATTGCAAAATACCAATCTTGTGTCAGTGTAGCATTTAATTGTGTCCTCTGAAGTTCAAAGTGTCCGCCAGACACTTTTACATATGTTATAGTGTCCAGCAGACATTTTTATCGTCTAACCCTAACCCTAACCCTAAACACAATTTCATAGCACCGGACACTATTCCACATCGCAATCTCTATTAAATATTGTCCGGGAGGACACTTTAACATAGCCTATGACACTATTATGTCTTACACAAGTCCTCAGCAAAATTTGCTAAAATTTTCCTGGTCATGTCTGATAGGATTAATGAATTTCACGAACACTGGATATATCAAGTTTTTTGCATACATTTTGTATCTACAGTATTATTACAATCATTTAAATTGTGGATTTTTAACCAGTAATTTGGTTTGGTTAAGTTCCCCAAGATACCTTTCTTATACAAATGTAGTTTAGACCAAGGAATAAGTACATGTGCTTCCATTAACATTCTTAAAAAAAAGGTAGATAAGCAAAACATTTTACTTTATTTTTGTTTATTTTTACCTAGGTTATACAGGACACGGATCCGACTTAAATCCACTATAACAGCCGGAGCCCTTGTTTAAAAATGGCAATACAAACTTCTGGGTAGAGATTACAAATTAGGGTCTGTAGCTTTATTGGAAGTACATGCATTTACTATTGTTTTCCTTTTTTGCCTTATTATTATTTAAGAAACAAATGTATGCCATTTTTACAATTATTTCAAGTTCAGAGGTACCTTTTATACATTTTTAAGTTAAATAACATTATATATTTGCTGGGAGTCCCTAGCTTAGACCATAAACACCATGTTGTGCTATTTACTTAAAACAAAATTTTAGAATTCTGTAAAAATGATGTTGCATCATGGAAACTGAAAACTTTACAATGTATGATATTTATGTGAAAACTGCATCTTACATAAATATCAAGTAACTCTTATTGTTGTTTAATCATTTTTGGTTTCAAGTAAAATATTGCAAGGTAACCAAGAAATGTAGATAAAACAAATCGAATGTTTCATATCGAGTGTACCCTTGAATGGCTTGATAAGTGTTATAATGAACCTTAGAAACGTCCTTAGTGCTTGTGATCTAAATAAAAGCACCCCCATTTTTTTCAACCACTAGCTTTTACTCTTATCATGGTAATGTTATATAACTAGAAGAACGAATACATTGCTTTCTGTGTGGTTTGTATCTTGTGCTACTTCTAGCTCTATCCATAATCATTATTCTATCTCCCTTGCCATTACTTTCAATATATAATCTCAAGTTCTAAGCGTCTGATGAATCTGACCAAATTTTTAAAGCGTCTTCATAACCCATAAAATATAACCAATATTCCGAATTTTCAAAATTCCAAAAGGAATAATTTCATCGCATTGAACAATTAGATTTATTTTACCTTTGATTTAGTTTTCAAAGTAAAATAAACTCAATAAACATTATAAAATAAACTCAATAAACATTAAAACGTTAATCCACAGTCACTTGACAAGATGAAAACGTTAAAAAAAAAGGACAAAAAAATAGTCTATAAATATATATATATTACACTTTACGTTTTTATTTTCCCTATTTGTCTTTGTTAGCACAGCCGGTCACTATTTTCGTATATGGACTGGTCACTATTTTAGTATATGGACCGGCCAGGTACCTGCATTATTATTTTAGATAAAAAGTATAATATAGCAAATAGTTCATGTCATTTCGGGTCATATGGCAGTATATGGACCGGTCCGTCACCAAAAAAATATTATATGGACCTCACTGTCATATGACCCTCAGTGCCATGAACTATTTGCTATATACACAATAAATTTTTGTCATTTTTTCTTTCTTTTCATTTAATTATTTTTTATTTCAAGTGACTGTTTCATCTCACTGCAACTCTCATGTAGTAATTTAATTTAATTTAAACGTATTTTATTCAGAAAAGTACTGAAAATGATTGGATAGCAGGACAAGCCTATATATCCTCTCCTCAACTCTCATGTAGGACCATTACTGAATTATAATTATGCACTATCAAGACTAAATTATAATTCTGCAATATGATTGATTGATTGATTTTTGGTGTTTAACGCCACTTTCAGCAATATTTCAGCTATATCATGGCGCCCAGTTTTAGTGGTGGAAGAAGCCGGAGTACCCAGAGAGAACCACCGACCATGGACAAGCAACTGGTAAACTTTATCACTTGCGGTTGCGAGTCGAATGCACCTATTTTGTAATTTACAAAGCCGGGCGCGAACCCACGCCGTATTGGTGATGGGTTTGCTTGTATGAGTTGTTAAGTAATCAAACTGCATAACTCATTGAGCCACCCGGGCCCTTTTTGCAATATGAGGACTCTAATAGTTTATTCAACATGACAAAAATTATTTATTTAAAATCAGATAGTAACTCCAAATACACGTTTTGAAAATATAAACTCAACTCTTCTCGATTGTTTTCTTGAAAACACCACCAGAACACTTTTCGTCACTATAATATTTTGTTATCCGTATCGATGAGAAAGTTCGATTGATTTTCCACAGCACTGCAGACGAGTTCAGTTGCTGATTTAGAAAATGTGAAAATGACGACGGATGAAGAAAAATACTCTATTTCGCAAGAGAATTCGGTTTTAACAAGAAACAGAAAATAAGTTTTTTTTTCACTGAGTGACTCAGCGATTGATTGTTGCTTAACGCCAACTCTGCAATTTTCAGCTATATCTTGGTCAGAACAAGTTAATTTTCAATGAAATGATGATGAGGTTCGCTTTGTACTAGACCAACACACTTAGTTGGATTTTTATAGTGCTAGCTCATTGAAATAACAGTCCGCGTATAGACATGTCTCCACACCTGGATACATTATCCTGATTCCGTGTCAACAAGTATTTGCTCTTTCTCCTTAATGGTGCGTGCTTAGCGGAGAAGCAACACATATCAATTTCATAGTCTTTGGTTTGACTCGATCGGGACTCGAACCCATGATCTACCGCTTTCGAGACGAGTACGCTATATATTACACTATCACTTAGGCTGTTCATTGAAATGAAGAAGCTACGGGCTTGTAAAACTATGACCAATTGATACAGTAATGCTTTAAAATCACCACCCATTGGTATATTGATGTTGAAAATTTACGATCCAATCGTTCTTTGAAAGCCGAGAAAGTCAACCAAATTTACTTGCACGTCAGCATATATACCTCTATATATATGAAGCGACCCTATGTACACATTTTCAAAACTACATGTAGTTCTAATCTAACAATATCAGACGCGGATACAGGTTTTGGCGTCATGGGGCGTGCAATCTATGGGAGGGTCTGGGGCAACCAAGGACCTAACAAATACAGTGTAGAGCCCTGGTAGGGGGATCAGGAGGCAAAGTCCCACCGAAGCTCCGGTGGTTTGAGGAATTACAGTAATTATTAGTATCTTGATAAATTAAAAGCCGATTTACATATGCATTGTAAATTTCAGTAGGGAAAAGGGGTGTTGGGTGAGGGAGCGCACGCCAATCACGTCACCTCTAAATCCACACCTGATCGTGTATATAATTTGACTAAGCGAGTCAGTTTTACTATTTAACATGCATAATTCACTTCAACTAAATATGTGTTCACTTACCCGAAAACGGGTTCCTTTGTTATCGCCGATAAAATACGAAAAATGCGCCAAACAATCTGATTGAATAAAATACGTGTAAATAAATTTGGATTAGTCAACGCGTCACGTGAAATTTAAATATTTTTAAAATCAATAGTTTAAATTTCTATGTAAATATCATACTAAAATTTAATTTACACTATGTATAAATCCACATTATAGGGAGACCCCATCGAAAAAAAATATATATCCGTGTTTTTCGGCAGCTCAGATAAAAATGTGGCGAAAAAAGTTTTGGAATGGGTCGTTAAGATTTAGTAGGGGAGGCAAATGGCGTCGATGATTGATTTCACAGACGTAACTATTGCGAAACTGTAAGCTATTAACACTTAATCTAAAGACGTTTTGTGAAATGATCTGGGTCAAAACATCCCTGACTTATTATACCTAAAGAAATCATCTGTTGCAGATAATTAACCCTTACATCGATTGGGAAATATACTTTAAATTCCTGAGAGAAAAACACGCACGTTTTTTTTTTTAAATGAGGAAAAAATATAGTTAATGCATATACGTTGTATATACACATTTCATTAATAAAATAACATTTTGTTCTCCTTTAGTTTTGTTTTGCTTTGTTTTGTTTTTTGCATTGTTTTTGTTTTGTTTTTGTTTGTTTTGTCACAGTGTTTTTGGGCCTCGTTGATGTGGTGTGGGCATTAGCATATATATGGCGTGACTTTCCATAAAATAACCATCTTTTCAACCATCTACATTTTATTTTGATTCACATTGAAAATAGGGAACAAGTGATCAATCCCAACCAGCCGTGTACTGTACTGAAGTGTGAATGTCAATCAGTGGACAAGTTAACGAATATATAGATCCAAAATCAGGGCGGGAATACATGCATGTGATATTCGTGCAAAAAGGTAGAAAGGTGTAGTAATTTCTCCGTCCGTCTTTATGAATGATTGAATTTATGAATGAAATATATTAATGATGCAAGATACTACTACTTACCTGTAAACGTAGTATGACCCGTTTTTTATATTACGGTGACATATTCCGCCCAACAAGGGAAAAATTCGTCCCCGAATTTTCAAAACTTTACGGAGTATACTTACAATATGTCCAGAAAACTTCGTTAAACAAGTGGTCAAAAGACAGACAAAGACAATCAAAAATCTATATACAAACTAAAATAGCTACAGAGCTCCAGATAATGTTCAAGTCCAAAGGGTAATTACCCTCTAATTTTGAATATGATGGATATTTGCATATTTCCTTTGCACTGTTGTACTCTCTACTTCAGAAAAGATTGCTTACATGTACACTTTTAAAATTATGTTTGACACAAGTGTTATTCAATAAACGCAGGATGCAAGTGAAATGTATATCTCTGTTTAATTTGACACGATTGTGTCATGTTTATTAATAAAATGTTGTAAATATTTAGTTTTTTGCTCGTCGACTTCGGCAGTTTTCACAGCCGTGTTGACAATGTCATCAATGATTCCTTTAACTATACTGTCACTAGACACAGATGAAACTGTCAGGAACTTAGTAGCGCGCTCATTCATGTTCTTGCTCATTTTCAACGAACAACGTGTTCCCAAATTTACTTTCGTTTTAGTTCTTACTTATTACGTAAACCGCATTTATTTTTAATATTGACCACGATTGGATGATTTATCGTAAGCACCCAATCAGATCTCTTTTGACATCGATGCTTAGAAAGGCAAGCATTCGGTACCCCTCGGATGTATACACTCCCTCCTTCGAAAAGTATAAAGGGAAGTAATTACAGGGAATTTCTCAAAGACAAAAATGATTTGTTATGTACACGACTGTACAAGTACTCTCCGAATTTAGAAAATTTGCTTACACAGCAATATGTATGCGTAATGTGTACACTCTGATCTGACAATACATGCGTTTTTACTCGTTTTCATAGCGTAAAAAACGCAAATACGCAGCTTATCTGGAGCTCTGTAGCTAAATCACTATCTAAATAAAAATGGAAGTGAAAATGAAAATTATTTCACTCAATTGTCAAATCATTTGAAATATGAAGATCCAACATGAGCAGGCGGCAAGTGCCACTCAACTACTTCAAAATGGTGGAAACTCAAAATCAAAATATTTGCATGCAAAATCAAAATATACAAGTCAATTTCAGTTATGTAACTTCCAAATTTCACTATGTTTCAAATATCCATGACAACTAAGTTTTCCTCATTCTCCGAAACAACTTTCTCCATATGCTTAAACCATGATCTACTCAAATCTATCGTAGGATGAACACCATCTACTAACTTAGAGAACGTATACTTGATCTTTCCACCCTTCTTCTTGTGAACACAAGTATGTAAGAATGATGTGACCATGTTATTCTTACAATTCAGTTCAGTGATGAACTGATTTATCTCTCTCAAAACACTATGGAGTCGGTCTTGCATTTCATCATAATCCTCATAAAATTTCAAGACATCTGTCTGATATATAAGAGTATCTATGAAAAGTCCACTCATGAAAACTAGATGTAGCGATAGTAGCTAAAACAACTTTTCCACCTAACTTCTTAATCTGTCGTTCAGTATTCAAAATGCAAGCTTTCATGTTAAAAACATGATCAATTTGAAGTTCCAAGAACAATTCTTCATACTTATGATATCGATATGTTTTCCTTTTTATGGTACAAATGTCTGGAATTACAGCAATAAAATAAATAATTTTATTGCACATGTCTTTTCCAATCCTTGAAATAGCAACCCGACACAAATCGTTCAACTTGCCTCCAGGTTTAACATGAACTTCACGACAAGCCATCCCATAGAAACATTTCCCTGTACTGGATGAATACAAATATGAGTGAGGATAACCAGCCATACCTATGAACAAATCGAAAACCCAAATGTACAAAAATCGTAAAAATATATCAAAGTCCAACCGAAAATCATCAGTATGAAAAACTGGTCAATATAAAACTTATACAAATTATCTAACGATACAAAATAAAATCATCAAACCTCTGAGGGACCTTAGTCACATGTCGCTCCACCCGGGCACATTATTCTGATTCCGAGCCAACCGGTATTTGCTCTTTCTCCTTAATGTTGTGTGCTTAGCGGAGAAGCAACAAATACCAATCTTATAGTCTTTGGTTTGACCCGACCGGGGCTCGAACCCATGATCTAACACACTCGAGGGGAGCTTGCTAACCATTACGTGGCCGGTGCGGTTATATAAAGCCTGTTTTTTTAATTCTTAACCATTAACCTGGTTTTAAACTTTTTTTTATGGTTGCATGAGTGTTTTTTTACGGTGTGGTTTTAACCATGCGGTTAAATGGTTAAGGAACATCTTAACCGGGATCGAAACACGGTTGAATATGCTTGAACCTTGTTAATTACCAGTATATGTTTGTAATAGGAACATCTGTGTATTATAAACCCATTTCCAAGTTGTTTATTGACATTCTGCATTGTTGTATTTGTTTATAAAGAATTAAATTATTTTATTTTATTGTTTTTTGTGTTGTTTTTGTTTTGTTTGTGTGTTTAACAGTTGAATTGTTTTATTTGTTAATGAAGAATTAATTCTAATTTGTTAAAAAATAATCAATGAACTAGAAAATTTCTCTTAAATATTGTTCTTCAACCATTGCATTTTTTATCTATCTTAAGCATGTTTATGGTTCATGATTTAAACATGTTTCAGGTTGTTTTCAACCATAAACAAGTTTGAGAATAAAAAAACAGGCCTATATGACGACTCGTTAATCCAGTTGCATGAGACTGTCTCGAAATTAAATCATACGATCTTGATCAATAAAGTAAGACATATATCTATTATAACCCTATTTCATGTTACAAATATGACTAATTTACATGTATATATAACCATGACATAGAAAAGCGACAGGTGTCTTTAATGTAGTTTTGTATAGCCAGAAATATGCAACAAATTACATTACAGCTAAGTTTTTCATTTCAAAATAATAAGGGCCTTGATATAGTTGATATATTACTGAAAGTGGCGTTAAATACAATAAATAAATCAATCAATCAAAATTATGATAAGTCAATATTTACCGGAATTCCAATCAAATTCAACTTATTTATTTCAAATAACATAATAATACGCATTACGGCAAATCTGTAACAGTGTGAGAAGTAATGCTCTGGATTGTCATTAACGTATCCACATAAACAATTAGAATTTACAATATAGAGGATATAGATGATATAGGGAGGGGCTCCGGGGTGCCAATTGATAAAATATTGTTGAATATGGCGTTAAACACCAGAACCCTAACCCTACATAAAACAAAATCATGTTTTCTGTACGAAAATTTTGAAATATGTTTGCTATGTCTGAAGCCATTCAACATACAACAAAGTAATGTAATATTATATAAATAACACATAGCTGAAAGGGTGGTAGAGCAGATTGTTACCCCGAGAAATTCATTGTCAACCGAGGCGAAGCCGACAATGAAATTTCTAGGGGTAACAATTTGCTCTACCACCCTCTCAGCTATGTGTTATTTGTTTTGTTATACTGAATGTTCTTTTCTCCTGGTTTCATTATTTTTTATGATTTTGATGCCCTGAATTTCAATTGCTGTTGTCTTTAAATGTGTTAAACTGTGATATTGCTGATGTGTAATAAATAAGATAACATACATTTTTTGTATTTGTTAATATTTTTCTGCCATTTTGGTGTATGCTTTATACAGATGGGTGTTCTTAAATGAAAAGTGAGCAATTTTGTCAGCTATGCCATGTCTCAGTCCAGTTGGATATTTTTGACATAAGATAAACTCTGCCATGTGATAGACTAAATTATCACACTCTGCCATGTGATAGACTAAATTGGCACACGCTCCTTAACCATAAGAAGACAGGAAATTTACATAAAATATAATAAAATAATTTGGCATACTAGTAGATAAAATAACAAATGGCTTCCTCTAGGAAAACGCCGACTTTGTGTGAAAGGAACACCAGAACGTTGTGAGGAACGAATTTAATAGGCCCCTTCTCACGGGATCAGGACGTAACTAAACCATGTGTCTTACTACACGTATGGAGTTAACTGGATGGTACTGTCGTGATCAGGACGTAACTACACCATGTGTCTTGCTACACGTATGGAGTTAACTGGATGGTACTGTCGTGATCAGGACGTAACTAAACCATGTGTCTTACTACACGTATGGAGTTAACTGGATGGTACTGTCGTGATCAGGACATAACTAAACCATGTGTCTTATTACACGTATGGAGTTAACTGGATGGTACTATCGTGATCAGGACGTAACTAAACCATGTGTCTTACTACACGTATGGAGTTAACTGGATGGTACTATCATGATCAGGACGTAACTAAACCATGTGTCTTACTACACGTATGGAGTTAACTGGATGGTACTACAATGTATCATGATCAGGACGTAACTAAACCATGTATCTTCCGTTTTGATGCGTTTTCTATGTAAGACAAGCCATAAAGACAGCTGCGCGTGACCTTGTCTTACATGGCATTGTCAGCCAATCAAATCGGCCGAGTATAATCAATGAAGTCCGCTTCTACGACTGCTGTAGTAATATAAATTGTCGTCTTAGTAGATTTAAAAAAGCTTCAAATATCAATATTACCTGAATTTTAACTGATTTCCCTTAATAGATTTAATGCGGTTTTAAATAAGTGTGTATTTACTGCATTGCACGTGGCGTTGTAATATTTTGTGTAGTAAACATGATATTGACATGCCAATGAATGAATGAAATCGACATGCTTTGTTTTTAAGTTGAAACGGAAGAAACAGGTACTTGCACTCATCCTTATTGAAGATCTGGGATTTCTTCCACTCGTGAGAGAAATTCAGCGTCTTTCCACTCGTTCCGTTACAATGAACTCGTGAAAAGACGGCATTTCTCACACTCGTGGAAGAAATACTAGATCTTCAATAGGGATTCGTGTAAGAACCTATTAGTCTTACCACACGTATGGAGTTAACTAGATGGTACTATCGTGATCAGGAGGTAACTAAACCATGCCATTTAAACAACTTTTAAGTCTTTAATACAGACATAAATAGGACAAGTGGGCGATTTGATCTTGTTAGCAGGAATATATATTCCGCATCGTTTTTTACACTATGAATACGAAGTGCGTATTTATCATAATTTTTTTTCTGGTGTATTCTGTGTAATTGCATCTTTGTTGCCAATACACTAAGCATTCATTGTTCCTGCTATTGTACTGTCCATGCTTATGTTGTCATCCATTTTTGTGATAGTATGTGGTCTTCATCGAGTGGAAGCGAATCTGTGCAGGTTTTTTATCGTTTGTTTATATATGTATTGCCGTTGGAGATCCAGTTATCAAGAAGGGAGGATTGGGATCCCAGTAACAGATTTAAACCCGCCACATGTTTTTGCCTACACCAAGCCAGAACCTGGATTTCCAACGTCATATCAGTGTTCAGTGTGTTCAATTTAACTGAAGGGTGATTGTTCGTTTTGTTGGTATTGGTACTTAAACTTTCTTTTAACAATTAAAGTATAAATAATATTGTTCTGTAATGTGCATGAATTAAAAAAAAACAAAGTAAACAAATGGAATCCGGCTCTATAAATGGCTGATTAATTGCTGTTTAGGTACATTTCGATGACTTAATGATGATATCCTCTTTGTACTATATCAACACGCTTACCTGGACTTGAATAGTGTTGACACACCAAAACTACAGTCTGTGGGTGGATATGTCACTCCATTCGGACACATTATTCTGATTTCGAGCCCACCAGCTTTTGCTCTTACTTCTTATTGATGCAAGTTTAGAGAAGAAGCAAAAAACACCAATTTTATAGTCATTTGGATTGATCTGACCGGGGCTCGAACTCCCAATCAACTCCACTTGAGGCGATCATGTTAACCTCTATGAATGTAAACAGTATAATATCATGGTTAGTTATACTGAATCTCAATGAATCAGTGTTAAATATTCAGAATGTTTTTTAATTGCATTATTTTTTGTATGCACAACTCACTATATATGAACATATAGTAACAAGACAGGTGTCACATCTAGAGCAGGAACTGCTTATCCTTCCGGAGCATCGGAATATTTCCCCGATTTGTAGTGGGTTTCATTTGTCTTAATCTTTAGTTTTCTGTATAATGTTTTGTGTATCATTGTTTGTCCTTTTGTCCTTTTTCTTTTGGCCATAATAATGTCTGTCCTTCAATTAACGGCTTCTAATTACCCCTTTTAGTATCTTCAAACATTTCTTAAGGAAATAAGGAGCCGTCATGGTCGTGTTGTATAGTAGTTGGATTTACTATCTGTGCAATCAGTGCTTATCATCGCTTAAGTTTTGAGTTCGAATCCCGCTCGTGGCGAGGTGTACTCAATACAACATTATATGATCAAGTTTCCTAAAAACTTGCAACAGATCGATAGTTTTCTCCGGTTTCACCGATCAATAAAACTGTCTGCCACAATATAACTGAAATATTATTAAAAGTGGCATCAAACACAATAACCTTAACCCTTAAGCACATAAATACATGTTAATGCATTTCAATTGAAATTATAATAAAGCAATATAGAAAACATATATGTTTTATATCAAATGTTAATGCTGTGTACAAACATTGGGAACATTAGGTGAAATATAAAGCAAGTTAACCTTTACAATCAAATATTAATACAATATAAAAGTTTTTATCATATATCATATATCAAAACTGAGGAAACTCTGCATTAAAAACTAGAGATAAAACCCTATGAGGAGAAAAACTCTAGAAAAGCATTAGTTTCCATAATTCAATTACACATATACCAATAATAAGTAACCATGGATATTAAAAACCATTGGTTCACAGTATCCAATAATCATGCAATCGCTCGCCTGGTTTTCATTTTCAGACTTCAAAATATAACACAAAAATTCGAAACATATAAATCCAAATAAGTTAAAACTCAAACTCTTTCTGATTTCTCCATTTAGTATAATTTGAATCAATTGTTTCTGAGGAGAAGACTTTGGTATTATTTTAAAAATCAAAATAAGCCTAATTTGTACAATCTGTATATTAAATTAGAGTCCACCCAACGGAAAATCTGGAATATATGTGTCACAAATTTGAGCTCGTTGTGACTTAAAATGCGGTAGTGAAGGATAATGGAAAAAAATTAAGGACACACAACGGATGACAAGTGATTGCAAAATTGAAATTGTTACTAGATTTGACACAGATAATTTCTTCATACAATCTTTTAAGAAACAATAACAAGTTTAATTGTAATACAAAATCCTATTACAATACAAAGAAAAACGTGTTAAAATATCTAGCAACAAAAACAATTGACAGCAAAAAATTACCCTTGTATTGTATTACACAAAATACTGGTGGACACGTACTGTGAAAAGGGCTGTTAACATAAATTACTGATGGACACATTATGCTTAAAACTGTGAGAGGGGCTGCTAACATAAACTACTGATGGACACTTTATTATTAAAACCGTGAGATGGGCTGTCAACATAAACTACTGATGGATACCTTATGTTCAAAACTGTGAGAGGGGCTGATAACATAAACTACTGATGTACACTTTATTTTTAAACCAGTGAGAGGGGCTGTTAACATAAACTATTGATGGACACATTATGCTTAAAACTGAGAGGGGCTCTTAATATCAACTATTGATGGACACCGTATGTTTAAAACTGTGAGAGGGGTTGTTAACATAATTTACTGATGGCCACCTTATGTTCAAAACTATGAGAGGGACTGTTAACATAAACTATTGATGTACACTTTATTGTTAAAACTGTGCGAGGAGCTGTTAACATAATCTACTGATTGTCACCTTATGTTCAAAACTGTGAGAGGGGTTGTTAAAATAAATTACTGATGTACTTTATTTTTAAAACCGTGAGAGGGGCTGTCAACATAAACTACTGATGGATACATTATGCTTACTGTGAGGGGCTGTTAACATAAACTATTGATGGACACATTATGCTTAAAACTGAAAGGGGCTGTTAACATCAACTATTAAAACTGTGAGAGGGGCTGTTAACATAAACTATTAAAACTGTGAGAGTGGCTGTTAACATCAACTACTGATGGACACCTTATGCATACAACTGTGAGCAGGGCTGTTAAAATAAACTACTGATGGACACCTTATGCTTAAAACTGAGAGGGGCTCTTAATATCAACTACCGATGGACATCTTATGTTCAAAACTGTGAGAGGGGATGTTAACACAAACTAATGATGGATACCTTATGCTTAAAACTGTGAGAGGGGCTGCTAACACAAACTAATGATGAACACCTTATGCTTAAAGCCGTGAGAGGGGCTGTCGACATAAACTACTGATGGATATCTTATGCTTATTGAGAGGGGCTGTTAACATAAACTAATGATGGACACCTTATGCTTAAAACTGAGAGAGGGGCTGTTAACATCAACTACTGATGGACATCTTATGCATAAAACTGTGAGCAGGGCTGTTAAAATAAACTACTGATGGACACCTTATGCTTAACACTGAGAGGGGCTCTTAATATCAACTACCGATGGACATCTTATGTTCAAAACTGTGAGAGGGGATGTTAACACAAACTAATGATGGACACCTTATGCTTAAAACTGTGAGAGGGGCTGCTAACATAAACTAATGATGGACACCTTATGCTTAAAACTGTGAGAGGGGATATTAACATAAACTACTGGTGAACACCTTATGCATAAAACTGTGAAAGGGGCCGCTAACATAAACTACTGATGGACACTTTATGCATAAAACTGTGAGAGGGGCTGTTGACATAAACTATTGATGGACACCTGATGTATAAAACTGTGAGAGGGGTTGTTAACAGAAACTATTGATGGACACCTTTTGCTTAAAACTGAGAAAGAGGCTGTAAACATAAACTACTGATGGACACCTGCTTAAAACTGTGAGTGGGGCTGCTAACATAAACTACTGTTGGATACCTTTTGTTTAAAACTGAGAAAGAGGCTGTAAACAAACTACTGATAGACACCTTATGCTTAAAATTGTGAGAGGGGCTGCTAACATAAACTTCTGATGGACACTTTATTCTTAAACCCGTAAGAGGGGCTGTTAACATAAACTATTGATGGACACCTTATGCTTAAAACCGAGAGGGGCTCTTAATATCAACTACCGATGGACATCTTATGTTCAAAACTGTGAGAGGGGATGTTAACATAAACTACTGATGGACACCTTATATTCAAAACTGTGAGAGGGGCTATTAACATAAACTACCACTGGATACCTTATGCTTAAAACTGTGAGAGGGGCCGTTAACATAAACTACTGATGGACATCTTATGTTTAAAAATGTAAGAGGGGTTGTTACCATACACTACTGATGGTCACTTTATGCTTCACAACTGTGAGAGGGGTTGTTAACATAATCTACTGATTGTCACCTTATGTTCAAAACTGTGAGAGGGGCTGTTAACATAAACTACTGATGTACACTTTGTACACTTTATTTTTAAAACCGTGAGAGGGGCTGTCCACATAAACTACGGATGGATACCTTATGCTTACTGAGAGGGGCTGTCAACATAAACTATTGATGGACACCTTATGCCTAAAACTGAGAGGGTCTGTTAACATCAACTATTGATGGACACCTTATGCTTAAAACTGTGAGAGGGGCTGTTAACATAAACTATTGATGGACACCTTATGCTTAAAACTGTGAGAAGGGCTGTTAAAATAAACTACTGATCGACACCGTGTGATAAACTGTGAGAGGGGTTGCTAACACAAACTAATGATGGACACCTTATGCATAAAACTGTGAAAGGGGCCGCTAACAGAAACTATTGATGGACACCTTATGTATAAAACTGTGAAAGGGGCTGCTAAAATAAACTACTGATGGACACCTTATGCTTAAAACTGTGAGAGGGGCTGTAAACATAGACTACTGATGGACATTTTATGTTTAAAACTGTGAAAGGGGCTGTTAACATAGACTACTGATGGACACCATATGTTTAAAACTGGGAAAGGGGCTGTTAACATAAACTACTGAGGGACACCTTATGTTTAAAACTGTGAAAGGGGCAGTTAACATAAACTACTGATGGATACCTTATGCATACAACTGGGAAAGGGGCTGTTAACATAAACTACTGATGGACACCTTATGCATAAAACTGGGAAAGGGGCTGCTAACATAAACTAATGATGGACACCTTATGCTGAAAACTGTGAAAGGGGCTGTTAAAATAAACTACTGATGGACACCTTATGCTTAAAACTGTGAAAGGGACTGCTAACAAAGAAATGTATACCACTGGTGGATACCTTATGCTTAAAACGGTGCGAGGGGCTGTTAAAATAAAGTACTGATGGACATCTTATATATAAAACTGTGAGAGGGGCTGCTAACATAAACTACTGCTGGATGCCTTATGCTTAAAACTGTAACAGCGGCCATTAACATAAACTACTGATGAACACCTTATGCATAAAACTGTGAAAGGGACTGTTAACAAACACTACTGATGGACACCTTATATTTAAAACTGTGAGAAGGGTTGTTAACATAATTTACTGATGGACAACTTATGTTTAAAACTATGAGAGGGCAATTAACATAAACTACTGATGGACACCTTATGCTTACAACTGTGAAATGAGCTGTTAGCATACACTACTGATGGGTACCTTATGCTTACAACTGTGAGAGGGGCTGCTAACGTAAACTACTGGTGGAAACCTTATGCTTAAAACTGTGAGAGTGGATGTTAACATAAACTACTGGTGGAACCTTATGCTTAAATCTGTGAGAGGGGATGTTAACATAAACTACTGGTGGAACCTTATGCTTAAAACTGTGAGAGGGGATGTTAACATAAACTACTGGTGGAACCTTATATTAAAACTGTGAGAATGGTTGTTAACATAAACTACTGGTGGAACCTTATGCTTAAATCTGTGAGAGGGGATGTTAACATAAACTACTGGTGGGACCTTATGCTTAAAACTGTGAGAGGGGATGTTAACATAAACTACTGGTGGAACCTTATGCTTAAAACTGTGAGAGGGGATGTTAACATAAACTACTGGTGAAACCTTATGCTTAAAACTGTGAGAGGGGCTGTTAACATAAACTACTGGTGGAACCTTATATTAAAACTGTGAGAATGGTTGTTAACATAAACTACTGGTGGAACCTTATGCTTAAAACTGTGAGAGGGGCTGTTAACATAAACTACTGGTGGAACCTTATATTAAAACTGTGAGAATGGTTGTTAACATAAACTACTGGTGGAACCTTATGCTTAAAACTGTGAGAGGGGCTGTTAACATAAACTACTGGTGGAACCTTATATTAAAACTGTGAGAATGGTTGTTAACATAAACTACTGGTGGAACCTTATGCTTAAAACTGTGAGAGGGGCTGTTAACATAAACTACTGGTGGAACCTTATATTAAAACTGTGAGAATGGTTGTTAACATAAACTACTGGTGGAACCTTATGCTTAAAACTGTGAGAGGGGCTGTTAACATAAACTACTGGTGGAAACCTTATGCTTAAAACTGTGAGAGGGGCTGTTAACATAAACCACTGGTGGACACCTTATATTAAAACTGTGAGAATGGTTGTTAACATAAACTACTGGTGGAACCTTATGCTTAAAACTGTGAGAATGGTTGTTAACATAAACTACTGGTGGAACCTGATTCTTAAAACTGTGAGAGGGGCTGTTAACATAAACTACTGATGGACACCTTATGCTTAAAACTGTGAAAGGGACTGCTAACAAAGAAATGTATACCACTGGTGGATACCTTATGCTTAAAACGGTGCGAGGGGCTGCTAAAATAAAGTACTGATGGACATCTTATATATAAAACTGTGAGAGGGGCTGCTAACATAAACTAATGCTGAATGCCTTATGCTTAAAACTGTAACAGCAGCCATTAACATAAACTACTGATGAACACCTTATGCATAAAACTGTGAAAGGGACTGTTAACAAACACTACTGATGGACACCTTATATTTAAAACTGTGAGAAGGGTTGTTAACATAATTTACTGATGGACAACTTATGTTTAAAACTATGAGAGGGCAATTAACATAAACTACTGATGGACACCTTATGCTTACAACTGTGAAATGAGCTGTTAGCATACACTACTGATGGGTACCTTATGCTTACAACTGTGAGAGGGGCTGCTAACGTAAACTACTGGTGGAAACCTTATGCTTAAAACTGTGAGAGTGGATGTTAACATAAACTACTGGTGGAACCTTATGCTTAAATCTGTGAGAGGGGATGTTAACATAAACTACTGGTGGAACCTTATGCTTAAAACTGTGAGAGGGGATGTTAACATAAACTACTGGTGGAACCTTATGCTTAAAACTGTGAGAGGGGCTGTTAACATAAACTACTGGTGGAAACCTTATGCTTAAAACTGTGAGAGGGGCTGTTAACATAAACTACTGGTGGAACCTTATATTAAAACTGTGAGAATGGTTGTTAACATAAACTACTGGTGGAAACCTTATGCTTAAAACTGTGAGAGGGGATGTTAACATAAACCACTGGTGGACACCTTATATTAAAACTGTGAGAATGGTTGTTAACATAAACTACTGATTGTCATCTTATGTTTAAAACTGTGAGAGGGATAGTTAACATAAACTACTGATGGACACCTTATGGTTAAAACTATGAGAGGAGTTGTTAACATAAACTACTGATGGACACCTTATATTTAAACTGTGAGAGGGACTGTTAACATTACTCGTGGATATTTGATGCTTAAAACTGTGAGATTTGCTCTTAACATAAACTACTGGTGGATACCTTATGCTTGAAACTGTGAGAGTGGCTGTTAACATACATAAACTACTGATGAACACCTATATTCAAAACTGTAAGAGGGGCTGCTAACATAAACTACAGATGAACACCTATGTTTAAAACTGTAAGAGTGGCTGTTAACATAAACTACAGATGAACACCTTATGTTTAAAACTGTAAGAGGGGATGTTAACATAAACTACTGATGAACACCTATGTTTAAAACTGTGAGAGGAGCTGCTAACATAAACTACAGATGGACATCTTATGTTTACAACTGTGAGAGGAGCTGTTAACATAAACTACTTATGGACACCTTATGCTTAAAACTGTAAGAGGGGCTGTTAACATAAACTACAGATGAACACCTTATGTTTAAAACTGTAAGAGGGGATGTTAACATAAACTACTGATGAACACCTATGTTTAAAACTGTGAGAGGAGCTGCTAACATAAACTACAGATGGACATCTTATGTTTACAACTGTGAGAGGAGCTGTTAACATAAACTACTTATGGACACCTTATGCTTAAAACTGTAAGAGGAGCTGCTAACATAAACTACAGATGGACACCTTATGTTTACAACTGTGAGAGGAGCTGTTAACATAAACTACTTATGGACACCTTATGCTTAAAACTGTCAGAGGGGCTGTTAACATAAACTACTTATGGACACCTTATGCTTAAAACTGTCAGAGGGGCTGTTGACATAAACTACTGGTGGACACTTTATGCTTAAAACTGTGAGAGTGGCTGTTTACATAAACTACTGATGAACACCTATGTTTAAAACTGTGAGAGGGGTTGCTAACATAAACTACAGATGGACACCTTATGTTTACAACTGTGAGAGGAGCTGTTAACATAAACTACTTATGGACACCTTATGCTTAAAACTGTCAGAGGGGCTGTTAACATAAACTACTGGTGGACACTTTATGCTTAAAACTGAGAGTGGCTGTTAACATAAACTACTGTTGAACACCTATGTTTAAAACTGTGAGAGGGGTTGCTAACATAAACTACAGATGGACATCTTATGCTTACAACTGTGAGAGGAGCTGTTAACATAAACTACTTATGGACACCTTATGCTTAAAACTGTGAGAGGAGCTGTTAACATAAACTACTTATGGACACCTTATGCTTAAAACTGTCAGAGGGGCTGTTAACATAAACTACTTATGGACACCTTATGCTTAAAACTGTCAGAGGGGCTGTTAACATAAACTACTGGTGGACACTTTATGCTTAAAACTGTGAGAGGAGCTGTTTACATAAACTACTGGTGAACACCTTATGCATAAAACTGTGAGAGGAGCTGATTACATAAACTTCTGATGGACACCTTATGCTTAAAACTGTGAGAGGGACTGTTAACTTTATTTTTTATTTTTGGTGTTTTAACGCCACTTTCAGCAATATTTCAGCTATATCATGGCGACTATGTATCTTCTTATGATTATGTGACTAAAATGAAAATTTCAACAACAAAAATAGAAAAATAGTCTTGAATGTCTCTGTGAATTGAGGTGCACAACGTTAATATGTATAAATATGGTCTGTAAAGTTTCTGGGAAAACACAAAATAGGTATACTCTGCAGAAGATGACAAAGATTCAAAATATGGAAACATTAGTGAAAAATTCTTAAAAACTTCTGTAATATACCATGAATAACTTCTACATGTATATAATATTATTTTTTTACTTTAAGGAAGTTGGACAGGTGTCATAGGAACAATAGTTGATTACACTAAATAAGTACCTCTTTTCCCTTCTCACAATTTACCATGCAATCGTATGCATCCTGGCAAAAATGGACACACATTTCTAATCTTTAAGATTATCAATTTGTAATTTTAATCAACCATTTTATTTCTGCATAATTCTATTAAAAGGTCACGTGATTACATACTGATCCAATAAAATGTTAGTTTAAACATATTTCATTGTCCAAAAACTTGACAATATGATCAGATACAAGTATTTCAACCTATAATATCTTCTCCTTTATATAAACAATATATATATAGAGTTGAATAAATATACGAAAACCTACAATATCTATTAATAACAAAGACATGAATGTATGAGTGAAACAAGATTTGATATTTGCCAAATGACAGATCGAACTCATCTTTACTAACATTGGACCATATAGAATACACCTAGAGTAAAAAATAATTTAATAACTTTTGACTGAATTATTAACGCTGTAAAGGTAGGGTCTATTAGAATTCATTTACAAAACATATAATTCTGAAGTTATGCATTAAATATAATATTGTAACGTCTAATCCTAAATTACAAATATTTATTGCATTTCATATAAATATTCTAAATAGCACATCATGGAGATGAATTTCATTATCTATTCTTAGGTCAAAATGAGGTTATCCAAATAGGAGAGAAAAAAGTATATCCCACAGTATTTTGTTCAAAATTCATCATTAATAAAACTGAATGTTGTCGTTATGCAACAAAAAAGTATTGAATAACTATCAATTTTTCTGACAAATATTGTGAAACTATTATATATCACTAATATTTTCTTCACTATATTTCCATATGATATATAATATTATATATAATACATGTATATTCACAACTGCTACATTTAATTATATGTCTTGCACATTTTGAAAGTCATCATCTAATTGTTTTCTCATGTTACAGTTTATTATATCCTAGGTAAAATACAATCTTGAAATCTTGTTCAAAATTTAGACAAATTATTTCTGAATAGAGAACTAATTAATTAGACATGTTAATAAATAAAGAAAAGGTTGTATTTCTAATATAAAAACTTGTACAATTACTCTAATGATCCAACATTATGATAATTAAAAACAACCAACCACAAGTCAATTAACATTAAAGCATGACAACTTTTAATATAACATGTTACTATTCATTATAAGTTCAACACAGACATACAAAATAAACATAACCACAATATTAGAACACAAAGTCATACAACAAAGAGCCTGGTAATCAGTTTTCATATCAATGAACAAATTTTGTGGCAAGAACAATCTCAACCAAAATACACTATGAACCATACATGTATTATTTGTGATTTTGTAAACAGTTAGTATGTTAACATTTAACTGGTATACTGTGTCAAGAGAAATATAGAGTTCAGTGATATTAGATGTGTTGAGCTATACTGTTTTAATATAGGAGGAAGGTTATGCTGTGAGTGGGAAAAGTACATCTCAGTGAAATTATCTCTAGTGTTGAGCTATACCGTTAATATAGGAGGAAGGTTATTTAGTGAGTGGGAGAAGTACACCTCAGTGAAATTATATCTAGTGTTGAGCTATACCATTTTAATATAGGAGGAAGGTTATGCTGTGAGTGGGAGAAGTACACCTCAGTGAAATTATATCTAGTGTTGAGCTATACTGTTAATATAGGAGGAAGGTTATGCTGTGAGTGGGAAAAGTACATCTCAGTGAAATTATATCTAGTGTTGAGCTATACCATTTTAATATAGGAGGAGGGTTATTTAGTGAGTGGGAAAAGTACATCTCAGTGAAATTATATCTAGTGTTGAGCTATACCGTTTTAATATAGGAGGAGGGTTAAGTAGTGAGTGGGAAAAGTACACCTCAGTGAAATTATATCTAGTGTTGAGCTATACCGTTTTAATATAGGAGAAGGGTTATTTAGTGAGTGGGAAAAGTACACCCCAGTGAAATTATATCTAGTGTTGAGCTATACTGTTAATATAGGAGGAGGGTTATGCTGTGAGTGGGAAAAGTACATCTCAGTGAAATTATATCTAGTGTTGAGCTATACCATTTTAATATAGGAGGAGGGTTATTTAGTGAGTGGGAAAAGTAAACCTCAGTGAAATTATATCTAGTGTTGAGCTATACCATTTTAATTTAGGAGGAGGGTTATGTAGTGAGTGGGAAAAGTACACCTCAGTGAAATTATATCTAGTGTTGAGCTATACCGTTTTAATATAGGAGGGTTATTTAGTGAGTGGGAAAAGTACATCTCAGTGAAATTGTATCTAGTGTTGAGCTATACTGTTTTAATATAGGAGGAGGGTTATTTAGTGAGTGGGAAAAGTATATCTCAGTGAAATTATATCTAGTGTTGAGCTATACTGTTAATATAGGAGGAGGGTTAAGTAGTGAGTGGGAAAAGTACACCTTAGTGAAATTATATCTAGTGTTGAGCTATACTGTTAATATAGGAGGAAGGTTATGCTGTGAGTGGGAAAAGTACACCTCAGTGAAATTATATCTAGTGTTGAGCTATACCGTTTTAATATAGGAGAAGGGTTATTTAGTGAGTGGGAAAAGTACACCTCAGTGAAATTATATCTAGTGTTGAGCTATACTGTTAATATAGGAGGAGGGTTATGCTGTGAGTGGGAAAAGTACACCTCAGTGAAATTATATCTAGTGTTGAGCTATACCGTTTTAATTTAGGAGGAGGGTTATGTAGTGAGTGGGAAAAGTACACCTCAGTAAAATTATATCTAGTGTTGAGCTATACCGTTTTAATATAGGAGAAGGGTTATTTAGTGAGTGGGAAAAGTACACCTCAGTGAAATTATATCTAGTGTTGAGCTATACCGTTTTAATATAGGAGAAGGGTTATTTAGTGAGTGGGAAAAGTATACCTCAGTGAAATTATATCTAGTGTTGAGCTATACTGTTTTAATATAGGAGGAGGGTTATGCTGTGAGTGGGAAAAGTACACCTCAGTGAAATTATATATAGTGTTGAGCTATACTGTTAATATAGGAGGAGGGTTATGCTGAGTGGGAAAAGTACACCTCAGTGAAATTATATCTAGTGTTGAGCTATACCATTTTAATATAGGAGGAGGGTTATTTAGTGGGTGGGAAAAGTACATCTCAGTGAAATTATATCTAGTGTTGAGCTATACCGTTTTAATATAGGAGAAGGGTTATTTAGTGAGTGAGAAAAGTACACCTCAGTGAAATTATATCTAGTGTTGAGCTATACTGTTAATATAGGAGGGTTATGCTGTGAGTGGGAAAAGTACACCTCAGTGAAATTATATCTAGTGTTGAGCTATACCATTTTAATATAGGAGGAGGGTTATTTAGTGAGTGAGAAAAGTACACCTCAGTGAAATTATATCTAGTGTTGAGCTATACTGTTAATATAGGAGGAGGGTTATGCTGTGAGTGGGAAAAGTACACCGCAGTGAAATTATATCTAGTGTTGAACTATACTGTTAATATAGGAGGAGGGTTATGCTGTGAGTGGGAAAAGTACACCTCAGTGCAATTATATCTAGTGTTGAGCTATACTATTAATATAGGAGGTGGGTTATTTAGTGAGTGGGAAAAGTACACCTCAGTGAAATTATATCTAGTGTTGAGCTATACTGTTAATATAAGAGAAGGGTTATTTAGTGAATGGGAAAAGTACACTTCAGTGAAATTATATCTAGTGTTGAGCTATACCATTTTAATATAGGAGGGTTATTTAGTGAGTGGGAAAAGTACACCTCAGTGAAATTATATCTAGTGTTGAGCTATACCATTTTAATATAGGAGGGTTATTTAGTGAGTGGGAAAAGTACACCTCAGTGAAATTATATCTAGTGTTGAGCTATACCATTTTAATA
Source organism: Bathymodiolus septemdierum (assembly GCA_963383655.1). Lineage (NCBI taxonomy): Eukaryota > Metazoa > Mollusca > Bivalvia > Mytilida > Modiolidae > Bathymodiolus > Bathymodiolus septemdierum. The sequence continues at coordinate 73,244,092 of OY726517.1, forward strand.
TAGGAGGAGGGTTATTTAGTGAGTGGGAAAAGTACACCTCAGTGAAATTATATATAGTGTTGAGCTATACCGTTTTAATATAGGAGGGTTATTTAGTGAGTGGGAAAAGTACACCTCAGTGAAATTATATCTAGTGTTGAGCTATGCCATTTTAATATAGGAGGAGGGTTATTTAGTGAGTGGGAAAAGTACACCTCAGTGAAATTATATCTAGTGTTGAGCTATACCATTTTAATATAGGAGGAGGGTTATTTAGTGAGTGGGAAAAGTACATCTCAGTGAAATTATATTTAGTGTTGAGCTATATTGTTGTAGAAATTATGCTTGCCTTTAATTAAAACATTTCATGTGTGCCAAATTTCTCATTCAAATATTGAACTTCATTTTTAACTAGAATAAGTCTCAAAGGTTAAATATTTTTACAAAATATAGACCAGAGTAATAAAATATCAAACATAACTGATACATTCAAAAAAATAGTTCTTAAACCAAGTGAAGATAACTATGTACATCATGTGATTTTTTCCCCATTACATCTGTTGAAGTGGAGGTAGCTCTGTTCATCCTGTGTTTTACCATTACATTTGTCCAAGTGGAGGTAGCTCTGTTCATCCTGTGTTTTACCATTACATTTGTCCAAGTGGAGGTAACTCTGTTCATCCTGTGTTTTACCATTACATCTGTCCAAGGGGAGATAACGCTGTTCATCCAATAAATTTATACCATTACATCTGTCCATTCTAGATATTACATTTGCCCTGTAATATACATGTAATTGTTATCATAAAATTGATGCATTTTCTTTAAAGTCCAATGCTATTTTACATCAATAACAACAACTGATCCCTCGAGTCTTCAATTGTTTATCTGGTCTACAATCATACATACAGTCCTTGGGACAGTAATCATAACTATTCGACTGATTGATTGCTGAATGATTGGTGATGGCTAAGTAAACAATTGCAGAGTTGGCCTTAAACAACAATCACCCACTCACTCTTAAATTTTAACACAAAACATAATAAATTTATATGACCGTTTATATTTTTAACATAATTTTAATTAAAGAAATGTAAATATATAATATATGATTTGCTTTGCACGAATGGTTCTCATAGCAATATCAGTCGGAAGCGAAACCCGAGATGTGAGATACGATGAGAAGTCAATTTCAAGCAAAACATACCAAAGATAATATGTTTATAGAGGAATTGGCAGTGACATCATTAAAACATACCAACTATAATATGCTTATAGAGGAATTGACAATGTGACGTCAGTGACATCATTAAAACCTCACATTAAAAAATAGGGATATTATGTTGATATTATGTTGATATCATGTTGATATTATGTTGATATCATGTTAATATTATGTTGATATTATGTTGATATCATGTTGATATTATGTTAATATCATGTTAATATTATGTTGATATTATGTTGATATTATGTTAATATTATGTTAATATCATGTTAGTTGCTTGATAATAGATATCATACCGTGTCAAAATTGTAACCATATAACCATAAACTATATAAAGGCCACTCAAGGGAACATACAACTATGAGTAGTTGCCCTTTACATACTGGTTAAAATTATATGCTCTATTCATTAATGGGAAAAATGAGACGGCCCTTTACAGGAAGTGATTTGTTATATAGAGGTGCCCTTGAAGGCATGTTTGACAGTATTTTATTCTAATTTGTTAACTACAGTAAATGAACAAAAAAGTTATAATCATGTGCAAAATGTTTTGACCATTTCGATTTAGAAATTGTACTTATTAGTAAAGGAAACTAGAGTACCCAGAGAAAACCATCGACCTATTGGAAGTCACTGACAAACGTTATCAGATAATGTTGCATCAAGTACACCTTGCCATGGATGGGGTTCGAACTCACAACTTTTGTGGTGATAAGCACCGATGGCACACGATCATGATGGATCCCCCTAAAAAAATGTATATATGAATTTTTTTTAACATTCATTTGTAAGAAAACCTGAAACAAAGGAAACCATAACATATTTGGGTTCTAGATGTCCTTCTTGGGAATTCTGGGTTTAAAGGCAGCAAAAAGAAGTAAAAAATGACAAACTATATTTTTTGAAAAAAAAAATCCACTGTTTTATGTTATTTTAGACATGTCAACTCTATGATAATGCTATATTATATATTCATCAGAGAGTATTTTTGCTCCTCCATTTTATAGGTAATATCTATAAAATGATTTTTTTTTTTCTAATATCAACAATAAATACATTCTATTTAAACATGAAATGAGAAATCTAAACAAATTCTTGTAAATTTCAGGTATATTGGTATTTGAATATTTGTAAATTTCATGTATACTGGTATTTCAATATTTGTAAGATTTTCAATATTCATAATCTGCATTATCCACATTTGGGGAATAAGTTCAGATAATTTAATTTACAGATTGTTGACGATTTAAAAAAAAACCCATTGAATATTTTACTCATCTTAGATATTATATATGTATATATATATGTGGTCGAGTGGTCTAGGGCGCTGGACATATGGCTAAGCAAATGGTGCTGCAGTGTATCAATTGTGTGGGTTCAAATCCTGTCGACGGAAGAAAAAAAATTTGACAGCTCTAAAATCTAATTCTAACACTGTTTGGTTTAATTTTCAGACGTATATATATATATATATATATATATATATATATATATATATATATATATGTTCTATTTGAAACAAGATGTGCACAGTAACACTGATTTCCCCTAAAAATTATAATAAAATTATTCTTGTAAGGTTTTAAATGTTCATTTTCTACTTTATTCACAATAGGGGTAAAAGTTTAGAAACTTTAATTTACAGATGGTTGAAGCTTTTTATTTCTATACTAACAATACTGTATGACTCAACACTATATCTAATTTCTTGATAAATAAAATGTTTCAATACAGGATTTTATTAAGATTAAATATATGCATGGCTTTTTTTTCAAAAATAAAATGCTTTAATCTCCTAGATATGGAATATATTTTGGTGAATTGAGTGAACAGAATGTCATTTCTATTTTGACTATTTTTTTAAATGTTAAACATTTTTTTCTTTTTTCTTTTGGCCATTGTATTGTCTGTCTTTTGATTTCCGACTAATGATTATCCTTTTGGTTTCTTCAAACTTTTCTTGTGTCTGTTTCATACCTTGGTTGTTTTTATGTACACTCAAAGGTGAGAGATTATTGTTGTTATTGTTATCATTACTGTTCAAATTAAAAGTTGAGGGGGGGGGTCCCATTAACCGATTTAACCTCACTGCATGTTTGTGCCTGTCCCAAGCCAGGACCTGGATTTACAACATCATATGTCATGGTCTTTTTAGTGTTCAGTAAATTAAGATGAGAGGTGATTGTTCATTTTGTTGATATTGTTGGAGTTGTTAACAATCACTATCACTGTAAACTATCTTTTCATAAAATCCTTTCTATTTAAATTCTAGAAACACTGATTAATTAGATTATACAACAAATTACCTTTCTTGATGTATTTTGTTTTAGTGTGGGGTCTGTTGGTTACTCTCTTATCTAAGATCTGTTTGTAAATCTCTGGTGCCAGTCTGTTGATTAGCCTCTGATCTAAGATATGCTGGTAACTTTCTGGTGTCAATCTATTGGTTAGCCTCTGATCTAAGATCTGTTTGTAACTCTCTGGTGCCAGGCTGTTGGTTAGCCTTTGATCTAAGATATGTTGTCAACTCTCCTGTGACAGTCTGTTGATTAACCTCTGATCTAAGAGCTGCTGTCAACTCTCTTGTGCCAGTCTGTTGATTAGCCTAAGATCTAAGATCTGTTTGTAACTCTCTGGTGCCAGGCTGTTGGTTAGCCTCTGATCTAAGAGCTGCTGTCAACTCTCTTGTGCCAGTCTGTTGATTAGCCTCTGATCTAAGATCTGCTTGTAACTCTCTGGTGCCAGTCTGATGGTTAGTCTCTGATCTAAGATCTGTTTGTGTAATTCTCTTGTGCCAGTCTATTGGTTAGCCTCTGATCTAAGATCTGTTTGTAACTCTCTGGTACCTGTCTGTTGGTTATCCTCTGATCTGAGATCTGTTGTTAACTCTCTCGTGCCTGTCTGTTTGTTAGACTATGATCTGAGATCTGTTGTTAACTATCTGGTGTCAGTCTGTTGGTTAGCCTATGATCTAATAAATGCTGGTAACTCTCTTGTGCCAGTCTGTTGGTTAGCCTTTGATCTAATATATGCTGTCAACTCTCTTGTGCCAGTCTGCTGATTAGCCTTTGATCTAATATATGTTGTCAACTCTCTTGTGTCAGTCTGTTGATTAGCCTGTGATCTAAGATATGTTTGTAACTCTTTGGTGCAAGTGTGTTGATTACTCTCTGATCTAAGATCTGTTGTCAACTCTCTTGTGCCAGTGTTGATAAGCCTCTGATCTAAGATATGCTGGTACCTCTCTGGTATCAGTCTGTTGGTTAGCCTCTGATCTAAGATATGCTGGTAACTCTCTGGTGTCAGTATGTTGATTAGTCTCTGATCTAAGATCTGTTGTTAAATCTCTTGTGCCAGTCTGTTGGTTAGCCTCTGATCTAAGATCTGTTGTCAAATCTCTTGTCAATCTGTTGGTCTAGCCTCTGATCTAAGATCTGTTGTTAACTCTCTGGTGCCAGTTTGTTGATTAGCCTCTGATCTAAGATCTGATTGTAGCTCTCTGGTGCCAGTCTGTTGGTTAGCCTCTGATCTAAGATCTGTTGTTAACTCTCTGGAGCCAGTATGTTGGTTAGCCTCTGATCTAAGATATGCTGGTAACTCTCTGGTGTCAGTCTGTTGGTTAGCCTCTGATCTAAGATCTGTTGTTAACTCTCTGGTGTCAGTCTGTTGGTTAGCCTCTGGTCTAAGATATGCTGGTTGATAAAGGTAATAACAAAATTACCGAACTTCGAACAATCTTACAAAGGGAAAGTCAAAACTCATAATTATATAAACAGACAAAATCAGTCAACAACCGGAAATCTGTTGATTAGTCTCTGATCTAAGATCTGTTGTTAAATCTCTTGTGCCAGTCTGTTGGTCTAGCCTCTGATCTAAGATCTGTTGTCAACTCTCTTGTGCCAGTCTGTTGACTACTCTCTGATGTAAGATATGTTGTTAACTCTCTTGTGCCAGTCTGTTGGTTAGCCTCTGATCTAAGATCTGCTTGTAGCTCTCTGGTGCCAGTCTGTTGGTCTAACCTCTGATCTAAGATCTGTTGTTAACTCTCTGGAGCCAGTCTGTTGGCTAGCCTCTGATCTAAGATATGTTGGGTACTTTCTTGTGCCAGTCTGGCAATTAGCCTCTGATCTAAGATATGTTGTCAACTCTCTTGTACCAGTGTTTATAAGTCTCTGATCTAAGATATGTTTGTAACTCTCTTGTACCAGTCTGTTGGTTAGCCTCTGATCTAAGATATGTTGTCAAATCTCTTGTGTCAGTCTGTTGGTCTAGCCTCTGATCTAAGATCTGTTGTTAACTCTCTTGTGCCAGTTTGTTGATTAGCCTCTGATCTAAGATCTGTTTGTAACTCTCTGGTGCCAGTCTGTTGGTTAGCCTCTGATCTAAGATATGTTGGGTACTTTCTTGTGCCAGTCTGGCGATTAGCCTCTGATCTAAGATATGTTGGTAACTCTCTTGTGCCAGTTTGTTGATTAGCCTCTGATCTAAGATCTGTTTGTAACTCACTGGTGCCAGTCTGTTGGTTAGCCTCTTATCTAAGATATATTGTTAACTCTCTGGTGCCAGTCTATTGGATAGCCTCTGATCTAAGATCTGTTAACTCTCTGGTGCCAATCTGTTGGTTAGCCTCTGATCTAAGATCTGTTGTTAACTCTCTTGTGCCAGTTTGTTGATTAGTCTTTGATCTAAGATCTGCTTGTAGCTCTCTGGTGCCAGTCTGTTGGTTAGCCTCTAATCTAAGATATGCTGGTAACTCTCTGGTGTCAGTCTGTTGGTTAGCCTCTGATCTAAGATCTGTTGTTAACTCTCTGGTGTCAGTCTGTTGGTTAGCCTCTGGTCTAGATCTAAGATATGCTGGTAACTCTCTGGTGTCAGTCTGTTGGTTAGCCTCTGATCTAAGATATGCTGGTAGCTCTCTGGTGTCAGTCTGTTGATTAGTCTCTGATCTAAGATCTGTTGTTAAATCTCTTGTGCCAGTCTGTTGGTCTAGCCTCTGATCTAAGATCTGTTGTCAACTCTCTTGTGTCAGTCTGTTGGTTAGCCTCTGATCTAAGATCTGTTGTCAACTCTCTTGTGCCAGTCTGTTGATTACTCTCTGATCTAAGATCTGTTGTCAACTCTCTTGTGCCAGTCTGTTGATTACTCTCTGATGTAAGATATGTTGTCAACTCTCTTGTGCCAGTCTGTTGTTTAGCCTCTGATCTAAGATATGTTGTCAAATCTCTTGTGTCAGTCTGTTGGCCTAGCCTCTGATCTAAGATCTGTTGTTAACTCTCTTGTGCCAGTTTGTTGATTAGCCTCTGATCTAAGATCTTTTTGTAACTCACTGGTGCCAGTCTGTTGGTTAGCCTCTTATCTAAGATATATTGTTAACTCTCTGGTGCCAGTCTATTGGTTAGCCTCTGATCTAAAATCTGTTAACTCTATGGTGCCAGTCTGTTGGTTAGCCTATGATCTAAGATCTGTTGTTAGCTCTCTGGTGCCAGTCTGTTGGTTAGCCTATGATCTAAGATATATTGTTAACTCTCTGGTGCCAGTCTATTGGTTAGCCTCTGATCAAAGATCTGTTAACTCTCTGGTGCCAGTCTGTTGGTTAGCCTATGATCTAAGATCTGTTGTTAGCTCTCTGGTGCCAGTCTATTGGTTAGCCTCTGGTCTAAGACCTGTTAACTCTCTGGTGCCAGTCTGTTGGTCTAGCCTCTGATCTAAGATCTGTTGTTAACTCTCTTGTGCCAGTTTGTTGATTAGCCTTTGATCTAAGATCTGTTTGTAGCTCTCTGGTGCCAGTCTGTTGGTTAGCCTCTGATCTAAGATCTGTTGTTAACTCTCTTGTGCCAGTTTGTTGATTAGCCTTTGATCTAAGATCTGATTGTAGCTCTCTGGTGCCAGTCTGTTGGTTAGCCTCTGATCCAAGATCTGTTGTTAACTCTCTGGAGCCAGTCTGTTGGTTAGCCTCTGATCTAAGATATGCTGGTAACTCTCTGGTGTCAGTCTGTTGGTTAGCCTCTGATCTAAGATCTGTTGTTAACTCTCTGGTGCCAGTCTATTGGTTAGCCTCTGGTCTAAGACCTGTTAACTCTCTGGTGCCAGTCTGTTGGTCTAGCCTCTGATCTAAGATCTGTTGTCAGCTCTCTTGTGCCAGTCTGTTGATTACTCTCTGATCTAAGATCTGTTGTCAACTCTCTTGTGCCAGTCGGTTGGTTAGCCTCTGATCTAAGATCTTTTGTCATCTCTCTTGTGCCAGTCTGTTGATTACTCTCTGATCTAAGATCTGTTGTCAACTCTCTTGTGCCAGTCTGTTGATTACTCTCTGAAGTAAGATATGTTGTCAACTCTCTTGTGCCAGTCTGTTAGTTAGCCTCTGATCTAAGATATGTTGTCAAATCTCTTGTGTCAGTCTGTTGGTCTAGCCTCTGATCTAAGATCTGTTGTTAACTCTCTTGTGCCAGTTTGTTGATTAGCCTCTGATCTAAGATCTGTTTGTAACTCTCTGGTGCCAGTCTGTTGGTTAGCCTCTGATTTTAGATCTATTGTTAACTCTCTGGAGCCAGTCTGTTGGTTAGCCTCTGATCTAAGATATGTTGGGTACTTTCTTGTGCCAGTCTGGCAATTAGCCTCTGATCTAAGATATGTTGTTAACTCTCTTGTGCCAGTTTGTTGATTAGCCTCTGATCTAAGATCTGTTTGTAACTAACTGGTGCCAGTCTGTTGATTAGCCTCTTATCTAAGATATATTGTTAACTCTCTGGTGCCAGTCTATTGGTTAGCCTCTGATCTAAGATCTGTTAACTCTCTGGTGCCAGTCTGTTGGTTGGCCTATGATCTAAAATCTGTTGTTAACTCTCTGGTGCCAGTCTGTTGGTTAGTCTCTGATCTAAGATCTGTTGTTAACTCTCTGGTGCCAGTCTGTTGATTAGCCGCTGAACTAAGATCTGTTGTTAAATGTCTTGTGCCAGTCTGTTGGTTAGCCTCTGAACTAAGATCTGTTGTTAACTCTCTGGTGCCAGTCTGTTGGTTAGCCTCTGAACTAAGATCTGTTAATAACTGTCTTGTGCCAGTCTGTTGGTTAGCCTTTGAACTAAGATCTGTTGTTAACTCTCTTGTGCCAGTTTATTGGTTAGCCTCTGATCAAAGATCTGTTGTTAACTCTCTGGTGCCAGTCTGTTGGTTAGCCTCTGAACTAAGATATGTTGTTAACTCTCTTGTGCCAGTCTATTGGTTAGCCTCTGATCTAAGATATGTTGTTAAAACTCTCTGGTGCCAGTCTGTTGGTTAGCCTCTGAACTAAGATATGTTAACTCTCTGGTGCCAGTCTGTTGGTTAGCCTCTGATTTAAGATCTGTTGTTAACTCTCTGGTGCCAGTCTGTTGGTTAGCCTCTGAACTAAGATTTGTTGTTAACTCTCTTGTGCCAGTTTATTGGTTAGCCTCTGATCTAAGATCTGTTGTTAACTCTCTGGTGCCAGTCTGTTGGTTAGCCTCTGATTTAAGATCTGTTGTTAACTCTCTGGTGCCAGTCTGTTGGTTAGCCTCTGAACTAAGATTTGTTGTTAACTCTCTTGTGCCAGTCTGTTGGTTAGCCTCTGAACTTAAATCTGTTGTTAACTCTCTGGTGCCAGTCTGTTGGTTAGCCTCTGAACTAAGATCTGTTGTTAACTCTCTTGTGCCAGTCTGTTGGTTAGCCTCTGAACTCAAATCTGTTGTTAACTCTCTGGTGCCTGTCTGTTGGTTAGCCTCTGATCTAAGATATGTTGTTGACTCTCTTGTGCCAGTCTGTTGGTTAGCCTCTGATCTAAGATCTGTTGTTAACTCTCTTGTGCCAGTCTTTTGGCCTTCTCGTTTTGATATTCTCTGGTGTAATGTTTGTTGGTCTCCTCTTATGGTAACCCTCTGATATACATTAGACTAGTATGTCATCTTGTACTAAGTTTCCGCTGGTGTAGAGTCTGTCAGATCTATTGATTTTCTCTAATGTGCTCTTTAAAGTTCAATTAAATTCTCAATAAAAACAACCTGTGTGGCCCATTGATTCACTTTCTTAAAAAGTATATGTATGTTTTCTGTCTGTTGATTGCTAGTTGGTCTTGGTCTACTTGTGTGGGCCACTTGTCTTTCATGGTATCTATGGTGGTAGAAGTCTGGTCTTTCTTAGCTGTTGCTGCTGAAAAATAATGAAAAAGTTATGGATACAAATAAATACAGTAAACAAGCGTACAAAATTTCAAAATGATTGATTATGTAGTTTTCGAGTTATGCTTGATCAAAGTTTCGATCAGTCATTTTTTGCATTAATTTTGTAGACAAGACATTTACTGGCATATTATGACACTGTAGTATTATTTTCAATAAACAATTAAAGCTGTATTTCTAAATATACCTACTAACTATTATTGTTTCTATCAGAATATAGAAAATTAATATGTTTTACTTTAAAGAAATATTCTAAAAATTACTATGAAAAAGGGATTAAAGCCACAATAGTTGTATAAGAATGGGCAGCATTTTAAATGAATAATTTTTACTGTAAAAACACATAGAAGACTATTTTCCATATTATTTCTTTAAAGGCCTATATGCAATCTCCGCAATACAAAAAAATGAAACCAATAAGAGATATATAATAGCAGTTATTGTTTTTAAAACTTTCAGAAAAATTTGCTTTTCACCAAGACAAAATGGTCAAGTCTAAGTGTCCAAAACCAATTTCTTTAAAATCATAAACTTAGATTAAAATATTGTAAAAATCTAGTAAATTATGATTATTTCAAAATAAAAAGATGAAAAAAATATCATTTTGGAGTCAGAATATACCATAAATTCATTTTTATTATTGTTCAAAATTACCAGGAAGGGGAGGTAACTCAAATTATAAAAAAATTCAAAATTTGATAATTTTGCATAATTATATTATTTAATTACAGTTTCAAAGAATATTGACAATACCTTAATTTTAGATTAGTTGTTCTTTACATACAGCATATCTATAAATTTAATGATTAATTTTTCAAAAAATCATGTATCATCAGTACATCATTCACAAATGATAATCAATGATGAGAGCAAAAGTTGTCCCATTTGTTTAAACGAAGTATTTTAATTAAGATAAATATAAATTATAATTAGTCTTCAACGAGCAATTAACAAAATATTACACTATCTGTAACTTGAATTATATTACGACATGAAATTATCAAAAAAGGGAGGTAATTCATCTTTTAATTTTTGTTAGCATTTTACTTTTACAGTTTTTAAATGACAACGTTAAATTATCTGACCAATGCCTAAATATTAGATATGCCATATTGTATACTTTCACATATGAGGTATTAAAATTATTCATCTGGTTATAAATTATTTGTTTGATATCCATTTATCATAAATGTTCAGTTTTGGTTCAATCAGTTTTATAGTTTTAAGAAAAGCACTTTACAAATGTGTTGATTGATTCATTATTGATTACTAAGGGTTCCCTCCCTCATGCATAGGTTACTGTAGCCAATTTTGGCTATCCTGTTTAGGCCCTTTGGTTTTATTGCTTCCAAAACATTAAATTATTTGGTTTTTGAATCTTTTGATTGTGAGCGTACTTGGTGGGGGTTGTTCTGGAGATGTGTTGTGCACACTAAATTTGCTATCTATATTTCAATTATGTCCAACGAGCAGAATTTCAGATATTATTAGGATGAGAACAAGCTCAGCAATATATAAAACCTTCACGCATATAGAAATGAAGGAAGGGATTGATCAACAACTTTTAACTGCCACTGGAAAGGTAGGACAAACAATTTAGTCTATTGTGCCTGCTACTATGTGGTCACCTCTATTAAGCAGACACTTGTATTAAAAGGTCACCTTTTTTCTTGTCCTGTCATAGAAAAAGTCATAAGAATTGAACTTCTTTTAAGAGGTCACCTGTCTTATAAGGTGACTTTTTCCTTGTCCCAAAGGTGGCCTCTTAATACAGGTTTGACTGTATTTACTCTTTACTTGAATTCTAAAAAAGAGGTCTTTAACATGCAGGAAGTGTGGCATTCCACAAACACACTACCCACTATGAGCCAGTCAGTCTGGTTTTTCGTATTATGATTTGAAACCCCCCTTTTTTTTTTTGCACATTCCCGGTTTGATTCTAAAATAATATGTTTTAATACTTTTTCATACAAACTATTTGAATTTCCCTTATGACTGGCAAAATGGTACGAGGTCTAGTTAATGTCATTGTCCCCCTGAGGAGTGACAACAAATAATCGCTCCAGGAGGCAGTGGAGCAGCAGGGTATGGTGAAAGCAAAAAATAGCTGCAAGAGCCCAACAAGATTACAAGCTAGCAAGGGCAATGGAAAGGACTTTCAGTATAATTTGTAAATAGTTGAACCTTGTAACAGAATTTGAGGCTAGTTTTATAGCAACTAGAAAATTCAGAAGTTGTTACATAATTTTTTTTACAAATCATTGGATAAATACCTGGTATATATAATTTTCACTGAACTTTGCATGAAAGGGGACATGTTTGCCAGTTTTAAACACCTGTTGAATGTATAACTTTAGAATCACTCGGAAAAGTTAACACAGATAAAAAATCCATTTTTCTTAAGACTCCAAATTTATGTGTAAAAAAGCTGTACTAGTTAATGGGAGGTAACTCTAATTTCAATTTTTTTTTTTGTCATATAAATTGGCATTTCAAGGATAATTTAGTGACTATCTTTTAAATTTCAGAACTGATTAAAATTTACATAGGACAGTTTGCATAAAAATAGAGGAAATGTGGAATTACATGTTTTACGAGCACAGGCAAGCCTATCCACAGTGAGAGGGTCTATTATTGTGGGATTTAGACAATGAAGAAAATGGTCAGGATAGTAGATTGATTGATTGATTGATCTTTGGTGTTTAATGCCACTTTCAGCAATATTTCAGCTATATCATGGCAACCAGTTTTAGTGGTGGAAGAAGCCGTAGTACTGTGAGAGAACCACCGACCATGGGCAAGCAACTGTTAAACTTTATCACTTGCGACTGCAAGACGAGTGCACCCTTTTTGTAATTTACAAAGCCGGGTGCGAACCCACACCGTATTGGTGATAGACTTGTATGAGTTGTTAGGTAATCCAACCACCTAACTCATTGAGCCACGAGGGCACTTGGGATAGTTAAAAAGAAATTTAAAATGCACCAAATGTAGGTACATATCTCAACTATATACTCTATAAAAAGAGCTAGAGAAAAGAAGACCAGGACTGTGTTGCACAAAACACAATTAAAGTTAATTTACTATTAAAAGCACTATTAAAGTTAATAGTGAATTATTTCTGTTGCACAAACGTCAACTTTCAAATATATTTAATTGTACAAACGAGCACTATTAAATTCTTAATTGTAAATAAACATGGATGCCATGCAAGTACTTATGTCGCTTCGTACCAACAATCGCCGTTATAGACAACTTACAATGAATGAAAACAAGTCGGGGTATGAATATGAACAGGATATAATCCTGTAAATAAAAAAAAATAAAAAAAAAACATTATGAAAGTATTAGGAACAAGGTTTTCTCCTTGGTCTTGTTGTTGCTTCTCCGCTAAGCAAGCAGCAGTAAGGAGAAAGAGAAAAGACTGGTTGGCTCGGAATCAGAATAATGAGTCCGAGTGGAGCGACATGTCTATCCACGTACTGTCGTTTCAGTGAGCTAGCACTATAAAAATCCAACTAAGCGTGTTGGTCTAGTACAAAGCGGACCTTATCGTCATTTCATTGAAAATTAACTTGTTCTTGCAATGATATACTAAACCAAATTGCTGAGTTGGGTTAAGCAACAATCACTCACTAACTGTTTGATCACTTAAATAAGTAATTCATTTTTGATTCACTATCCTTAAAATTACATATATTTAAGTATCTTGCAGTGTAGACTACATAAAAGGATCGGAAGATAGGTGACTAAAAGTACAAATTATTAAAAGAAAGATTTCCAATGAAATACACAATTATCAGTACTATTTTAATTTCAAAACCACCCCTTTTCATGTGTAAAGCGAAAGTGAGCTACCATGCTGTGTGAGGTGTTTCAATTTTGCCTCTAATAGTTGCAACAGTGTATCTTTTTTCTCACATTATTGACAGAGTTGACATTTTTCAAATGTGCATCTATGACCACTAAAATAATTTTATTTCCTTTTGAAGAGTTATATTTTCCTTCTAAATAAATAAACATATATTCTGAATGGTCAAAGAAACATTTCAGAAAAAATACAATGTAGTCTTTCTCGTCAACACGTTAATAGACAATAATTATCTAATTGATTTTTCTTACATTTTATATATGATTACGGGGTGGCATATTAAACTGAAAATTGTGAATATACATGCTAAATCATCGGATACTTATATTGTAATCGTTTTCAAAATTGGGAAGTGATGATTATTTTTCATTTAATTGAATATTAGTTAAGATAGATATATATCTGCGTCACCCATGACTATAATCAAATATTATGTTGTTTTTTTGTGTATTCTTTTGAAATGTTGTAAAAGCCGAAACGGAACAGTAGGAAATAAATAAAATGACAAAAAGTTTTTATAAAATGTTCACTAAATTGTTACTTCAATTAAAATCAGAACGAATTTATTTCTTTTACCGTTTTCATGAAACGATTCTCATCAGACTGTCGATGGACATCACATCAAGATTTTTGCCGAAAGCATATCGCAAGGAAATATCGAATGGAAAATTGTATCGTGTGACCGCACCTGTACGTACGACGGTTCCGCAGCTATTTTTGCAGCAATCTGCCATATTAACCAATCATTTAACTTCGTCCTTAAAAAAGCGTGCATATAATTTCTACAGCTATTGTCAGAAAAAAAACTTAGAGATTTAAAAGAAGTTGTTACCTGATCCGTCACACCGTAATGAATTATGGGATCGATTTTGAAAGTTGAAATTGAAGGTTAATTTACTATTAACTAATAGACAGTCTAATTGACGGTCAAGCAACGCTATTAACTCATACTATTAACTAATTTACAATTAGCTATTTAATTGACTCTTAAATCTTAATTCACTATTAACTTAATTGACGTTTGTGCAACCCAGTCCAGGACATAAACCATAAAAAATAAATACCGCAGTTCATGTCAACATAAGTTCTTCACAAATAGAATACACAAGTTTCAGGAAAATACTTCTTTGCTGCAAATATTCCTGCTCTTAGTGCATCAAGTCTACAAAAAAAGAAGAAATAAAAGTTATGTGTGAAATACAGAACATTAATGAAAAGACTATGAAAGGTAGAAGAAAGCAATTGCTTGACATTAATAAGCATAGAGACAAAAACTATCTACATAGTGTCAGTGTACAGAATATATAATAGTCCACTGTAGGTCGTACACCATTTCAGTCTGCAATTCAAGACAATTATTCTGAAAATGAATAACTATTTGTCAATACATGTATATCCAAAATATAAGCTATACACAAACTTTATCAGAAATTGAACTGGACTCAGGCAGACTACATGACGAATGTACAGATGAATACATATCCCAATGGTCAAAAGGAGATGATACTTTTGTACTCACCAGAAGCTTGCTTTTATTCCCATTTCTAAAGCTCACACAAATAAATATTATATTGTCGGACAATGTACATATATTATATATATACACCCGTCTTAACCAAACCCAGAATAAACCGGAATCCTGTATAAACCTAACTTTAAATCAAGATTCAATGTAAGATATCTTTGTTAATTTAACCTGTATAACTGAACACATGTCTCTTCTGAACTGAAAAGGTGGTCCCAATGAGGTTCGATTTAGTAAAGTTTCACTGAAATATACTTTACTAAGTTTAGCTTAAGTTTAAATAAAAAATATATTAAGTAATGTGAGGATATAAAACACAGGCTAAGAAATAAAGAGCTGAATTATAGAATTTTGATTAATTAAGATGTTTTTACAATAAATCAACTAATTAAGATGTTTTTTTTTTTACAATAAATCACCTAATTAAGATATTTTTACAATAAATCCCCTAATTAAGATGTTTTTACAATAAATCACCTAATTAAGAAGTTTTTACAATAAAATCACCTAATTCAGTAAGCTGTTTTACAATAAATCACCTTTATTGATGTATCTTTTTGTTCAGCTGTTGTGTCTGTTGATACTCTCTGGTCTGGGGCTGCTGGTTCCTCTCTGATGTAGTGTCTGTCGGTTTCCTCTTTTGATTTCCTGTGGTTTGGTGGTCGTCTCATCTGATGGAAGCCCTCTGAGTAGGGTCTGTCTGTATCCTCCTCTGTTGGATGTGTTGGTCCTCTCTGATGGAAGTCCTCTGTGTAGGGTCTGTTTGTATCCTCCGTTGGATGTGTTGGTCCTCTCTGGTGGTAACCCTCTAAAAACAAAAACAAACCTGGATTACATCATTGATTTGTTGATGAATCACATTGCCTTTTAATTTGGAAGTTTTTAACATGAACAATGTAAATAAAATGAGTTATCTCCCTTTATGAGTGGAAGTTGCAGCCTATAAAAACTAGCTTAGCCCAGTCATTTTTTTTATTAAAGTGCCTGCAACAAATCCAGTAGAGTGAGCACTCAAGTATAACAGTGTGCAACAGTCCTTGCAATCGCTACTGTAACTGTTTGATTGTCGACAGATTTGTGATGGATCCAAAATTGATGGATGAGAACTTAATTGACCGATTACATCAGTCATTGACAAATACTATTCCTCATTACCTTGACAAACTTCGGTCAATCGATCAGTCCATTAGTGATATGCAATATATGACGGAATCATATATATATTAATAATCTTAACACGAAATGTAACAAATTATATTGTTGTTTGTTTGTTTTGATGCTGTTTAACTCCCCTTTCAACAATATTTTAGTTTTATCGTGGCAGTCAGTTTTATTGGTGGAGGAAACAGGCGGACCCATAGAAAACCACTGACCTGTCACAAGTCACTAACAAACTTTATCACATAATGCTGTACACCTCATCCTGATAAAGATTTGAACTCACAACATCAGTGGTGATAGGCACTGATTGCATAGGTAGTTGTAAATTCCACTACCATACGATCTAACAAATTTCTTTTTAACGTAATTTTCATTACCCCTTTGGTATCTACAAACTCTTCTTTCATAAAAATCAAACTGGTAATAATTACTTATTAATTAACATGTTTGTTAATTTTCTTAAATTCTTCAGTGTTTACACAAACATCATTTGTACCAAATTATAATTCATTGGGACTTTTATCAGAACAGAACTTTAAAGTTTTACATTAATAAATGAAAAATTACTAAAAAATGCTTAGTCATTCAAAACAAAGAAATTGCCATAGCATCCACATTTTTAAGAGGTAAATATAAAATGAGGAATGTTTGTAGAAGATTTCACATACATCATTTGTACTAGGTATTAAACAAATAATTTGTAACCTGTAATTCTGAAAGTAGATTCAGGGGAGATTTGTTTTTATAATTTCAGCCAATCAGTAACCAGAATTTCAAATAAAAAAAGTAGATATCTAATTTAGTGTCCACAACACCTTTCAAGAACATCTTATTCCATGCTTTTGGAAATCAGATTAAATGAGAGATTTTGGAGTGGATCACACAATTATTATTTGTTCTTGTGCTTTCAGAGAAAATAATTTCTTTTGTAGTTTGGCCAGACTGGCTTTCATGCTTATCCTAGTTAAAACAATAGTTTGTTCCTCTTCTATGTAAACATTAGTCAAACCTGCCCATGCAGTCAACTCTATTAAGCAGTCACCTGTATTAAAAGGTCACCCTTTTCTTGTCCTGTCACAGAACAATTCATATGAATTTAACCTCTTTTAAGAGGTCACCTGTCTTATAAGACCACTTTTTCTTTGTCCTAAAGGTGACCTCTTAATACAGGTTTGACTAATACAATTTACATTCATGTGAAACTGGTCAAAATTATCTCACTTTCCTTATATAGTGGGTTTTTTTTAATACATTAAATTAACAAATAGAAAATTTTATAATTTACAGAACTACTTCATGTTGTATACATGATTGAATGATAAATATAAGTGATTTCTGGTTTTATTTTCTGTGATTAAAGTCAGAAACAGACTGAATCACTTCTTCAGTAAATATGTAGATATAGCTATAGATGTAGATACTGTGACTGAGAAATGCTGATAGTCTCTTATGATCAGTTACATTCAAATCTTTTCTTACTGGAGTTATTTCTTTATTCAAATAATTCTTATGAAAATTAGAGTTGTCAGGGGGAAAAACTCACATTAGATATTGATATGAATGAATTTATAGTTGCTCATCCTATACAAAATGAGGAATTTTTATAGAGGATTTCCCATATAACAAATTATTTGTACTTTTATTTGTAGCTTCAGCTAAGCAGAATAGACTAGCAAATATAAAAGTATTTCAAAACAGAATTCTCACTTACCAGACATCTCCATGCAACTCTTTTAATCTTCAACATCTTCCCCACCCTGCCCCTCCCCCCATGACCCAAAATGCAGCTCCTGGCATTTAGGTCGATCTCCCTTGTAAAACTACACCTGTGTGGTAGTTCAACTAAGGGGATCACGACACCCCGAATATAGGACCCCAGTGTAGCTGCGGACACCTGTTCCTTCCCCACTGCCCCCTAGTCAAGGTACACAGAGCATAGTACCCAAGAGACATGGCCGCCAAATGCAACTCCTGACATTTGGTTATGCCTAAATGCACTCGGACATGGACATTTAAGCATAGGGGGGACGTTCATAGGTGTGAACCCCAAACACACCAGGCTTAACTTTCTATGCTTTAGTTTGTCCAAGTCCAAATAGTTCCACCTACCTGTTCATGAGAGATTAGTAATTGTCACTTCAGTGTCCTCTGAATAGAGGTGGCTGCATCAAAACAAGTTTCAACATGTCCTCTAAAAAGAGGTGGTTGTTTCTCAAAAGAGGTCATTCCATTAGAACATGTCCTCTGAAGAGAGGTGATTGCATCACAGCAAGTTGAATCATTCTCTTGATTGAAGCAATTATCAGATCTTGTGACCTTTCAGTGCAGATAATTTTTGTGCCCATTACAACCCAGGATATACAATTTCTATCAGCTTTTCTTGTGTTTTTTTTGCACTTTTGATGTGATTTAATGTTGTTGTGGCTACTAATATTGTCAACCGTTTTATTTACAATTTGTCATGAAATGAAAATACAAAAAAGACAAATGACATTATCAACTAATATATTTTATTTTTATTAATCTGCATACTATTCAATACATTATCTACATATTATTATTAACATATTACAGAATTTCAAACACAGATACATTAAATGAATTATACAAACAAACAAAAAATTAAAGTTGTTTTTGACACTAAAACACATGTCTCCATCACATTCTTAATCCTTTTTTCTTCTTCCAGACTTGAAGGATATCAGTTATATCTGTAAAACAAAACAATAGTAAATATATCATTATTTAAATAACATCATTTTGTGACCATGTATATTAAAACTGGGAGCAGTAAATTTATGTTAAAGCTATGGCATTGCTGAATTTAAACATTTGAAACAATAAATTTATTGAAAGACATAATGACCAATCGGCATCTAGTCATGTCGGCACCTAACGTTTGGTTATTTCGGCACCTAAGCCGTTTTCATTTTGAGAAATTCTAGAAAAATATAATCTTAAATTTGACAGCTGCATACAATGTACAAACCAGGTCTGCCCTTGTTATATGATATAGTTCACTTTTATAATTGTGATCATGATGATGAATTAAAATGTATTCTAATATGACGTCTCTAAAACGGCACACACGATAATATTCAACAACTCTATATTTAGCGCAAGTGCAGTACACAACAAATCTGGCTGTTCCATGTGT
This sequence comes from Bathymodiolus septemdierum, assembly GCA_963383655.1. Taxonomy (NCBI): domain Eukaryota; kingdom Metazoa; phylum Mollusca; class Bivalvia; order Mytilida; family Modiolidae; genus Bathymodiolus; species Bathymodiolus septemdierum. The sequence goes on from OY726517.1 coordinate 73,263,202, forward strand.
CTCCCGCTGTGAAATTACTGTGACGACCGAGTGTAAACAAACGTTACCGGCATACAACGTATTTTTAAAGTCTTTAAAATAAAAATTTCCCCTCGGTTATAAATAAATATTCTGTAACTAAGTATTTTTTTATCATTTGTTTTGAAAATTTACATTTGGGGATCCCCAGTACGCACACATTCCATTGATATGTGTCGGCCATGAATAAACGGAAAATGCACTAACTTTAATGTTTTCTTACGTATACATTGATAACTGGATGGTGATGTAATTTAGTTACTGATATTTTCCAATTTGATGGCATTTTGAATTTTGCTACTCAAACAAGTAAAATGCTCACAAAATCGTAAAATAAATCAGTAACCAGCTTGTGTCAATCAGCGTCCCTTGTAAACAACGTCACAGGATGACGATATATTACAAAAGTCAAAGTCGATAGATGGTTGTCTTAAATATTTATTCCGGAATTTTTTTTTATGTCAACAATACAAGCTTTTTTTTCCATTGGCATTTTTTTTTTTTCATATCTAACAATAATTGTCGATTAATAACAACTGTTCAAGTGTTTGATATTATGTTTGACAACTCCGCTCTGCCATCTTGTTAGTGCACGAAATGATGAACGAATGAACTCCGACTTTTTTTAAAATATTTTTACGCAGGAATTGTTCAATCGAATCTATATTGGAAAATACACAATAAATATGTTTTTCATGTTAACATCCATATCTTTTGTTTTAAAATATCTCGTTCAAATACAAATAATTCAAAATTTCCGAAGGAGGTAAATGGAACAGTCACCAAATGCCGTGTGTATACAGTTCACGAATGGTTAAAAAATACCGTATTTGTCCTATTAGAATCGAAATAATTCATGGCAGGCATAGAGTTGTGCAAATTTACACATGGGCTGGTCCTTTATATTCTTAGATTTTACCCCTCGCTTTCGCTCGGGGTAAAATTCGAATATAAAGGCTCAGCCCATGTGTAAATTTGCACAACTCTATGCCTGCCATGAATTATTTCTTAATTAACTCTGAATATTGTTTCTAATACTCGCCTCACACTTAATTTACAGCTATCTACATATTACAGATATGAACATTTTTTCAGTCAAATTAAGGCATTATCAAGTCAAATTAAACAATTAAAGATCAATGACAATTAAATGAAGACCTTCAAAGGTACAAATGAAAACAACATTAATTATACATAGGTGCCGATTTGACCAACGATATTTATCTAGGGGCCGAAATGACTATATTAGGTGCCGAAATGACTTGAATTCGTTTAACACCTCCACACTTTTGTGTCTGTCCCAAGCCAGGTCTGTTTGCATTTTTGTTTTTTTGTGTTCAATGATTTGAGGTGAGAGGTAGTTGTTTATTTTGTTGATATTGGTGGAAAAAATGAGCATCAAAACACAATGTTGCAGAGAAGCAGTAAATACCAGTTTTATAGTCTTTGACACGACCAGAACTCAAACCCATCATCTACCACATTCCAGACAAGTTTTTGTATTATTCAAGACATGTACATGAAAATGCATGAAATATTTGCCACTGGACATTAAGCAACAATCAATCAATCATCCATCATTATAATATAATACAAATACTTTAACAAATTACCTCCCTTAGCTGATGTTTGCTATAATTGAATACATATAAATTCATTGACAAGTTTTATTTTGTTTCAAGGCTTTTTCTAGAAATAGTTTTCTCACCACCACCCTCCTCCTATTTCCAAGGAGAAAAAAAAACAACAGTGGAAGTCAAATCAATTCTCAAGTGTAAGCGAGTGAGTGATTGTTGTTTAACAAAAAAAAAAGGACTTCTTCAGCTATATTATGGCGAGAATAATATTAGCCACATTTCAATGAGATGCATGATGCTGATGTCCCCTTTGTACTAGCCCAACATGCTTAGTTGGATCTTTATTGTGCTATCTAACTGAGGCAACAGTCCCAGATATGTGTTGCTCCACTCCGACACATTATCATGATTTCAAACCAACCAGTTCTGCTCTTACTCCTTAAGCTGTGTGCTTAGCAGAGAAGCACTAAATGCCAAATTTATAAGTCTTAGGTTTGAGCAAACTTGGCCTTGAACCCGTAATCTACCACACTAACATGTGACAAGTTTATATTCACATGGTCACATCTTTTCAAGCGAAAACGGTCAACTTCCAACCATCTAAAGAGTCAACAATATCATCAAAGAGTTACCTGTATGTTCAAAGATTCTGGTTAGCCCGACACAAAATGATGAATTCTACCTGGTTATAGATACCGAGGGCAACATAGGCATCATATGTTTCTGGAATCCTATTGAAGTGACTGACCCAGAGCTCCTGCAAAAAAATATTGATATTGAAGGTAACAAATTCATACATTGTGCTTAACAAACTTTTTAAAGAAACATGGCCAAAATATGCATTACAAGGTATTTGGAACATTGTGAGTCTTATAAAGAAAACATGGCCAAATTAAGTTTTGCCAGGAATTTCCAGGTCTCCGGATAAAATGTGACAAGGCCATATAATAAGAGGCTCCCAGGAGTCTGCATCGCTCACCTGGTTTACAAACCAGATATTTGTGGTGTTTTTCTGTGGGCTTTGCTTTTCAACTCAAGGTATACTCGATACAACTATATATGATAAAGTTTGTAAAAGGCTTGCGGCAGGTCCGTCGTTTTCTACGGGTACTCTGGTTTTCTCCATCAATAAAACTGAGTATGAGTGGAACAGACAGTGTGATGACATGTTTCCTCCACCAACAAAACTGAGTCACGATATAACTGAAATAGTGTTAAAAGTGGCGTTCAACACCATAACCCTAACTACAAAGTTTGCACCTGCCAAAACACAAGTTAAAAAAAGAAAGATAGCTTAAATTTGAAAATGTCAAATATTGTTGTGCTTTCAAATAAAATGTAACTAATTTGAACCAAACAATATCTTAGTCTTGATTTCATTTAATCATAATGAAAAACTCATTTAGGAAAATAATCCAAAGTTGTACATGTCAGTTACTTATCATATTCATCCATATATGTGAAACTTCTTGTTTACATATACATTCAAAATAATAGAATATGTACAAGATACAGTAGTATTGAAACAAAAGAAGCAGCCTGTATTGGATATAATAGGTTTCTTTATTCGCATGAGTACTCAGGTGAAGGCCGAGGTGCGTAGCACCAATGCCGTCACCTAAATACGAATGCGGAAAAAGAAACCCGTTATATCCAATACGGGCAAGTTCTTTTGTTTCAATAATAATGTATCTAACTTGTACGATAATAGTGTTGTTGAAAAAACAAATGGTATGGCATTTAATCGAACTACAACTTTAAAATTGATTTATTGATTTATATATCACCAATCGATTGTGCATTTAAAAAAATGTCAAGTATTATATATCCCTATGTACCGATAAACCCGATATATTTGGTTAATTGCTATAGTAAAATATAATTCGGTAATTTCTAAGAATAATGTTATCATCATCTTAAATGAATAAAAAAAATCAATTTAATAAATTATACTTGTATAAACAAAGATCGTGTTATTGTCAATCGAGTGCACCTTTATAAAAATCGTTCGACCATTCAAGGTCAAGCAATAACAGGTAATTGGATGAACACGATGATGACTAACACATTTGATGTGGAAACCGATTTCGCTCGTCAATTTGATTTACAAAGTTTTTGTCAGTGATGGACAGACTGGTCATTTAAGAAAGGTATGTAATAATATGCATACAAATATATTTTTGTAGGCATTCATACGCTGATAGACAAACACATTTCGCACAATAACATTGCATCAAATCGGATGCGGAATTTTGATATTTTAAGCTAAAAAAAAACACCACATTGAACGCATGGAAATGATATAATATGGACGAAATAAATTGATATCACACAATTCGTTTCTTTTTTTACACTTTTTTTTATTTAATACTAGTTAATATACAACTAAATGTGCATTTCTATATATTTTTTCAGATCACTATATACAGCGATGGATCTTTAGCAGATGAAATTTGATGAACATTTTTATAAAAGAACAGACTGGGCATCTAGAAAAAATATCTATGAATTACGAGGTTTTTTCTTTCGCCATTTGAATTTTGAATTGATCAATTGTAAACACAGACCAAGAATATACGCACAAGTGTAAAATTTTTGCTGACGATCCAGTAAAATTGTAACTTTTGTTTGAGAGCGAGTTAAAATAATTTTCCCATTTATTATGACTAGGTGAACGATATTCACCTTGTCACAAATATGGGTCAAATTATTAAAGTACAGCGGCCTGTATCATCGGCCCCTATTATCAGCCTGTAAGTGATATTAGAGGCCGCATTTACAATAGCTTTGCTGGGGGTATTATTGTACAAAAATAAGCAAAGTAATTTCCTCATTCATGACTTATCACCGGGTTTGTAACTGGATTAACACGACTGGTGCCACTAGTGGAGAAGGAACTGCTTACCTTTCCGGAGCACCCGAGTTCATCCCCAGTTTTTAGTGGGGTTCGCATTACTCGATTTTTAGTTTTATGTGCATGATTTGTTTGGTTTGGTTTTATGTTGTTTCACGTCAAATCCACAATATTTCAGTTATATTGTTGCGGCCAGTTTCATTGGTGGAGGAAACCGAAGGACCCGGAGAAAATCACAGACCTGTCTCAAGTCACTGACAAACTTTATCACATAATGTTGTACACTGCATGTTTTGTAGATCATTGTTTGTCCTTCTTTTGGCCATTATATTGTCTGTCCTTAAGATTTACCCTTTTGGTATCTTCAGCAAATTAAGTAAGCATAAAATAATAGAATATAAAAGAGGTTGTCATTGTCATGATTGTATGGTAGTTGGATTTACAACTACCTATGCAATCAGTGCCTGTCACCATTGATGTTGTGAGTTCATATCTTGACCAGCATGATATAACTGATTTTTTTTTCGAAAGTGGCGTTAAACACCATCAAACAAACCATAGAATATAACTAAGTAAACACAATATCTTACCTTACATGAGGTGTCAATATCTGGGTCATGAATAGAACATTGGTGAATACAGTTCACATATTGATAGCTCAATGGCAAACCTGTGGAATAAAATTAAAAATCATTAGTCATGTGTTTCATGAGATATAAATTCTCTACAATAAATACAATACGTTATTTAAAATAACAGTTACTATTTCATGAATTGAAATCTGACAAATTTTATCTTTGAAATCTATTAAACTAGAGGCTCACCTTTCATTCTGCTTGGAGGAAACTTTATACAGAATCTTCCAAAGGTGCTTCATTTGGCTACTCAGTTTCAGAAGAGAAGATTATTTAGAAATAGACCAATCAGAAACAAGAATTACCTATGGTGGCCATGTTTGTGAACTGATCGGGACTAAATTGGCAATTATTATAGAGGACCTTCCATAGATGCTTCCTACCAAGTTTCGGTTCATTTGGCCAAGCGGTTTCAGAGGAAAAGATTTTTTAGAAATCGACCAATCAGAAACAATAATTGCATGTGGCGGCCATGTATGTAATCGGATCGGGACGACATGATAAATCTTTATAAAGTACCTTCAATAGATGCCGCCTACCAAGTTTCGGTTCATTTGGCAGAGCGGTTTCAGAAGAGAAGATTGTGAGAAATCAACCAATCAGAAACAAGAATTGCCTATGGTGGCCATGTTTCTTAGGATCGGGACGAAATGAACAATCTTTATAGAGGACCTTCCTACCAAGTTTCAATTCATTTGGCTGAGCGGTCTCAGAGGAAAATATTTTTTAAAATCATCCAATCAGAAACAAGAATTGCCTGTAGCGGCCATGTTTGTTAATGGATCGGGACAAAATGAGCACTCTTTATAGAAGACCTGCCATAGATGCTTCCTACCAAGTCTCGATTCATCTGGCTCAGTGGTTTTAGAGAATTTTTTTTAGAAATCAACTAATCAGAAACAAGAATTGCCTGTGGCGGCCATGTTTGCTAAGAATGGTCAAACCTCTGCATTTTATCTCATCTTAATCTCCACTGTTGACTGTATAGTAGTTCTCGTAGCACTTTTCTCAGACAAAAAATCATACAGAAAATATCCAGTTTTTAATTCAACTTTCACTCTATATATACTAGAACTTCACGAAACTTTTTAGTTAAGGCACTGATTGTAGTCACGTGAGTCGGTGGCTATCATTTCATTAACAGAAATTCATGCCAACTCGCACAAAACTTCAGCATTTTCCCTTTCATACATATATAAACAATTGGTTGCAATATGCATCAAATATTGTCATGTTTTACATATTGATCCATTTATATTCATGGACCCCCCCCTTTTTTTTCCATTGCATGCAATCTTAGAAACAACCTTAACACACCTGTGGAGATTCTCCCAAGGATCTCATTTTAAAAAACCATCAAAATAAGATGAACAAGATTGCTATGCCATAGCCAATGTCCCCCGCCTATTTACATAAATTACTTTCATTAGTTCCTATGACTGAAATGAACTAATCTTTAAAGAAGCTGTGTCGTCAATAATCAGTCAAGAATTTTGCTCGTGTTCTAGCAAGCCTTGATATGGGTTCTATATTAGAAATCATTTGTTTTTTTAATTGTGCTAGCTATTGTATATAAATATTTAAAACAGCAGGTGCTCATCTCTATGCCTTTAAAATTTAATTGGATTCTACAAAATTAAACGTAAATAACTTGCCATTTTCAAATCACTTTTGTCACTATCACATTCCTCATGTGTAAAAAAAACCCTACATATCAATTTTCGTTGAAATTGGAGCACTTCGAAATTTTATGCATTTTGGCAGCCATCTTAAAAATGGCTGCCAAAATGACCACCATTTTGAAATCGCATTGGTCACGATCACATTCCTCTAAATATCCCTAAATATCAATTTTCTTTGTAATTGGAGCATTGGAGCACTTCGAAATTTTTTATGTGTTTTGGCGACCATATTGAAAATAGCTGCCAAAATGGCCACCATTTTTAAATTGCATTCGTCACTATCACATTCCTCAGATCGAAAATCTTCTAAATATCGAACTTTGCCCAATTTCGAACTTAAACTAGAGATTCCTAATATAATGCTTGTGTGTAAGTTTGAAATCAATTGGTCAACAAATAAAAATCTTGCGCTTACAACATATCTCGGACGGACGCCCGACATTTCCATATTCCCCGCTCTGCTTTGCGGGGGTGGGGAACAAAAATAAGCTCTTGTGTACAAGTAACAGAAACATCCATTTTTGTACCACAGGGACTCACTCTGTTGAAAACAGGTAGGATTACGGATTACAACACCCCAAATCAATGCCAACCTTTAATTTGTGCCAAGGATCATTGTGTTTAAAAATCAGAAGAATCAACAACTTTAGTTATTGCATGGAAACCATTTTTTTTTCTCAAAATGAATAAACATACAGGGGAGATAATTTTACAGGCTTAGTAAAAGTTACAATCAGAAACAACAATTCAGGCCTCGACATTAACATTTGTCCGATACCAGTGAAAACTGACGTCGGACAAGTAGATCTTGTATTACGGTTGTCCGACGGGACAAGTGAAAAAATCAGATTCCCAAACGTGCCGGTACGACGAACAAATTTATTCCCACTGGTATAAAATACTGGGTTTGTTGTATAAAAAGAGCCCTGTTTGATCTCCAATTTGTCCATAATTTATTTTGATTAAAACTAAAGTGATACGCCAGATCAAAACTCTTTTATAGTATTTATTGTTCCTCCATGCTTTGATGAAGTTCAAGGACATTGACAAAATTAATGTCGCAATCTCAGACGCTTTAATGAACGGAAATATCAATATTTGAAATATAAGAACAAGAATCTCTCAGGAACGGACACGTAAAAATTATCGGATATCAATTTGGTGCCAAATTTAAACTTGTCTTTTGTGCAAAATATGATAGAGGACTTGATTTAGGCTTTTGGGAAATATTGAAACCTTTGAAATGGACAAATATTACAAGCTTTTTCCTGATCTGGTTGAAAAGATCCACTAAATTTTTTATTTCTCTGTGAATTTAAATAAAATACTTTGTTTTATTTATATCACAGGCACTTGTTTCTGGTAAAAAAAAATATACCTAGATACTGGTATATATAGTATCTAGGTATATTTTTTTTACCAGAAACAACGATTTATATAACACAAATATGAGATATTACAATGTGTGTGGTATTGGATCACAACACAGTAATATTTCAAAAGGAAAGGGGGGGGGGGGGTACACATATACAAATCACTGGTATGCAAGACTCCAATAGTCATCAAGGTAGACAGAAATAAAAATGTGACATTGAATATATGTCCTTAAGGTGAATAAAAAAAACCAACAAATCAGTTCAGGCAGCTTTAACTATTTACTAAATTTGGGCGGGGTAACTTCAGAGGGGGTCGCGAAACAATGTTTCGATTAATCGCAATTGACTTCTCCCAGAAGTCCCACCACTTCTCTTTGTTGTATCCCACTTCTCCCTGTGAGCTCTCTGAAAGAGAAGTCACTTCTACCTCTAATTTGAAAGTAGTGGGAGCCCTGGATAATTATTCTCTAGTTTTTGTAATTTTTATTAATTTTTTCTGACAACTAAAAGATTGAGTCGGACAAGTACTTTTTTTAGTTAGTTGTCCGAAGGGACAAATTGAAAAATATGTTAATGTAGAGGCCTGCAATTGCCTAAGGTGTTCATATTTGATCAAAATGAAATGCAGAATTTTTGTAATGGACCTTCCAAACATCTTTCCTGTACATTGTCACAGTACTTAACCCATAAGTTTTGGAAAAATATATTTTTGACTATTCCTCAAAGCAGCAAATCTCAGAAAAAGAATATTGACCAATAATTGGAATAAAACAATAAACAAGAAACATACAACTGAGTCCAGGAACATGGTCTACACTCTCTGGGCACCGGAGTTCACCCCCGTTTTTTTAGTAGTGGAGTTCATGTATGCTCAATCTTTAGTTTTCAGAGTAAGTGTTTTGTAGATCATTGTTTGTCCTTTTGTCCTTTTTCTTTTAGCCATTGTAATGCCTGTCCTTCTTTGATTTACAAATTCTGATTACCCATTCGGTATCTTCAAACTTTCATTACAAATTCAAAACAGATCATAATTTGACCTACCCTGTTTACTTGTTATTTAATATCATCTTCTATTCCATCGATCGTCTCTATTAAAGCTGAAAGGATAAAAATAAGTTTGAACATCTGGTAAGTTTGATAAACGGATATAAATTAGTTTGAACATCTGGCAAGTTTGATAAACAGATAAAAATAAGTTTGAACATTAGGTAACTTTGATCATTTATACTGACTTCACCTCATTTCGTGATATACCTAGGTATTTTCTTTTTGTGATTCACGTACCTCCGTTTACGCAGTCGCCGGTCAGAGGATGCAGGTCACGTTCCACTGACGACACGCTTTGTTTACATCACCTACTTTTTGGAAATGCTTGCATTTCAGGTAAGCTTTTGTCATTTTATTATAAATAATAATAAATCTCAACTTCTCCTTCAGCCTTATATACCATCTCATTTGATAAATCTTAAACACCAACTTAGATATCGTTTACATGTGACAACGGTTTTGTGTTCGTCTGCTATCCAGCTTCCTAGTTACCAATCACAATAAAGTTGCACTTCCAGTTGTGCACAGGAAAAAACTATGGAAACCCAGATTAAAAATTATGAGAATTTTGTTGTTTTTCAATAATATGAGTTAAAGCTATACGGCACGAGTAAATGACATTAGAAAAAAAAATTAAGTGTTACTTTTTGGAATTATACCATCATGTTTCTTCCAACTCTTCAAATGTGAAACGTAAATTTAAAATGAAAATTGCCAAAAAGTGCATAAAATTTCACCCCAAACAATTTTTTTTTTAAAAACAAGTGTGGACACAGAAATGTGCTGTCCAAAAGGCAAGTGTGGATGTCAATATTTCATATTATTAACTCTAGGAAAAAAAAATTCATGGACACAGGGTTCTTGGATTTTTACTTGATGTCCGGTCCTGTATTTTTATTTCAAATTTTCATCATAGCCCCCCTCCCCCGCCCAAGGGATATAAAACTGTATCATTAATAATAAATTTATAAATAATAAATTCAGATTTTCTTTTTAAAATAAATCTCATTTACAAAACCACTGAGGCCAAAATAAAAATATAGTTTGTTTACCCAAACGCGACCGACCCAAAAAAATCCCATAGTCACAATTCTTTTTTTGCTGTAAAATTTAGAATGCTGATGGACACAATTTTGAAAGGGGACCACTTAAGGATCATTTCAGCAAAGTTTGGTTGAGATTGGCACAGTAGTTTCAGAGGAGAAGATTTTTTTTAAATTTCATCCCCCCTTTTTTCTAATTTGCATAATCGGTCAAAATAGGCAAAAGTTCAAAGTTCATTATAAATCCTGTAATATATGTTAAAAAGCTCATCATTATGCTTATACAGTTCAAATTTGGGCACTTTCTGGCTTAAAATAGAGCAGTTTTGGCCATTTGAAGAAATTTCTATTTTTAGTAATGGCGGCCATCTTGGAAACAGGACGGCGCTGATGGACACAATTTTGAAAGGGGACCACCTAAGGATCATTTCAGCAAAGTTTGGTTGAGATTGGCTCAGTAGTTTCAGAGGAGAAGATTTTTTTTTAAATTTCATCCCCCCTTTTTTCTAATTTGCATAATCGGTCAAAATGGGTAATGGGATTTACTTCAAAATTGCAGGGTAGGTAGATCTTGACATGCTGCACATTTTTGCAATTTAAACTTAACATCTATCTCTAAATAGTTTTTGAAATACAAGACGAAAAGTATTAAAATAAAAAAAAAAAATTGATGAAAAAAGGGCAACAACTCCAAGATCGGTAATCAAATTTACTTCACAATTGCAGGGTAGGTAGATCTTGACATGCTGAACATGTTTGCAGTTTCAACTTACCACCTGTCTCTTATAGTTTTTGAAAAATTTGATGAAAAAAGGGAAACAACTCCAAAATGGGTAATGGGATTTACTTCAAAATTGCAGGGTGGGTAGATCTTGATATGCCGCACATTTTTGCAATTTAAAGTTAACCTTTATCTCTTATAGTTTTTGAAATACAAGACGAAAAGTATTAAAATTTTACAAATTTGATGAAAAAAGGGCAATAACTCCAAGATGGGCAATCAGATTTACTTCAAAATTGCAGGGTAGGTAGCTTGATGTGCTGATCATTTTTACCCCATGTCAGATTTTTGATATTATTAACGGTTTTTGAGTTATTACCCAAAACCTGCAATTTTACCATATGTTCTATTTTTAGTAACAGCGGCCATGTTGGTTGGTGCACGGCATCACCAGACACAATTTTGAAACTAGACACCCTAGTGATGATTCAGACCAAGTTTGGTTTCCCTTGGTTTAGTACTTTCAGAGGAGAAGATTTTTGAAAAAGTTTACGACGTACGACAGACGCCAAGTGATGGCAATAGCTCACATGACCCTTTGGGTCAGGTGAGCTAAAAAGTATCACTTGTATCAAGTACATTGACATCAACATGCTCGTGGTGGGTCGCTATACATGATTTGTATGGTGAATCCACCAATAAAACCGGTGGACATGTTTGAATAGCCTTATATGTTAAAAAACAGTTGAAAGTAATTTTTAATATTCCAAGATTTACCATTGCATATGAAAATATGACTGTTTTTTTTTCTCTCAAGTTCATTCGATAAAATTAGTAGACCATTACAGTTGATTCTTGTTTTGCTATACCTTCATGGAACAACTTTACATGTATTTCGACCAAAAAGTCAGCTTAACGGGATTACTTTTACAGTAATATAATTGCTCCTTACTTAAAATACTGTTGTGGTTCCATAAAATCTCAAATTTGGACTCATCTGTTAAATTATATTTGATCAATTTAATAGCTGTAGATATAATAGACAATTATTCTGACTAATTTCAACATTTTTAATACATAATAATATTTGTTTTATTGAGAAAACATGCATTTCCTTACACTCGTTCTAAAAATAGAACGTGAAAAATTACGGTACCGGGTCGTTTCGCCCCGAATCCCGTTCGCACCCCCCCCGAGTCGTTTCGCCCCGATTTATTAATAGTGCTTTAAATACCATTGCAAATATTCGTAAAATTTCTTTGAACAATACACACTGTTTGGTATCGCTTCCGGTTTAGCAGAAAAAAAACCAATTAATGACATATTTTAACCTTTGCAAAGGAGATAAGAACCACAGAGTATTGTACCGTCCTTTACCTATAAAGAAGCATGTTTTTTTTACTATTTTATTTAAAAGATATGCTTATTAAAAGCGTCACACTCCTGACATTAGTTATTTTGATTTCCTAGCTATGATATGTCGTATATCAGAGCTATTTCCAACTTTTTTCTTTGATTGGGTCTGGAGCTTTTGGAAAATAAAGAAAATTGTGAACTATTAAAGCATACAACATAGTACTATACAACTAAGATAAAATGTTACACTCCTGACATTTTTTGTGTCTCTCCTTATGCAAGCCCAATTTTACAACTATCATATTCATCCAGTCTAATGTTTCAAGATATTTACCTTTCTTTCATATCATTTAATATTCAAATTATTCTCTGAAAATGAAAAGTCTTCATTTTTTTGAAAATCACCCATTTATTGATGGCAACTTGGTCTTCGCCCTCTTGGCAAAAATTTATTCACAACTCTCTACAAAATTTGAATTTAACTACATGTAGTTTGATTTTGAATAAAATAAGTCAGTTGTTAACTGACCAACAATGTTTGATTGATTTTTCTTATTAATAAAAACTTGAAACTTGAAAATAAATAAATATTTAAAGTAGACCAAAATGAATGATTTTTTTTTTTGCATACTATCGTCACGGTATGTGTTTTCGTATGCGTATGTCATGCGTTTTCGTATAATCCATTTTATTTTGATTTCCACAGCGCACGCATTACTGACAGCAAAAGTTGCCAGATAATCGAAAGTGTATTAAAATACAAGAATGGCTTTAAAAACAATCTTATGTACAAAGAAATAATTAACTAGCCATTCTTTGAAAATTCCAATCGTCATATGAATGAAGGGTTAACACTGCTAATCGCTATATCGGAAAATCTATAATAGTACGAAAACCCACAACACAATGCTAATAAATAAATAATTATCAAAAAATTGTCGAAAAAGACTTCATCTATTATAATATAATAGCAATTAAGTGGGGCGAATCGATTCACTTTTCGGGGCGAATCGACTCACTTTCCAGGGCGAAACGACCCGGATTCAAAATTACGGAGTATGTGATGATTCTAGTTACCTCCCTTGAATCCAACCAAAATGTGACACGATCCATCTGACAGAAAAAAGTTAATTACAGAAAATGTTTCTTTGAAATACTAATATAGAAATCTATGGAACTATATGTATGATTTTCCATCACCCTTTCTGCAAATATTTTAATTTTTAATTTTTCGTGTTTTTTTAAGCAACTTCCGCCATTTTCGTGTCATTTTAATTTCTGCATTACTCCTTTGTTACAAGAAGTTCAAGCACCGGGCCTCAAATTTATATAAAAGAAACAATTTTCTATGTTTTTCTCGCTTCTTCGGTTATATTTAACGCTCGCAACGATTAAAACGAGTGAATTTTCAACACTTGGTCGATGTATTCTAAAACGTGTCCGATTCCGGTAAAAAATGTACCTGACAAATTAATTGAAATGACGCCATTATCGAGTCTGCTCTCCGACTGCATATACCGTATATCATGCATACTTACTAATAAATAAAATTTAGAATGTGTTTATTCAGTACTTACAAACTAGACGTGTTCTGCCAGTCGCTTTACTCATGGATCAAATAATTCTCACATGTGCGGCCATCATCGATTTTCCTGGCGCGAAACATTTTTTAAAAATACACGTCACTGGTGTGAAACTATCAAATCAACAGAGCGGTTTTTTTGTGTTTTTTTTTTTTGTCACAGGCAATTCTACCATCATGTATCCATTTAGGTAGGGAAATAATTGCTGTGCTGGTACTAGCCAAAGGAAAACAAGTTTTAATTGAAAATATATTTAATATCCAACATTCAACACTAGGAAAAATACAATATTCATTCACATATAATAACAAATGACGACAGGAATAAACAATAGGACTATGACGAATTCTACGATATACTGACTCATGATTATATTAAACTTATAACTGAATTTTAATATAATAACTTTTTAAATAAATAAATTAAAGCATTAAATCTAACTGAATCATTTATAACTTTATAACACAAATGTAAATACCTGAAAATATATGCGACGCTATTAGGCGTCCGCCTATTAAGAAGTCCTGGAAGTTAATGAAAAATATATAAAAAATCGCGGTGCGTATTTATACTTGGGTCTGCTCGATTAGTTTTTTTTTTAAATTTTCGTGACACGCATGCAAGTTAGTGTTGGAAGTGTTAGTATAATTAGTCGTCAGTCACAGTCATACGTCATGATGAATATGATAAAACAATGAATGAATAAACGAAACAAATAACATAACATCTATACTTTTTTTTAATAGAAAATATTACGGTGACATTTTTTTTTCTTTTTTTCTTTGGCAGTAGCATAGCTATGGGGGGTTGTCCGCCCGGGTGGCACTTGTGGACCTGTTGCATAAGCCTGTATAGACTGCATTGAAAAATGCCGGGATCACTACATAGGTTGAAGGATGTTTTCATCTTTGACTTTGGAGTTACTTTAAACATATTTTAAGACATATATAATCTAACACCGGCAAAAGTGCAAGACAGGGAAATCTCCGACACCCGAGGGTAAGATTTCAATCGTTCGCTGACGAGGCTCGATTGAAATCTTATCCGAGGGTGTCGGAGATTTCCCTGTCTTGCACTTTTTACCGGTGTTTGATTTTTAATTCTCACTTTTATCAGTAGTTGTGTATTGTTTGACATCTATGTACTTTTAGCAGACGATCATGTAAACAATGTGAGTTATTTCCCCTTCATGTCAATCAAAAAAGTAATTCCGTATTTTTGTGTATTGCGTGAAGGTTATTATGTAATAATATGGCTGATTGTTAGGATTTGTGTGTTTATAAAAGATTGAAAACTTATATACAGTGAATTGTTTATTTTAAAAAGGAAAAGCATGGAGAATTCGGGGGGCAGTTGACATAAACTGTAAAGCATGCATTTGCCGGTAAAACGCACGTGATTTTTTTGTCTTGCACTAGTGCAAGATAAGAAAATCTCACATCGGTAAAAATAGTAACTGATCTGTCTCCAAAGTGAGAAATAATAGTCTCCTATGTTAAAGTCAGGGGGGAGGGGGGCGCGCACCCAGCGCGCGTCCCCCCTTAAAATTGAAAAAAATATAATTTTTTGGCGTAAAATCGTGATTTTTCACACGAAATACCCCAAAATTTTCGCGCCTCCCTCCGCTCGGCGCAATTTATTTAAGTGCGCCCCCCCCCTAACTTGAAATCCTAGATCCGCCCCTGAAAGTGTCCCCCCGGACAATATTTTATAGAGACTGCGATATGTTGTTGAGGTAGCTGAGTTATATGGCTTACCATATCCGTACGACTTATTTGATACTCCACCTGGTAAATATAAATGGAAATAGCTAGTAAATAAAGCTGTATATATCTATCATTCCAACAGATTAAGTCTCAAACAGAAGAAGCGCAAGCAAAATCATCATTAAAATATATTTATTTCAACTACTCAAAAGATGGAAAAGTACATAATATCTAGAAATCCTGTGGTTCTGAACCATATGCTGTGTCATTAGCCACTCTGAATGCCAAGATAGCCACTGGCACCATAATTCTGCAAAAACAAGTTTCAAGATTTTCCAACAATACGAAGACTCCAATATGTCAGCTATGCAGTAAGGAGATAGAGGATATTTTACATTTTATAGTAAGATGCTCTGCATTACAGAAAGTACGTTCTCCATTCCTGACAGCAATCCAGAGTTCCGGATGGGTGGTTCATACACTCCAGGATGTGCAGCTTCTTCTTCTTCTTTCCTTCGTATAAACTTCCAATTATGGAACACCTCCGGTTATATGTCGGAGTAATTAAAATCCAATCACAATATGAATATTTACATATGAATTTTATATAGTACACCTCCGTGTACAGTGTCTGTTGTATAGAACAGTTTGTTCTTAGTGTTTTTAAAAGCAGTAATATTTTAAACTTGTATAAGTGCGGAAATACTGTGATACGAGGAACTCTATAGAAGAATTCGGTTCTCCTGCCAAAGGAGGGAACTTCTGGATAGGTAATCAGTTAATCAGGTATGAAATAGTGTCCGTTGTTATGAAATTGTGGTTAGGGTTAGGGTTAGGGTTGTTAAAATGTCTGCTGGACACTATAACATATGTAAAAGTGTCCGGCGAACACTTTGAACTGGAGTACACAATTAAATGCTGCACAATAATAAACAATGGGATAGGACACAAGTTTCACAACTTACAAACGTCTTCTCCAATGCATACAAGAATTAATACAACATGAACTTATTTACACATACATATTTCATATACCCCCCCCCCCCCCCCCCCTCCCTTCCAATGTTAAGTGTCATGCAAATTGATTATCCAAGCTAAAGTCATTTAAGAAATAAATCATGGAAGCCAGAATGTGTTGGGAGTTTTAACATGGGTTGGCGGATATTAGTATTTTATCCCGAGCCAGAAGCGAGGGATAAAATTTACTAATATCCGCCATTTCATGTTAAAACTCAAAACACATTATGGTTTCCATGATTTATTTCGATTCTGATATGTCTTAGAGTACAAATACGGTAGTATATTTTGATTGGAAGACTGTCATTTATATTTACGCTTGCGGAAAATGTAGAACACAATTTATGCTGCCAATGGAAAAATCAGACACATTTACCGGCGCAACATCTTCGCTAGCCAAGGGTTACGATTCGGGTCCCCCTTCTCTCCACCCTTGGCGGATCTAGAATACATTTTGAAATTCGCGCGCAATGCCACCTGGTGGTTTATCGAAGTTGCGCCCCTTAGATAGTCGTCATCGCCAGCCAATCAGAATCGTTTTGTTATACGTATGTTGGAGAGTTGAAAATGGCAGCGCCTAGTGAAGAAAAACTTATTTGTGATAAATTTAATTTGGAAGCACTTATTGTCAACCAAGTGAAAGTTTCAAAGCTTTGGCAGACGGGAAAGATGTTTTCATTGGAACCAAAACGGGAAGTGGCAAATCGTTGTCATATGAGAGCACTCCGGTGCCATCTTTGTTTACATTTCGTCGATAACATGTGCTCCGTGTAAAACATCTTCTGATTGGATACGTGTACTGGTAGCCGTAACCAATGAAATATTAAAGCGCGAATCCTCAAAATGTATTCTAGATCTGCCAAGGGTGGAGAGAAGGGGGACCCGAATCGTAACCCTTGGCTAGCGAAGATGCCGGCGCATGTGCTAATGAGATTATACCGAATGGATAACTCGCTCCTTTGTTAACAAAGCGAAAGGAGGTTATGTTAGAATCCCTTTTATCTTAATGACACGAACACACCGAACATTCAATTTGGATAGAACTTTCTAATGGATTTATATTTAAAGTTCGGTAAATGTTCTGGGTGTTGTTTTTGTTGTTGTTGTTAAAAACAGTTATTTATGATATGACGACTCGTGAGTGATTGTTGTTTAGCGCCAATTCAACAATTTTTCAGCTATATCATGGCGAGAATAAGTTAATTTTCAATGAAATGATGATGAGGTCCGCTGAGTTGGATCTTTATAGTGCTAGCTCACTGAAACAACAGTCCATGGGTAGACATCAGGGGCGGATCCAGGATTTCGTGTTAGGGAGGGTGTACTTAAAAAAATTGCGCCGAGCGGAAGGAGGCGCGAAAATATTTGGGTTTTTTCGTGTGAAAAATCACGATTTTACGCCAAAAAATCATATTTATTTCAATTTTAGGGGGGCGCGCGCCGGGTGCGCCCCTCCTGGAATGCACCCCTGGTAGGGAAATATGCCATATCAAGCGAAAAAGGACAAAATGATAAACAGTGGTCTACAAAAAACTACACAGAAAACTGAAGATTGAGCAGCACGAATCCCACTTAAAACCCGACGGAACTCTGTCGGTGACAACTTGAGTCTTTAGTTTTACATTGTATGTCAGTTCCAGGTTTTGCACGATGATCAGCCAGTCTGATTGTACAAAATATTTGAATGCTACCAAAATCTGTCGAAAATAATTAAAAATAGTAAGAAACAACGAATTTTCTTTATTTAAGTATTTATTATGCCATTCATAATACATCTGCTCAAAATCTTTCTAATATAAATGCTATGATTAACCCGCTTGTTGTCGAATCTTTAACAGTTAATAACACTACACGAAGAAGGAATATATTATCTGTATAATTTTGTACCAAATAATTTTAAAGAGTGTGATTTAGATTTGAAGAATGCCTAAATATAGATAGACCTATATATATTCATTCAAAATTTTGTATGTGAAGACGGGGACTTTATTATTCTATTTTGTTCACTTGGAGGTAATATTTCCCGAAATTCAGGTATTTTAAAATGTTGGAATGAAGTTCATCAGTATTGCAGTGTGAGTAACAAAACATCATGTACAATGTACACCTTTTATGAACATGTATAGGCTACACCAAGGTACATGCCGATATGGCTTGTAAACATCCGTTGTATTTCTTAATATGGTCATAATAAAACTCTTTTCTTGCGACTTACAGATAATACTTTTATTTTACATATATACTCGTCAACTAAATCTATACTTCTAACAGGTAATATCACCCGCGCTGTACTAGTTAAGTTTCAATGTTTGCACCATCCATGTTTTATAATTCAGTGCCGTCATTAAGTTAACGTTAAGATACAAGCGTCTTTGTGATTCAAACGCACATGTAACCACTTATGGAACAGTTGCGTCACCAAACGGGAGAAGCGGTGAATGGTCCCTATTATACATGGTTTAAAAATATCTGCCAATGGAAGTACATTAGCCATTTAAACTATGGAAATTTTTAATGCAAGTTTATTTAAATATATTGATCTAGATGATCTTATAAGGTTCATCGATAATAAACATGAACCCAGTATAAGTTAACCGAGAATGAAAAACAGATATGGGAGCAAATAATTACAAAGAAAAAGAAGACGATACCAGGCGTTAATCAGAAATTGTAATTCAAATAAGGACAGATTATACAATGGCCAAAAGAAAAAATACCAACAATTCGCGACAAAATAAAACACAGAAGAAAACTAAAGATTGAGTAACACGAACACCACTAAACACGGGGGTGAACATAAGAGCTCCGAAAGGGTAAAAAGATGCAAGTTTGTTAAGTGGATAGCGAAATAAGATAAGCTTTAATTACGCTATCATGGTTTTTTTTCTTGGAAAAAGAAGGGGTCGGGCTTGTATTACAGTTGTTTCAGTTAAGTATTGGTTTGTCGCTTAAATAACGTCTTTAACGATATACTATTAAACAAAAAGATATTAACATCGTCCTGTCACTGTGGTTGATCGTTTGTTAAAAGTTCAGGTTCAAATTACTATACATTTATTACGTAAGATAATGGCCAACACGATATTTTGTTTGTAATTTGTTTATTTTTGTAAAGGAATAAAAATGTAATGTGTTCATTCCGTTAAATTAAGGGGTCGTCCTGGCAGTGATCGTATGATAGTTGGATTTATAACTACTAATGCAATCCAGGGGTGGATCCAGGATTTCAAGTTAGAGGGGGCGCACTTAAAAAAATTGCGCCGAGCGGAGGGAGGCGCGAAAATTGTTTGGGTATTTCGTGTGAAAAATCACGATTTTACGCCAAAAAATTATATTTTTTCCAATTGCGGAGGGAGGCGCGGAAAGTTTTGGTGTATTTCGTGTGAAAAATCACGATTTTACCCCCAAAAAATCATATTTTTTTCCAATTTTAGGGGAGGGGGGGGGGGGCCTGCAATCAGTGCCTATCACCACTGATGTTGTGAATTAGAATCTCGATCAGGACGAGGTGTACAACATTATGTGATAAAGTTTGTCAGTGACTTGCGACAGGTCGGTGGTTCTCTCCAGGTCCTCCGATTTCCTCCACCAATAAAACTGACCGCCAAGATATAACTGAAATATTGTTGAAAGTGGCGCTAAGCATAATCTATCAAACAAACAAACAAACAAACAAACAAACAAACCTTTACATTAATCACTTAAATATTATTCGTTTGACACGCAGTACACATACTTAGTTCAATATTATATCATGTATATATACATTTCTATTTTAACCATGAACGTTTGTTAATGCTACTTCAAGAGGCTGCCATGTCATCCAACAAACATGATATTTAGGTTACAATACACGGCGAGTGTAATGTACTACAAAACAATTTGGGAAAAAACAGGAACAACACCCCAACCATATTTAAACGACATTGAAATATGACTGACTTATTTATTGGAATGGTTAGAAATCCAACTACAAAGAGCTATTTACCAGTAATAATTAGCCAGTACTGAGACATAAGGTTATCTGTGTAGAAACTTCCTGATTTAAAGGACGTTCTGGTATCTTAGTACCTTTTAAGAAACTACAGAACGTAATTCTTGTAATAATTAGTCAGTACAAAGAAATAATGTTATATGTATAGAAACTTCCTGATTTAAATGCTGATATGGTCAATGAGTGGGTAGGGAAATATGCCATATCAGCATTTAAATCAGGAAGTTTCTAAACATATAACATTATTTCTTTGTACTGGCTAATTATTACAGGAATTACGTTCTGTAGTTTCTTAAAAAGGTGTTATGTAAGACTTGGCCTCTATTAGTAGCTACGGTCAATCAATTTCGTAGTAGTGTTGACGAAACGATACTTTAAATCTCCATAGTCAATACACAATAAACTGATATACTGGCAAGCACATCGTGTGTATATTCTTTAAACATATTTGTTGTAACACTATGCATTTCAATAAAGGAAATATGATTCACATTTTTCTTGTAAATAAAGGTATGCGCTTAACACTTAAATGAGTAGTAAAACTAGTGTACCTTTTCACACCGACTTGAATTTTATTTATATATACTCTCCATATTACGGAAAATTATGGGCCTGCAATATGTCGTTGTTTCGTTGTTTTTCTGTTAATCTGTGAAACGACGGACTAATACGGAGTTGATAATAGTTCTAGTTGACAGGATAGCCGGGGTATAAACGGACATCTGGGCTGGACAACGGAACTAAACCAATGGTACAATCAATGTTAAGAAATAATATGGTTGAATCTAAATCTGGGTAAAATCTCCATTTGTCACAGTGTTTTGGGGCCTCGTTGATGTGGTGTGGGCATTAGGATATATATGGCGTAACTTTCCATAAAATAACCATCTTTTCAACCATCTACACTGAAGTGTGAATGTCAATCAGTGGACAAGAGACATTTAATTTATAAAAACAAACATTTTGCAACACTGCATTGAAATTTCAAACACCAAGGACAGTTTCAAATGGCAACAACTTTTTACATATATATTCTTTTTGTGTAGAGAATAAGAAACTTATGGTTGTCTTTTCTATTTTAATACAATATTTTAGACCACCACAAGAAATATTCGCTTAGTCAAATTTTGTGTATTGCGAATTTCCGTCGTCAAACTGACATATATTAAAAATATTTTCGTCAAATTAATATTCAAGACATTTGCTTTAGAGAATGCACAGAAAAAAGATTCGAACTAGACCCGGACTTTGCCTACAGTTCCGGTCGGTTCATTTAGCCAAGACAGTCTTTTCAGTCCGGAACAAATTTACTGCTACATCGGCTCTGTCAAAAAAAAAAAAAGTTAACGGCGAAGAAGACGAAAAGATTTAATTTGATCCAAAAATACCCCTTCTTGAAAATCGTATGGTCGTCACTTTGAGGTTATCATTGAATTAAAGAATTTTACTATTTCTTCATTTAAGTCAATGAAGATTCTGTCATACAAGTACAAATTCAAACAAATATTCAAGAAAATTGGTCAAACTAAAGCTTTAGATCTTTAGATGTATTCCACTTTGTTGCTGTTCTTACTTGAACGGTGAAAGTGAAAAACAAGTACATCTCTGTCGAACTATCGAACTGTCGACTATCAGGCTGTCGGATTATCGGATTGTCGGACTAACGGACTGTCGGATTATAGATCCCCCAAAAAGTGACAGACATGTTATAGAAAATTAAGTTGAAAATCTGGTCTTATCCATTTGTTATTATGAACAATAAAATATGCTTAAATTAAAATAGAATGTTAGATATTTAGGATGCTATATTTGTATTGTTTTAGTAACACACACGCAGACACACACACACTTGAAATTATTATTATTTGTTTCAATAATCCACATTTTCAACTGTTATTATTAACTTTTTTAATTTGTGTGACGTTCTAAAATAGTTCGTGGAAGTGGTTGAATTGTTGTGATGGAAGTTTTAATTTCTATGTCACGTGTCCACTCACATTTTGATAAATTACAGGTTTAGGGCTATGGTGTTTAACGCAACTTTTAGCAATATTTCAGTTATATCGTGGCACGGTACCAATTACACAGTGATTTTTAAATGAAATAATCATAATAATAATAATCTTTATTGGCAAATTACACCCATGTGGGCCAAGCAAATACAACAAACAAAGGAACAAACACAATATAGATATAAAAGATTGCAATACTAATCGATATGTAAATTTCATACGTTTACAACGCACACTGTATTTAACACTTGCGAGTCGGGACGTGTAAAAATGTCACTTTCGGTTTACCCAGAAAAAGAGTATAATAAGGTTTAGGATTAGGTATATGGTGCTTATAGCGACATATAAATAATATACTATTGTGATTCTTTTAGATAGTATTGTGAGTATTACTGTATTTAAAATACACTGCATATTTTATTTTAAATTTGATTTTCGGAATGGCTGTATAGAAGGAAATTCACAAATAATCAAAAATGTTATCCTCTCCAAGAGCGAAAGTACTTTGAATGAATTATAAATGTTTTAATATCCCTATAAATTTTCAAGGGGATAAAGACAAGAACAAATCTGTATGCATTACGAAATCGTGATGCGTACAAACAAAATACAACAGAGATGATTTATTGATTGGTTATTGCTTAACGTCCAGCGAGCAGTATTTCAGCTATATTCAGGACGAGAACAAGTTCAATTAAGAATTGCATTCAATTCTTATAATTACATTTAAATCACACCAAGCTTTAATATAGTTGAATTTTTCGTTGTGAATTTTATTTGTGTTAGATTATTTGCTGTTGGAAATTACTACGCCATTGATTGTTTACATCTGACGTCGTCATGGAGGCACGTGCAAGTTCGGGTTTGAGTTTTATTGGGATGTAAAACATCTCTTTTATAATCATGTGACCACTTTATAGCCAATCGTATTGTAACATTTCAATGAAAAACGGAAGTAATGTAATTATTAATATATAAAAACTTCATAAAAATGAGAGAATGGATGGGTCAACCGGATCAACGACTTTTGACTGTCACGGAAAAAGCATGCAGAGTTGGGTAGGGACGAACAAGTTAGTCTTCTGTATCGGCTACAATGTGCCTGTACTGTTTTTCGAGATCTACAAAAAAGCCATCGTTAATGGAGGATCCCTCTGGGTATTAAAAATGATGAATAATACGAAATTCTCCTGGACACTTTTTGGGGACAAGACCTAATGGTGATATTTGAAAATTTGTAAATGGAGGGGATTAAAAGGGTCCCGCAACTTTACCTGCAAGAACTTCCTTAGTTATTTTGTCTGTTCGTGTTTTCATGTTTTGTTTGACTGAAACAAGATTTTCATGAATTCTGTATTTCCGTTCTCCTTGAAAAGGAATTTTAAAGCCATAAGTAAAGCCATCAAACAAAAATTGAAGCTTTCTTTTAGGAAAACCTAACAACCATTGTTTGAATGTTTCTACTTTGATTGGTGTAACAAAATTTGCATTAGTTACTTTTTGGATTAGGTTTTCCATCACTAACGGTCAAAGGGAAGTTACTCTTTTTGTCAATGCAAATATTATGTAAGCAAAATTAATTCTTGGCGACTACACAGAATCATTACTTTTGCTTCGCCATTGCAATTCTGAAAGAAATTTGAGACATTTCAAGAAAAAATTTAACCACCCTTTCCTCTGCTGCGAAAAATCCCCCACCTTTGATGGTTGCTTATGTAAATAACTAGTATAATTTTATGTGAGATGATCAGTATGTTACACTTGTATACGTTTATTTTTCAGGTCTATCTTCTCAGTTATTTTTCTTGAATAATTAAGCAATGCATATACTAATGTTCATTATGTGTATATATAATTATTTTGTTCTTTGATTAACTAGAGTATATTGTAAGAATATGAAACCACCATTTTTTTCTCTTTTGAATTCGTGTTTTTGTCAATTTCTATAAAAATGATTTGTTTTTTGTACATATTGTTTGTAATGTTTTTAACACCATTTGATTTTTTTGCACTTATCATGATTTGCCCTAGGTCGGCCACAACTTGTCACATTTATTATTATATTTTTATGATAGACCAACCATTTTTATTTTGCAGACATCTTATTTTTGACAATGGGTAGTGATATCATATCACATAGAATTGCTATAGGGTTGTTCTATCATAAAATTAGCATTGCTTGTAAAAAGATGTCATTTATTCATTTTCGTTTTAGCGACATACTGTTTTCACTATATGTTAGATTTTTTAAGTTTATCAAAGCAGGATTGACTGTGTTCCGGTCTAATTTTACGGCAATGTCATTTTGTTTGATTATTATTTATACGCTTATAATCGCTGGGGATGTGGAACTGAATCCTGGCCCTGGGGAAACACCAGTAAATTTTGAAGATCACTGTTTGTCAATATTTCACGGCAACATTAGAAGTCTTCGTAATAAGGTAGATTATATTTCCAATATTATTGAAGATTATGATATTGTATTTTTTACAGAGACACATCTTGATAAATTGGTATTAGACAGAAATATACATTTTTCGGGTTACGATATTCCAGTGCGAAAAGATAGAAACTCCGATGGAGGTGGTATAATAATGTATTATAAAACTCATGTTAATATCAAAAGACGCGTAGATTTAGAGAACCCACTTGTTGAATGTATGTGGTTCGAATTAAAAACCAAGCTACAAAATATTTTAATAAATATAATTTACAGATCTGAGAGACAGTCTCATCATCGTTTTTGGGACTTCTTTGATGCTATGTTGAAAAATGCAATGGAAGAATCTAATCATTTGATATGCATGGGTGATTTGAACAAAAACTTTTTAAATTTACCGTCAAATATAAATGATTTGATTAGTATTAATGGACTTTTCAATGCAATACACCAGCCTACTCATTTTGATTCACGCACTGGTAGCTCTTCATTACTTGATCCGATTTTGATAACGGACTCTATTCAGTATGTGGACTCTGATACTATGCATATTGACAGATCTATTAGTGATCATGATGGTACTTATATAACAATAAGAAGTGGTTATAGTAACTCAAAAAGTTTTAAGAGACTTATCTGGGATTATAAAAAAGGGGACTATGATATTATGAAACAAAAAATTTTGGAATTTGATTGGGATGCCTTAATTAAAAGAGAACCTGATATTGACAAAGCATGTATTAATTTTACCAATGTAATATCCACGGTCCTGGAAAATTGCTCATGTGATTCCTTTATTCAAAAACGGCGACAAATCCTTACCCTCAAATTATAGACCAGTTTCATTATTATCTTGTGTAAGTAAAATATTTGAAAAAATTGTATTTAAAAATATTTTTAACCATTTACATAAAAATAAACTTCTATACAAATTCCAATCAGGTTTTATCCCTGGCCTTTCGACTACTCACCAATTACTTGAGATATATCACACTATTTTGACTGCACTTGATAGCAAATTTTTTACAAGTATCACTTTTGCTGATGTAAGTAAAGCGTTTGATCGTGTTTGGATTGGGGGGCTACTATTAAAACTAGAAAGATATGGCATTAAGGGAGATTTACTCATGTGGCTTAAAAGCTATCTTACCAACAGATCACAAAAAGTAGCTATCAAAGAAGCATTATCTGAGTTAGATGATTTAAAAGCTGGTGTTCCGCAAGGGTCAGTCCTCGGTTCCCTGTTATTTTTAGTATTCATAAATGACATTGCCGATGACATGCTTGGACTCAGTAGACTTTTTGCCGACGATACATCTATTGGACATACAGCCTTAGACGAATTTACTTTAAAAAATATGATTAATATCGACCTAAACAATATAAAAAAGTGGGGGGATACTTGGTTGGTAAAATTTAATCCTAATAAAACTGAGATAATGATATTCAATATTAGAAACCAACAAGATGAACTCAGCTTTGATTTCGACGGAATCGTCCTTAATTCTGTTAATAAGCACAAACATTTAGGCATAATTATCAGTAGTGATTGTAAATGGACAAAACATATAGACAGCCTAATTCAGAGAACTTCAAAGCAACTTAATGTCTTGAGGAAGCTTAAATTTAGATTAAAGAGGGAATATCTGGAAAATATTTATTTTACTTTCATTAGACCAATTTTGGAATATTCATCTGAGGTATGGGATAACTGCGGGCAAGTCAATTCTGATAGACTGGAAAAACTACAATTGGAAGCGGCTCGTATTGTTACAGGGCTAACATGCTACACAAGTTTGGATTCAATATACAGGGAGGCGGGTTGGGAGAAACTTAGCACTAGGCGAGAGGTTAAAAAATTATGTATGTTTTATAAATTAAATGTTGGTAATTCTCCTGAGTTTTTATGTGATTTGATTCCTCCCAGTGTTGGAGAAACTAACAACTATAATTTACGAAATAGTCATAATATTAGTCAAACTACAAACAGATTATCGATATCCCAACAGTCATTTTTTCCGTCGACGACCAAGTTATGGAATTTATTAGACCTGAGAATACGTCAACTGTCAACTTTTGAATCCTTCAAGTACAAATTGAAACAACACTACTATAAAAATGCTAACCCCCCCCCTCCTATTATAATATTGGCAACAGATATTTAAATATACTGCATACTAGAATAAGGAATAATTGTAGTGCATTACATAATGATCTATTTCATGCTAATTTGATTCATAGCCCATCTTGTTCTTGTGGATATTCCACAGAGAATGCTGAACATTTTTTATTGTACTGCAAGAGGTTTGATGCACAAAGAAATATTTTGTACCGTTCTTTATTAGCTGCAAATGTACACATTGACTTAAACACCTTGCTGTTTGGAAGTAAAATTTATAATATTGACACAAATAGGCATGTATTCATTACTGTACAGACATATATTAAGGAAACATGTCGCTTTTCTTTCCGCTGATTATCGTGAATGTAATCAGGTGACAATTGGTTTGTGGCTGACCTGGTGTGAATTAGTAAATGTTGCAATACACAAGTGTAAGCACTGTATGTTAAAATTCTTACTGAATAAATAATGATATTGTTATATATTTTGAAACTAACTTTTAAAAGATCCTACCTTTACCGAATTAATAATCCCACTACATTGTATAACAATTATTGATTTTCTTCATTCTAGGTGTGTTCTATAACTAGTCCATTTATTGTAAAGGTCTGTTCGATTTGTCATTGGGTAAATTTCAAATTGTGTTGCACTCGTACATTTCATGTTGTTGTTTTTTTGTTGTTTTTTTGTTGTTTTTCTAATTATTAAGAAAGACTGTAGCTTTTGTGTATTTATGTTCAACTGTATTTGTATATTGTTTATATAAAGGAGAAGATGTTCTAAGTTGAAAAACTTGTATCTGATCCTATTGTCATGTTTTTGGACAATAAAATATGTTTAAACTAGTATAATTTTTTGACATGAGATTGTTAGTTGAGTTTAGAATGTTTTTATGCTACTACTTTAACATGATAGTGTTAATTTAGTTTTTGTTGTATTTTACATGATAGTGTTAATTTAGTTTTTGTTGTATTTTACATGGTAATGTTAATTTAGTTTTTGTTGTATTTTACATGGTAGTGTTAATTTAGTTTTTGTTGTATTTTACATGGTAGTGTTAATTTAGTTTTTGTTGTATTTTACATGGTAGTGTTAATTTAGTTTTTGTTGTATTTTACATGGTAGTGTTAATTTAGTTTTTGTTGTATTTTTACATGGTAGTGTTAATTTAGTTTTTGTTGTATTTTACATGGTAGTGTTAATTTAGTTTTTGTTGTATTTTACATGGTAGTGTTAATTTAGTTTTTGTTGTATTTTACATGGTAGTGTTAATTTAGTTTTTGTTGTATTTTACATGGTAGTGTTAATTTAGTTTTTGTTGTATTTTACATGGTAGTGTTAATTTAGTTTTTGTTGTATTTTACATGGTAGTGGTAATTTAGTTTTTGTTGTATTTTACATGGTAGTGTTAATTTAGTTTTTGTTGTATTTTACATGGTAGTGTTAATTTAGTTTTTGTTGTATTTTACATGGTAGTGTTAATTTAGTTTTTGTTGTATTTTACATGGTAGTGTTAATTTAGTTTTTGTTGTATTTTATATGGTAGTGTTAATTTAGTTTTTGTTGTATTTTACATGGTAGTGTTAATTTAGTTTTTGTTGTATTTTACATGGTAGTGTTAATTTAGTTTTTGTTGTATTTTACATGGTAGTGTTAATTTAGTTTTTGTTGTATTTTTACATGGTAGTGTTAATTTAGTTTTTGTTGTATTTTACATGGTAGTGTTAATTTAGTTTTTGTTGTATTTTACATGGTAGTGTTAATTTAGTTTTTGTTGTATTTTACATGGTAGTGTTAATTTAGTTTTTGTTGTATTTTACATGGTAGTGTTAATTTAGTTTTTGTTGTATTTTACATGGTAGTGTTAATTTAGTTTTTGTTGTATTTTACATGGTAGTGTTAATTTAGTTTTTGTTGTATTTTACATGGTAGTGTTAATTTAGTTTTTGTTGTATTTTACATGGTAGTGTTAATTTAGTTTTTGTTGTATTTTACATGGTAGTGTTAATTTAGTTTTTGTTGTATTTTACATGGTAGTGTTAATTTAGTTTTTGTTGTATTTTACATGGTAGTGTTAATTTAGTTTTTGTTGTATTTTACATGGTAGTGTTAATTTAGTTTTTGTTGTATTTTACATGGTAGGTGTTAATTTAGTTTTTGTTGTATTTTACATGGTAGTGTTAATTTAGTTTTTGTTGTATTGTACATGGTAGTGTTAATTTAGTTTTTGTTGTATTGTACATGGTAGTGTTAATTTAGTTTTTGTTGTATTGTACATGGTAGTGTTAATCTTGAATGTTATTAACATAGTTGTGGTCTTTTATATATAGAGTATCTATGAAAATTCCACTCACGAAAACAAGATGTAAGCGATAGTAGCGAAAACAACTTTTCCACCTAACTCCTTAATCTGTCGTTCAGTATCCAAAATGCAAGCTTTCATGTTAGAAACATGATCAATTTCAAGTTCCAAGAACGATTCTTCATACGTATGATATCGATATTTTTTCCTTTTCATAGTACAAATGTCTGGAATTCCAGCAACAAAATAAATAATTTGATTGCACATGTCTTTTCCAATCCTTGAAATAGCAACCTGACACAAATCGTTCAACTTGCCTCCAGGTTTAACATGAACTTCATAACAAGCCATCCCATAGAAACATTTCCCCCTACTAGATGAATACAAATATGAGTGAGGATAACCAGCCATACCTATGAACAAATCGAAAACCCAAATGTACAAAAATCGTAAAAATATATCAAAGTCCAACCGAAAATCATCAGTATGAAAAACTGATCAATATAAAGCTTATGCAAATTATCTAACGATACAAAATAAAATCATCAAACTTTTGAGGGACCTTACTTACCCTTGCTGTCCTACGTAATGCATGTTGTGCTTCGTGAATAGAAATATCAGATCGATCAAAGTCTTGACCCACTGTATCACTAGCATCTGCAATATCACTAGTCCTCATTTGGCTAGAATCAAAGCTAGGGGGTTCCCCAGGGTCATTACCTGTTACTACTGAAATATTACTGTCTGTCTCACTTCTAAAACTTTGTTGAGTATCTGATAGAGATGAAAGGACTTCAGACCTTGAACACAGATACTGATGACGATTTAGGAGATGAAGGCCAAAATTCGGCGGCCATAGGATTAATGTCAATCCTTGATGCGCACCGGACATCCAGTTTAGTAAAGAATCGGGCACCCGATAAACAGTCTAAAGTGTCCTCAATCCTCGGCAAACTATGAGCATCTTTTATAGTCTTACGAGTTACACCTCTATAATCAATGCACAGACGTAAGGATCCATCAGACTTCCTAACTAATACTAAGTTACTGGAATAAGGGCTTGAGGACTCTCTGATAGCACCAACTTCTAACATCTCTCATAAATGTTCCTTTACCTCATCAAACATAGAAGGTGGTATCCTTCTATATGGTTCCCTATAAGGTTTATCATCAGTAAGATTTATCTCATGTTCAACCAATCTAGTGTATCCTAAGTCTGTTGGTCCAGTAGAGAACACGGATTTCCACTTACAAATTAAGTCTTGTAACTTACCTCTTGTACTGGGTGTCAAATGTTTTAAGTCAATATCAATTTTTTTTTAAATGTTACCTGTATTGGATTATTTACTTTCTAAGTTGCTGGCATATTTATCTGCTTTACCTAAATCAGTATATCTCATGACCTTCACCTCGTTCAATCCACAAATAGTACTTTTAGGTTTCAGATATACTACCTTGGCAGTCATATTGAATATCCTTACTGGTATTCTGTTTTTACCTGGTGACTTAACACTTACTACTCTAGGGCAAACATCTAAAGTTCCCTTTGTATTATCAAC
Organism: Bathymodiolus septemdierum; assembly: GCA_963383655.1. NCBI lineage: Eukaryota > Metazoa > Mollusca > Bivalvia > Mytilida > Modiolidae > Bathymodiolus > Bathymodiolus septemdierum. Next base: position 73,294,246 of record OY726517.1, read on the forward strand.
ACACTCAGTGACTGCTGTTTCTAGAAAGTATTTGACTTACATATACCTGATACAGTCAAAGCAGACATTGGACCTACCTTAATAGGCCTTTTGTTTGTTGATTTCACCAAGCTAACACCAGCATCCAAAGCCGAAAAAGCTATATCCCAATTATGGAGTACTTTAACGTGTGAATCACTAACAGAAGACTTAATGGGTCTCAATATGTTTGTACCAATCACTACTGGATCAGATTTGTTATAATCTGTTTCAGGTACAACCAATAATAGAACCATCATATTGTCTGACTGAAAGGTAACATATATACTTACCTCTACATATCCAAGATAAGGTAAGGGGGAACCTTTACTGAAAGTGTAAACTCATCTAGGGTTTTAATATTAGAGGGTGGATACATAGACTTTAAAGTCGCTACACTTATAGTAGACACCATAGAACCACTGTCTAGTAATGACATACATTTAATCTTATTTACATAAACAATTGATTCAGTTGCCCTTCCTACCATCCTATCTAATAATGATGGTTTACTTACAGTATCCTGGCTTAACTTACCAATTGTGAGGCATCAATTCTTAAATCTCTAATTTGCTCCGCATTAGAAATTTATACTAGTTTAAATTACTTTCACTTTTCTTTTTGTTGTCTGTTTTTGGTTGGTCTTGGTTCGAGCTATTTTTATCTCCATGACCTCTATGGTTTTGATAACCCCTACCCCGACCATAACATTTAGGGTTATGCCTATTTCCACCTCTATACCCACCATTATACTGGGTATTACTGGTTTCTTTTTCTGGTGCTTTTTCTGACTATTCAAGAGTATCTATTTTTTTCAAAATATCATCAAGTGTTTTGGAATCTGATGATATAGGTTGGTGTTGCACAGTGGTAATACCTTTATCTGAATTTGCCAATTCAAGCTCAATTTCCCGTATCTCCTTCCTATGTTGATCAAAATCTTTGATTGTATCCAACTTATACTTACTTGAATTTTTAAGTAATGGGTTCCTAAGTCCCGACCAAAATTTTGACTTAAGCATTTGGTTCTTTGCAACAATGCTTATATCACCTTTCTCAACAGTTGACTCAATTATGGACTCTTAACTTCATTCCATATTCAGCTACAGATTGATTTGGCTGTTGTGTTTCTTTGAAGGATTTCTCAAGTAGAGCCTTACTAGAATATACATTACCATATACACCATCTAATTTGTCAATTATGTTCTCAGCTGTCGCATGTTCAGATAAAGACAACAAAAGGCTTCGAGCCTTTCCCTTTAAAGACCCTCTTATTGCCTGTAAAACTGATGAACCTGTTTAATTACCCTCACGGAAAACACATTTCACTTCAACTTCCAAACATCAAAAGAGGTTTCACTCTTTTCCTCGCCAGAAAATATAGGCAACTTAGGATTTTGATAAGCATTACAACTTGATGTATCACCAAATAAAGAATGCCCTTTCAATGCATTACTAAGCAAGAAACTAGAACTTCTGACTGACGGAGAGGGAGGGAGCTTAGTTGAACTTAAAGTAAAACCTTCTGTCTTAAACTTAACCTCCTTTTGTGTGCTATGTCTAGGTTCCGGATCTTGGACAACCTTATGATCAGTATGTGTATGTACAAACCTTATCATATTGTCTATGTCTGCTTTAGACACACTATTATTCAACTCATCCTGATCTGAACTTTTATTACTTGCCATGATGTTTAAGTCTCAAATTGTACTGATTGTCTCCCTTTTCACTATGCAATACTAATGTATAGAAAAACTAATGATAATGAAATTGATGATGATATGATGAAATGATAACTACTCACCAGTCATATGGTGTCAAACCAGTAATTCAACCAATCAGAGCTAAGAACATATACAAAAGTAGTCCCTTTTAAAGAAAAAAGTTCCTTTCACTTTGTTGTATTGTGACAAATACCGAATGGAATGGAATAATTAATTGATAATTGAAGTTAAATGTATAAGGATTTTTTTAGCCCAAATTTGATTGATTTAGTTGTATTTTAATATGGATATGGAGGATTTGATGCATGACCTATAAATAGGGAATTTCTGGGAGATGACAGAGCTATTTTTAGAGTAGGTATTTTCCATAGCCTGGCATTTCACTGCAAGACTTTAAACGTGGTCTGATATTTTGACAGAACGTAGAGGAACCATGGACGTTTCCGAAAATGTATGGTCTTCGAAAGGTTAAACTTAAGATAAAATGGCCAGGTAGGCTCGAAAAAACACAAATTTAGTAGAAAACCTTAAAGAAATTAATTATAGGTTTCACACTATATGTCAAATGTCAGAAAGAGGAAAGATAGAAAACTAAATGCAGTTTCATGCAGGATTCAAGACGTGCCGTGGTGTATTAAATGTACAACTGTCTGAAAAATAGAATGCAGAATAAATATACAATATACGTACATTGTCGGTAAATATGAAATTTATTTGTACGAGCTTTAGAAACAGGCAGAATAGCGAGCCTTCGGCGAGCTTTTCAGGTCTGTTTCGCAGCGAGTACAAATGAATTTTATATTTAACGATAATGTACGTATATTGTGTTTATCCTGCAATGTCAAAAAAGTCGGAAAACTTGTCAGATTTAAGCAAAAAGGACAGAAACAAGCGTCATTCCTCGCCTTTCATAAATGTTGTCAAGGGTGTCTTCTTCGTGGTCCGCGTTACATTAATATCAGTTTCATACTTGTCTGCGCCCTCCGCTGTACACAGCTACAGGGTACCAGGAAAGTTTATTCGTAGGCTGAACAGTTTATTCGTATAGTACGAAAAGTTTATTCGTCTAGTACGAATAAAGCAAACATTTATTCGTATATATATAGCATATTTGTACAGCAAATGTACTGATTGCAGGATAAATAACTTATATTGAAAATTGCCCTCTATTATATAATTAAACTAAAATTAAACTATAAACAGTTCAAAATAATTTTCAAAATTAAATATAGATAAACAAATTATTTTCAATTGTCATTTAAAGTTTGTTCAATTAGAAAGCAAAAGAGAAATATCTCGGGAGTGTAACGATATAATTAGGTCAGCGAAAGGATCACAAATAAGCGAAAAATATTGAGGCGAAATGGGGAAGGGGTAAAGGGCAGATGTTTACCCTTGAAATAAGGAAGAGGAGGGGGCATATATTTTTTGAATGAAACAAGTGCCTGTGGCCACAGTGCACAAAAACGGCAAGATCTGGCAAGATTAACAGAATGCCGATTAATGACATATGAGCAAATCTGCGCACCTTTGGTAATAAAGGATGCCAAAAATTCCCCAATGGTTAAAACAAGAAAGAACGAGGGACACGCTCTCCAAATACGACATCTCATATTCGCATCACCCCTTGGTTACCCTACTTTCAAGGGAGTGAAGAAAATCAATTTAAAATGTCAATATTTATTTGTAATTTAAGCAATTAACCTGGTAAGCTCAAACTGGAACCAGTTCAGAACCGACCCCTCATGGTGGACATGATATTGTATTGCCCCAACTTCCTGCGGTAACGCAGGAAAGCTATACTATAATATGATCCGACGTAGAATAACGGAAATAATCGTGACCCCAAATCGACTTAGTCTTTCAATTAATTTTTTTATAAGATGGAAATGACGTCACATGATGCATAAAGTTTTAGGTCGGACCCGGCAAAAATATATTGTTCCGGAATTTCTCTTTCAAAATGATAAACCTTATTATTGCTTAACGTCCAGCGAGCAGTAATTCAGCTATATTCAGGACGAGAACAAGTTCAATTAAGAATTGCATTCAATTCTTATAATTACATTTAAATCACACCAAAATTTAACATAGTTGAATTTTTCGTTGTGAATTTTATTTGTTAGATTATTTGCTTTGGAAATTACTACGCCATTGATTGTTTACACCTGACGTCGTCATGGAGGCACGTCCAAGTTCGGGTTTGAGTTTTATTGGGATGTAAAACATCTCTTTTATAATCATGTGACCACTTCATAACCAATCGTATTGTAACATTTCAATGAAAAACGGAAGTAATGTAATTATTAATATATAAAAACTTCATAAAAATGAGAGAATGGATGGGTCAACCGGATCAACGACTTTTGACTGTCACTGAAAAAGCATGCAGAGTTGGGTAGGGACGAACAAGTTAGTCTTCTGTATCGACTACAATGTGCCTGTACTGTTTTTCGAGATCTACAAAAAAGCCATCGTTAATGGAGGATCCCTCTGGGTATGAAAGATGATGAATAATACGAAATTCTCATGGATACTTTTTGGGGACAAGACCTAATGGTGATATTTGAATATTTGTAAATGGAGGGGATTGAAAGGGTCCCGCAACTTTACCTGCAAGAACTTCCTTAGTTATTTTGTCTGTTCGTGTTTTCATGCTTTGTTTGGCCGAAATAAAATTTTCATGAATTCTGTATTTCCGTTCTCCTTGAAAAGGAATTTTAAAGCCATAAGTAAAGCCATCATACAAAAATTGAAGCTCTTTTTTAGGAAAACCTAACAACCATTGTTTGAATGTTTCTACTTTGATTGGTGTAACAACATTGGCATTAGTTACTTTTTGGATTAGGATTTGCATCACTAACGGTCAAAGGGAAGTTACTCTTTTTGTCAATGCAAATATTATGTAAACAAAATTAATTCTTGGCGACTGCGCAGAATCATTACTTTCGCTTCGCCATTGCAATTCTGAAAGAAATTTGAGACATTTCAAGAATTTTTTTAGCCACCACCTCCCCTTCGTCTGCTGCGAAAAATCCCCCACCTTTGATGGTTGCTTATGTAAATAACTAGGATAGTTTTTTCACATGAGATTATTAATTGAGTGTAGAATGGTTTTATGCTATTACTTTAACATGGTATTGTTTGTTGAGCTTAGATTTTTTTTATGCTATCACTTTAACATGATAGTGTTAATTTAGTTTGTGTTGTATTTTACGTGGTAGTGTTAATTTTATTGTGTCATTTTCTACAAACCTGAATGTTATTAACAGAGTTGTGGTCTTTTACATTGTATGTTATTAGAATTGACATCTTCTAGCAATTCAAAAATTGTTCAACTTCTTTGTGTTACAATTTAAATGTATTGACCACTCTTTTATTCGTCATAAATGACCTTTTCAATTCAAATATGTCTTTGATTATTTTATCTATACTCATCTACCATCAAACAGAGCACAACATTAACACTTAAAGCTTTCCAGGAGTCTGACATAACAGGTTTTTAAGCGTACAAAGGGCATGGAACTCTCAAAACACATTACCCACTATGGTCCACGATAATGGACTTTCCTTTAATCAGACAGCGGGAGGTGTAACTCTCTAATACATTAGTTGTTCTAACTTCTGAGATGTACCTAGATAAAAACCATGTCATAAAATAAACGTTAGAGAAACCCGAAGGGGCAATCAAGAATAGGGACAATCCAGAGACATCGGAATCATAGGACACACTAGACACAGGACGAAGACAAACAAAATAAAAAACACAACACAGAAAACGATGAGCAATACAGACCCCACATAAAAAAATGGGGGTGGACCCAGGCACTATTCTGTGCTCGTCATTATGAATTAGTGAACCATTAAGCGATTTCTATGTCCCAACTGTCAGCAAACCGGACTGTGTAAAAAAATCAGGACCATATACTTGTAAGAGTTGATCAATCAGTTGATCTCGCTACATTCTCGATTGTTTCTGTTCGATATTGTTTTATACTGTTTTCTGAAATTGGCATCGAGAGTATAATTCTACAAGTAGTCAGTGTTTCAGTACAGACATTATTGTTGACATATATTTGTATTTTTTATGAAAAGTTAAAGTTCTTAAATAATGTAAATTTTATTATAAAAGCTAATGTTCATGTCTCATACATCGGTAGCTATAACAGATTCAGACTATACCTTTTGAGCTCTTGTTTCTTACTCCTAATGTTTGTTTAACATTTTATTATTAAAGCTAATGTTCATGTCTCATACATCGGTAGCTATAACAGATTCAGACTATACCTTTTGAGGTCTTGTTTCTTACTCCTAATGTTTGTTTAACATTTTATTATTAAAGCTAATGTTCATGTCTCATACATCGGTAGCTATAACAGATTCAGACTATACCTTTTGAGGTCTTGTTTCTTACTCCTAATGTTTGTTTAACATTTTATTATTAAAGCTAATGTTCATGTCTCATGCATCGGTAGCTATAACAGATTCAGACTATACCTTTTGAGCTCTTGTTTCTTACTCCTAATGTTTGTTTAACATTTTATTATTAAAGCTAATGTTCATGTCTCATACATTGGTAGCTATAACAGATTCAGTCTATACCTTTTGAGGTCTTGTTTCTTACTCCTAATGTTTGTTTAACATTTTATTATTAAAGCTAATGTGCATGTCTCATACATTGGTAGCTATAACAGATTCATACTATACCTTTTGAGCTCTTGTTTCTTACTCCTAATGTTTGTTTAACATTTTATTATTAAAGCTAATGTTCATGTCTCATACATCGGTAGCTATAACAGATTCAGACTATACCTTTTGAGGTCTTGTTTCTTACTCCTAATGTTTGTTTAACATTTTATTATTAAAGCTAATGTTCATGTCTCATACATCGGTAGCTATAACAGATTCAGACTATACCTTTTGAGGTCTTGTTTCTTACTCCTAATGTTTGTTTAACATTTTATTATTAAAGCTAATGTTCATGTCTCATACATCGGTAGCTATAACAGATTCAGTCTATACCTTTTGAGGTCTTGTTTCTTACTCCTAATGTTTGTTTAACATTTTATTATTAAAGCTAATGTTCATGTCTCATACATTGGTAGCTATAACAGATTCAGACTATACCTTTTGAGGTCTTGTTTCTTACTCCTAATGTTTGTTTAACATTTTATTATTAAAGCTAATGTTCATGTCTCATACATCGGTAGCTATAACAGATTCAGACTATACCTTTTGAGCTCTTGTTTCTTACTCCTAATGTTTGTTTAACATTTTATTATTAAAGCTAATGTTCATGTCTCATGCATCGGTACCTATAACAGATTCAGTCTATACCTTTTGAGGTCTTGTTTCTTACTCCTAATGTTTGTTTAACATTTTATTATTAAAGCTAATGTTCATGTCTCATACATCGGTAGCTATAACAGATTCAGACTATACCTTTTGAGCTCTTGTTTCTTACTCCTAATGTTTGTTTAACATTTTATTATTAAAGCTAATGTTCATGTCTCATACATCGGTACCTATAACAGATTCAGTCTATACCTTTTGAGGTCTTGTTTCTTACTCCTAATGTTTGTTTAACATTTTATTATTAAAGCTAATGTTCATGTCTCATGCATCGGTAGCTATAACAGATTCAGTCTATACCTTTTGAGGTCTTGTTTCTTACTCCTAATGTTTGTTTAACATTTTATTATTAAAGCTAATGTTCATGTCTCATACATCGGTAGCTATAACAGATTCAGTCTATACCTTTTGAGGTCTTGTTTCTTACTCCTAATGTTTGTTTAACATTTTATTATTAAAGCTAATGTTCATGTCTCATACATCGGTAGCTATAACAGATTCAGTCTATACCTTTTGAGGTCTTGTTTCTTACTCCTAATGTTTGTTTAACATTTTATTATTAAAGCTAATGTTCATGTCTCATACATCGGTAGCTATAACAGATTCAGTCTATACCTTTTGAGGTCTTGTTTCTTACTCCTAATGTTTGTTTAACATTTTATTATTAAAGCTAATGTTCATGTCTCATACATCGGTAGCTATAACAGATTCAGACTATACCTTTTGAGGTCTTGTTTCTTACTCCTAATGTTTGTTTAACATTTTATTATTAAAGCTAATGTTCATGTCTCATACATCGGTAGCTATAACAGATTCAGTCTATACCTTTTGAGGTCTTGTTTCTTACTCCTAATGTTTGTTTAACATTTTATTATTAAAGCTAATGTTCATGTCTCATACATCGGTAGCTATAACAGATTCAGACTATACCTTTTGAGGTCTTGTTTCTTACTCCTAATGTTTGTTTAACATTTTATTATTAAAGCTAATGTTCATGTCTCATACATCGGTAGCTATAACAGATTCAGTCTATACCTTTTGAGGTCTTGTTTCTTACTCCTAATGTTTGTTTAACATTTTATTATTAAAGCTAATGTTCATGTCTCATACATCGGTAGCTATAACAGATTCAGACTATACCTTTTGAGGTCTTGTTTCTTACTCCTAATGTTTGTTTAACATTTTATTATTAAAGCTAATGTTCATGTCTCATACATCGGTAGCTATAACAGATTCAGACTATACCTTTTGAGGTCTTGTTTCTTACTCCTAATGTTTGTTTAACATTTTATTATTAAAGCTAATGTTCATGTCTCATACATCGGTAGCTATAACAGATTCAGTCTATACCTTTTGAGGTCTTGTTTCTTACTCCTAATGTTTGTTTAACATTTTATTATTAAAGCTAATGTTCATGTCTCATACATCGGTAGCTATAACAGATTCAGACTATACCTTTTGAGGTCTTGTTTCTTACTCCTAATGTTTGTTTAACATTTTATTATTAAAGCTAATGTTCATGTCTCATACATCGGTAGCTATAACAGATTCAGACTATACCTTTTGAGGTCTTGTTTCTTACTCCTAATGTTTGTTTAACATTTTATTATTAAAGCTAATGTGCATGTCTCATGCATCGGTAGCTATAACAGATTCAGACTATACCTTTTGAGCTCTTGTTTCTTACTCCTAATGTTTGTTTAACATTTTATTATTAAAGCTAATGTTCATGTCTCATGCATCGGTAGCTATAACAGATTCAGTCTATACCTTTTGAGGTCTTGTTTCTTACTCCTAATGTTTGTTTAACATTTTATTATTAAAGCTAATGTTCATGTCTCATACATCGGTAGCTATAACAGATTCAGACTATACCTTTTGAGGTCTTGTTTCTTACTCCTAATGTTTGTTTAACATTTTATTATTAAAGCTAATGTTCATGTCTCATGCATCGGTAGCTATAACAGATTCAGTCTATACCTTTTGAGGTCTTGTTTCTTACTCCTAATGTTTGTTTAACATTTTATTATTAAAGCTAATGTTCATGTCTCATACATCGGTACCTATAACAGATTCAGACTATACCTTTTGAGGTCTTGTTTCTTACTCCTAATGTTTGTTTAACATTTTATTATTAAAGCTAATGTTCATGTCTCATACATCGGTAGCTATAACAGATTCAGACTATACCTTTTGAGGTCTTGTTTCTTACTCCTAATGTTTGTTTAACATTTTATTATTAAAGCTAATGTTCATGTCTCATACATCGGTAGCTATAACAGATTCAGACTATACCTTTTGAGCTCTTGTTTCTTACTCCTAATGTTTGTTTAACATTTTATTATTAAAGCTAATGTTCATGTCTCATACATTGGTAGCTATAACAGATTCAGACTATACCTTTTGAGGTCTTGTTTCTTACTCCTAATGTTTGTTTAACATTTTATTATTAAAGCTAATGTTCATGTCTCATGCATCGGTAGCTATAACAGATTCAGACTATACCTTTTGAGGTCTTGTTTCTTACTCCTAATGTTTGTTTAACATTTTATTATTAAAGCTAATGTTCATGTCTCATGCATCGGTAGCTATAACAGATTCAGACTATACCTTTTGAGGTCTTGTTTCTTACTCCTAATGTTTGTTTAACATTTTATTATTAAAGCTAATGTTCATGTCTCATACATCGGTAGCTATAACAGATTCAGTCTATACCTTTTGAGCTCTTGTTTCTTACTCCTAATGTTTGTTTAACATTTTATTATTAAAGCTAATGTTCATGTCTCATACATCGGTAGCTATAACAGATTCAGACTATATCTTTTGAGCTCTTTTTTCTTACTCTTAATGTTTGTTTAACATTTTATTATTAAAGCTAATGTTCATGTCTCATACATCGGTAGCTATAACAGATTCAGACTATACCTTTTGAGGTCTTGTTTCTTACTCCTAATGTTTGTTTAACATTTTATTATTAAAGCTAATGTTCATGTCTCATACATCGGTAGCTATAACAGATTCAGACTATACCTTTTGAGGTCTTGTTTCTTACTCCTAATGTTTGTTTAACATTTTATTATTAAAGCTAATGTTCATGTCTCATACATCGGTAGCTATAACAGATTCAGACTATACCTTTTGAGCTCTTGTTTCTTACTCCTAATGTTTGTTTAACATTTTATTATTAAAGCTAATGTGCATGTCTCATGCATAGGTAGCTATAACAGATTCAGTCTATACCTTTTGAGCTCTTGTTTCTTACTCCTAATGTTTGTTTTTACATTTTATTATTAAAGCTAATGTTCATGTCTCATGCATCGGTAGCTATAACAGATTCAGTCTATACCTTTTGAGGTCTTGTTTCTTACTCCTAATGTTTGTTTAACATTTTATTATTAAAGCTAATGTGCATGTCTCATACATCGGTAGCTATAACAGATTCAGACTATACCTTTTGAGGTCTTGTTTCTTACTCCTAATGTTTGTTTAACATTTTATTATTAAAGCTAATGTGCATGTCTCATGCATCGGTAGCTATAACAGATTCAGACTATACCTTTTGAGGTCTTGTTTCTTACTCCTAATGTTTGTTTAACATTTTATTATTAAAGCTAATGTTCATGTCTCATACATCGGTAGCTATAACAGATTCAGTCTATACCTTTTGAGGTCTTGTTTCTTACTCCTAATGTTTGTTTAACATTTTATTATTAAAGCTAATGTTCATGTCTCATACATCGGTAGCTATAACAGATTCAGACTATACCTTTTGAGGTCTTGTTTCTTACTCCTAATGTTTGTTTAACATTTTATTATTAAAGCTAATGTGCATGTCTCATGCATCGGTAGCTATAACAGATTCAGACTATACCTTTTGAGCTCTTGTTTCTTACTCCTAATGTTTGTTTAACATTTTATTATTAAAGCTAATGTGCATGTCTCATGCATCGGTAGCTATAACAGATTCAGACTATACCTTTTGAGGTCTTGTTTCTTACTCCTAATGTTTGTTTAACATTTTATTATTAAAGCTAATGTTCATGTCTCATACATCGGTAGCTATAACAGATTCAGACTATACCTTTTGAGGTCTTGTTTCTTACTCCTAATGTTTGTTTAACATTTTATTATTAAAGCTAATGTTCATGTCTCATACATCGGTAGCTATAACAGATTCAGACTATACCTTTTGAGCTCTTGTTTCTTACTCCTAATGTTTGTTTAACATTTTATTATTAAAGCTAATGTGCATGTCTCATGCATCGGTAGCTATAACAGATTCAGTCTATACCTTTTGAGGTCTTGTTTCTTACTCCTAATGTTTGTTTAACATTTTATTATTAAAGCTAATGTTCATGTCTCATACATCGGTAGCTATAACAGATTCAGTCTATACCTTTTGAGGTCTTGTTTCTTACTCCTAATGTTTGTTTAACATTTTATTATTAAAGCTAATGTGCATGTCTCATGCATCGGTAGCTATAACAGATTCAGACTATACCTTTTGAGGTCTTGTTTCTTACTCCTAATGTTTGTTTAACATTTTATTATTAAAGCTAATGTTCATGTCTCATACATCGGTAGCTATAACAGATTCAGTCTATACCTTTTGAGGTCTTGTTTCTTACTCCTAATGTTTGTTTAACATTTTATTATTAAAGCTAATGTTCATGTCTCATACATCGGTAGCTATAACAGATTCAGACTATACCTTTTGAGGTCTTGTTTCTTACTCCTAATGTTTGTTTAACATTTTATTATTAAAGCTAATGTTCATGTCTCATACATCGGTAGCTATAACAGATTCAGACTATACCTTTTGAGGTCTTGTTTCTTACTCCTAATGTTTGTTTAACATTTTATTATTAAAGCTAATGTTCATGTCTCATACATAGGTAGCTATAACAGATTCAGACTATACCTTTTGAGCTCTTGTTTCTTACTCTTAATGTTTGTTTAACATTTTATTATTAAAGCTAATGTTCATGTCTCATACATCGGTAGCTATAACAGATTCAGTCTATACCTTTTGAGGTCTTGTTTCTTACTCCTAATGTTTGTTTAACATTTTATTATTAAAGCTAATGTTCATGTCTCATACATCGGTAGCTATAACAGATTCAGTCTATACCTTTTGAGGTCTTGTTTCTTACTCCTAATGTTTGTTTAACATTTTATTATTAAAGCTAATGTTCATGTCTCATACATCGGTAGCTATAACAGATTCAGTCTATACCTTTTGAGGTCTTGTTTCTTACTCCTAATGTTTGTTTAACATTTTATTATTAAAGCTAATGTTCATGTCTCATACATCGGTAGCTATAACAGATTCAGACTATACCTTTTGAGGTCTTGTTTCTTACTCCTAATGTTTGTTTAACATTTTATTATTAAAGCTAATGTTCATGTCTCATACATCGGTAGCTATAACAGATTCAGTCTATACCTTTTGAGGTCTTGTTTCTTACTCCTAATGTTTGTTTAACATTTTATTATTAAAGCTAATGTTCATGTCTCATACATCGGTAGCTATAACAGATTCAGACTATACCTTTTGAGGTCTTGTTTCTTACTCCTAATGTTTGTTTAACATTTTATTATTAAAGCTAATGTTCATGTCTCATACATCGGTAGCTATAACAGATTCAGACTATACCTTTTGAGGTCTTGTTTCTTACTCCTAATGTTTGTTTAACATTTTATTATTAAAGCTAATGTTCATGTCTCATACATCGGTAGCTATAACAGATTCAGTCTATACCTTTTGAGGTCTTGTTTCTTACTCCTAATGTTTGTTTAACATTTTATTATTAAAGCTAATGTTCATGTCTCATACATCGGTAGCTATAACAGATTCAGACTATACCTTTTGAGGTCTTGTTTCTTACTCCTAATGTTTGTTTAACATTTTATTATTAAAGCTAATGTTCATGTCTCATACATCGGTAGCTATAACAGATTCAGACTATACCTTTTGAGGTCTTGTTTCTTACTCCTAATGTTTGTTTAACATTTTATTATTAAAGCTAATGTGCATGTCTCATGCATCGGTAGCTATAACAGATTCAGACTATACCTTTTGAGCTCTTGTTTCTTACTCCTAATGTTTGTTTAACATTTTATTATTAAAGCTAATGTTCATGTCTCATGCATCGGTAGCTATAACAGATTCAGTCTATACCTTTTGAGGTCTTGTTTCTTACTCCTAATGTTTGTTTAACATTTTATTATTAAAGCTAATGTTCATGTCTCATACATCGGTAGCTATAACAGATTCAGACTATACCTTTTGAGGTCTTGTTTCTTACTCCTAATGTTTGTTTAACATTTTATTATTAAAGCTAATGTTCATGTCTCATGCATCGGTAGCTATAACAGATTCAGTCTATACCTTTTGAGGTCTTGTTTCTTACTCCTAATGTTTGTTTAACATTTTATTATTAAAGCTAATGTTCATGTCTCATACATCGGTACCTATAACAGATTCAGACTATACCTTTTGAGGTCTTGTTTCTTACTCCTAATGTTTGTTTAACATTTTATTATTAAAGCTAATGTTCATGTCTCATACATCGGTAGCTATAACAGATTCAGACTATACCTTTTGAGGTCTTGTTTCTTACTCCTAATGTTTGTTTAACATTTTATTATTAAAGCTAATGTTCATGTCTCATACATCGGTAGCTATAACAGATTCAGACTATACCTTTTGAGCTCTTGTTTCTTACTCCTAATGTTTGTTTAACATTTTATTATTAAAGCTAATGTTCATGTCTCATACATTGGTAGCTATAACAGATTCAGACTATACCTTTTGAGGTCTTGTTTCTTACTCCTAATGTTTGTTTAACATTTTATTATTAAAGCTAATGTTCATGTCTCATACATCGGTAGCTATAACAGATTCAGACTATACCTTTTGAGCTCTTGTTTCTTACTCCTAATGTTTGTTTAACATTTTATTATTAAAGCTAATGTGCATGTCTCATGCATAGGTAGCTATAACAGATTCAGTCTATACCTTTTGAGCTCTTGTTTCTTACTCCTAATGTTTGTTTTTACATTTTATTATTAAAGCTAATGTTCATGTCTCATGCATCGGTAGCTATAACAGATTCAGTCTATACCTTTTGAGGTCTTGTTTCTTACTCCTAATGTTTGTTTAACATTTTATTATTAAAGCTAATGTGCATGTCTCATACATCGGTAGCTATAACAGATTCAGACTATACCTTTTGAGGTCTTGTTTCTTACTCCTAATGTTTGTTTAACATTTTATTATTAAAGCTAATGTGCATGTCTCATGCATCGGTAGCTATAACAGATTCAGACTATACCTTTTGAGGTCTTGTTTCTTACTCCTAATGTTTGTTTAACATTTTATTATTAAAGCTAATGTTCATGTCTCATACATCGGTAGCTATAACAGATTCAGTCTATACCTTTTGAGGTCTTGTTTCTTACTCCTAATGTTTGTTTAACATTTTATTATTAAAGCTAATGTTCATGTCTCATACATCGGTAGCTATAACAGATTCAGACTATACCTTTTGAGGTCTTGTTTCTTACTCCTAATGTTTGTTTAACATTTTATTATTAAAGCTAATGTGCATGTCTCATGCATCGGTAGCTATAACAGATTCAGACTATACCTTTTGAGCTCTTGTTTCTTACTCCTAATGTTTGTTTAACATTTTATTATTAAAGCTAATGTGCATGTCTCATGCATCGGTAGCTATAACAGATTCAGACTATACCTTTTGAGGTCTTGTTTCTTACTCCTAATGTTTGTTTAACATTTTATTATTAAAGCTAATGTTCATGTCTCATACATCGGTAGCTATAACAGATTCAGACTATACCTTTTGAGGTCTTGTTTCTTACTCCTAATGTTTGTTTAACATTTTATTATTAAAGCTAATGTTCATGTCTCATACATCGGTAGCTATAACAGATTCAGACTATACCTTTTGAGCTCTTGTTTCTTACTCCTAATGTTTGTTTAACATTTTATTATTAAAGCTAATGTGCATGTCTCATGCATCGGTAGCTATAACAGATTCAGTCTATACCTTTTGAGGTCTTGTTTCTTACTCCTAATGTTTGTTTAACATTTTATTATTAAAGCTAATGTTCATGTCTCATACATCGGTAGCTATAACAGATTCAGTCTATACCTTTTGAGGTCTTGTTTCTTACTCCTAATGTTTGTTTAACATTTTATTATTAAAGCTAATGTGCATGTCTCATGCATCGGTAGCTATAACAGATTCAGACTATACCTTTTGAGGTCTTGTTTCTTACTCCTAATGTTTGTTTAACATTTTATTATTAAAGCTAATGTTCATGTCTCATACATCGGTAGCTATAACAGATTCAGTCTATACCTTTTGAGGTCTTGTTTCTTACTCCTAATGTTTGTTTAACATTTTATTATTAAAGCTAATGTTCATGTCTCATACATCGGTAGCTATAACAGATTCAGACTATACCTTTTGAGGTCTTGTTTCTTACTCCTAATGTTTGTTTAACATTTTATTATTAAAGCTAATGTTCATGTCTCATACATCGGTAGCTATAACAGATTCAGACTATACCTTTTGAGGTCTTGTTTCTTACTCCTAATGTTTGTTTAACATTTTATTATTAAAGCTAATGTTCATGTCTCATACATCGGTAGCTATAACAGATTCAGACTATACCTTTTGAGCTCTTGTTTCTTACTCTTAATGTTTGTTTAACATTTTATTATTAAAGCTAATGTTCATGTCTCATACATCGGTAGCTATAACAGATTCAGTCTATACCTTTTGAGGTCTTGTTTCTTACTCCTAATGTTTGTTTAACATTTTATTATTAAAGCTAATGTTCATGTCTCATACATCGGTAGCTATAACAGATTCAGTCTATACCTTTTGAGGTCTTGTTTCTTACTCCTAATGTTTGTTTAACATTTTATTATTAAAGCTAATGTTCATGTCTCATACATCGGTAGCTATAACAGATTCAGTCTATACCTTTTGAGGTCTTGTTTCTTACTCCTAATGTTTGTTTAACATTTTATTATTAAAGCTAATGTTCATGTCTCATACATCGGTAGCTATAACAGATTCAGACTATACCTTTTGAGGTCTTGTTTCTTACTCCTAATGTTTGTTTAACATTTTATTATTAAAGCTAATGTTCATGTCTCATACATCGGTAGCTATAACAGATTCAGACTATACCTTTTGAGCTCTTGTTTCTTACTCCTAATGTTTGTTTAACATTTTATTATTAAAGCTAATGTGCATGTCTCATGCATAGGTAGCTATAACAGATTCAGTCTATACCTTTTGAGCTCTTGTTTCTTACTCCTAATGTTTGTTTTTACATTTTATTATTAAAGCTAATGTTCATGTCTCATGCATCGGTAGCTATAACAGATTCAGTCTATACCTTTTGAGGTCTTGTTTCTTACTCCTAATGTTTGTTTAACATTTTATTATTAAAGCTAATGTGCATGTCTCATACATCGGTAGCTATAACAGATTCAGACTATACCTTTTGAGGTCTTGTTTCTTACTCCTAATGTTTGTTTAACATTTTATTATTAAAGCTAATGTGCATGTCTCATGCATCGGTAGCTATAACAGATTCAGACTATACCTTTTGAGGTCTTGTTTCTTACTCCTAATGTTTGTTTAACATTTTATTATTAAAGCTAATGTTCATGTCTCATACATCGGTAGCTATAACAGATTCAGTCTATACCTTTTGAGGTCTTGTTTCTTACTCCTAATGTTTGTTTAACATTTTATTATTAAAGCTAATGTTCATGTCTCATACATCGGTAGCTATAACAGATTCAGACTATACCTTTTGAGGTCTTGTTTCTTACTCCTAATGTTTGTTTAACATTTTATTATTAAAGCTAATGTGCATGTCTCATGCATCGGTAGCTATAACAGATTCAGACTATACCTTTTGAGGTCTTGTTTCTTACTCCTAATGTTTGTTTAACATTTTATTATTAAAGCTAATGTTCATGTCTCATACATCGGTAGCTATAACAGATTCAGACTATACCTTTTGAGGTCTTGTTTCTTACTCCTAATGTTTGTTTAACATTTTATTATTAAAGCTAATGTTCATGTCTCATACATCGGTAGCTATAACAGATTCAGACTATACCTTTTGAGCTCTTGTTTCTTACTCCTAATGTTTGTTTAACATTTTATTATTAAAGCTAATGTGCATGTCTCATGCATCGGTAGCTATAACAGATTCAGTCTATACCTTTTGAGGTCTTGTTTCTTACTCCTAATGTTTGTTTAACATTTTATTATTAAAGCTAATGTTCATGTCTCATACATCGGTAGCTATAACAGATTCAGTCTATACCTTTTGAGGTCTTGTTTCTTACTCCTAATGTTTGTTTAACATTTTATTATTAAAGCTAATGTGCATGTCTCATGCATCGGTAGCTATAACAGATTCAGACTATACCTTTTGAGGTCTTGTTTCTTACTCCTAATGTTTGTTTAACATTTTATTATTAAAGCTAATGTTCATGTCTCATACATCGGTAGCTATAACAGATTCAGTCTATACCTTTTGAGGTCTTGTTTCTTACTCCTAATGTTTGTTTAACATTTTATTATTAAAGCTAATGTTCATGTCTCATACATCGGTAGCTATAACAGATTCAGACTATACCTTTTGAGGTCTTGTTTCTTACTCCTAATGTTTGTTTAACATTTTATTATTAAAGCTAATGTGCATGTCTCATGCATCGGTAGCTATAACAGATTCAGACTATACCTTTTGAGCTCTTGTTTCTTACTCCTAATGTTTGTTTAACATTTTATTATTAAAGCTAATGTGCATGTCTCATGCATCGGTAGCTATAACAGATTCAGACTATACCTTTTGAGGTCTTGTTTCTTACTCCTAATGTTTGTTTAACATTTTATTATTAAAGCTAATGTTCATGTCTCATACATCGGTAGCTATAACAGATTCAGACTATACCTTTTGAGGTCTTGTTTCTTACTCCTAATGTTTGTTTAACATTTTATTATTAAAGCTAATGTTCATGTCTCATACATCGGTAGCTATAACAGATTCAGACTATACCTTTTGAGCTCTTGTTTCTTACTCCTAATGTTTGTTTAACATTTTATTATTAAAGCTAATGTGCATGTCTCATGCATCGGTAGCTATAACAGATTCAGTCTATACCTTTTGAGGTCTTGTTTCTTACTCCTAATGTTTGTTTAACATTTTATTATTAAAGCTAATGTTCATGTCTCATACATCGGTAGCTATAACAGATTCAGTCTATACCTTTTGAGGTCTTGTTTCTTACTCGTAATGTTTGTTTAACATTTTATTATTAAAGCTAATGTTCATGTCTCATACATCGGTAGCTATAACAGATTCAGTCTATACCTTTTGAGGTCTTGTTTCTTACTCCTAATGTTTGTTTAACATTTTATTATTAAAGCTAATGTTCATGTCTCATACATCGGTAGCTATAACAGATTCAGTCTATACCTTTTGAGGTCTTGTTTCTTACTCCTAATGTTTGTTTAACATTTTATTATTAAAGCTAATGTTCATGTCTCATACATCGGTAGCTATAACAGATTCAGACTATACCTTTTGAGGTCTTGTTTCTTACTCCTAATGTTTGTTTAACATTTTATTATTAAAGCTAATGTTCATGTCTCATGCATCGGTAGCTATAACAGATTCAGTCTATACCTTTTGAGGTCTTGTTTCTTACTCCTAATGTTTGTTTAACATTTTATTATTAAAGCTAATGTTCATGTCTCATACATCGGTAGCTATAACAGATTCAGACTATACCTTTTGAGGTCTTGTTTCTTACTCCTAATGTTTGTTTAACATTTTATTATTAAAGCTAATGTTCATGTCTCATACATCGGTAGCTATAACAGATTCAGACTATACCTTTTGAGGTCTTGTTTCTTACTCCTAATGTTTGTTTAACATTTTATTATTAAAGCTAATGTTCATGTCTCATACATCGGTAGCTATAACAGATTCAGACTATACCTTTTGAGCTCTTGTTTCTTACTCCTAATGTTTGTTTAACATTTTATTATTAAAGCTAATGTTCATGTCTCATGCATCGGTAGCTATAACAGATTCAGTCTATACCTTTTGAGGTCTTGTTTCTTACTCCTAATGTTTGTTTAACATTTTATTATTAAAGCTAATGTTCATGTCTCATACATCGGTAGCTATAACAGATTCAGACTATACCTTTTGAGCTCTTGTTTCTTACTCCTAATGTTTGTTTAACATTTTATTATTAAAGCTAATGTTCATGTCTCATGCATCGGTAGCTATAACAGATTCAGACTATACCTTTTGAGGTCTTGTTTCTTACTCCTAATGTTTGTTTAACATTTTATTATTAAAGCTAATGTTCATGTCTCATACATCGGTAGCTATAACAGATTCAGTCTATACCTTTTGAGGTCTTGTTTCTTACTCCTAATGTTTGTTTAACATTTTATTATTAAAGCTAATGTTCATGTCTCATACATCGGTAGCTATAACAGATTCAGACTATACCTTTTGAGCTCTTGTTTCTTACTCCTAATGTTTGTTTAACATTTTATTATTAAAGCTAATGTTCATGTCTCATACATCGGTACCTATAACAGATTCAGACTATACCTTTTGAGGTCTTGTTTCTTACTCCTAATGTTTGTTTAACATTTTATTATTAAAGCTAATGTTCATGTCTCATACATCGGTAGCTATAACAGATTCAGACTATACCTTTTGAGGTCTTGTTTCTTACTCCTAATGTTTGTTTAACATTTTATTATTAAAGCTAATGTTCATGTCTCATGCATCGGTAGCTATAACAGATTCAGACTATACCTTTTGAGCTCTTGTTTCTTACTCCTAATGTTTGTTTAACATTTTATTATTAAAGCTAATGTTCATGTCTCATACATCGGTAGCTATAACAGATTCAGTCTATACCTTTTGAGGTCTTGTTTCTTACTCCTAATGTTTGTTTAACATTTTATTATTAAAGCTAATGTTCATGTCTCATACATCGGTACCTATAACAGATTCAGACTATACCTTTTGAGGTCTTGTTTCTTACTCCTAATGTTTGTTTAACATTTTATTATTAAAGCTAATGTTCATGTCTCATACATCGGTAGCTATAACAGATTCAGACTATACCTTTTGAGGTCTTGTTTCTTACTCCTAATGTTTGTTTAACATTTTATTATTAAAGCTAATGTTCATGTCTCATACATCGGTAGCTATAACAGATTCAGACTATACCTTTTGAGCTCTTGTTTCTTACTCCTAATGTTTGTTTAACATTTTATTATTAAAGCTAATGTTCATGTCTCATACATCGGTACCTATAACAGATTCAGACTATACCTTTTGAGCTCTTGTTTCTTACTCCTAATGTTTGTTTAACATTTTATTATTAAAGCTAATGTGCATGTCTCATGCATCGGTAGCTATAACAGATTCAGACTATACCTTTTGAGGTCTTGTTTCTTACTCCTAATGTTTGTTTAACATTTTATTATTAAAGCTAATGTTCATGTCTCATACATCGGTAGCTATAACAGATTCAGTCTATACCTTTTGAGGTCTTGTTTCTTACTCCTAATGTTTGTTTAACATTTTATTATTAAAGCTAATGTTCATGTCTCATACATCGGTAGCTATAACAGATTCAGACTATACCTTTTGAGCTCTTGTTTCTTACTCCTAATGTTTGTTTAACATTTTATTATTAAAGCTAATGTTCATGTCTCATACATCGGTAGCAATAACAGATTCAGACTATACCTTTTGAGCTCTTGTTTCTTACTCCTAATGTTTGTTTAACATTTTATTATTAAAGCTAATGTGCATGTCTCATGCATCGGTAGCTATAACAGATTCAGACTATACCTTTTGAGGTCTTGTTTCTTACTCCTAATGTTTGTTTAACATTTTATTATTAAAGCTAATGTGCATGTCTCATGCATCAGTAGCTATAACAGATTCAGACTATACCTTTTGAGGTCTTGTTTCTTACTCCTAATGTTTGTTTAACATTTTATTATTAAAGCTAATGTTCATGTCTCATACATCGGTAGCTATAACAGATTCAGACTATACCTTTTGAGCTCTTGTTTCTTACTCCTAATGTTTGTTTAACATTTTATTATTAAAGCTAATGTGCATGTCTCATGCATCGGTAGCTATAACAGATTCAGTCTATACCTTTTGAGGTCTTGTTTCTTACTCCTAATGTTTGTTTAACATTTTATTATTAAAGCTAATGTTCATGTCTCATACATCGGTAGCTATAACAGATTCAGTCTATACCTTTTGAGGTCTTGTTTCTTACTCCTAATGTTTGTTTAACATTTTATTATTAAAGCTAATGTTCATGTCTCATACATCGGTAGCTATAACAGATTCAGTCTATACCTTTTGAGGTCTTGTTTCTTACTCCTAATGTTTGTTTAACATTTTATTATTAAAGCTAATGTTCATGTCTCATACATCGGTAGCTATAACAGATTCAGACTATACCTTTTGAGGTCTTGTTTCTTACTCCTAATGTTTGTTTAACATTTTATTATTAAAGCTAATGTGCATGTTTCATGCATCGGTAGCTATAACAGATTCAGTCTATACCTTTTGAGGTCTTGTTTCTTACTCCTAATGTTTGTTTAACATTTTATTATTAAAGCTAATGTTCATGTCTCATACATCGGTATCTATAACAGATTCAGTCTATACCTTTTGAGGTCTTGTTTCTTACTCCTAATGTTTGTTTAACATTTTATTATTAAAGCTAATGTGCATGTCTCATACATCGGTAGCTATAACAGATTCAGACTATACCTTTTGAGGTCTTGTTTCTTACTCCTAATGTTTGTTTAACATTTTATTATTAAAGCTAATGTTCATGTCTCATACATCGGTACCTATAACAGATTCAGTCTATACCTTTTGAGGTCTTGTTTCTTACTCCTAATGTTTGTTTAACATTTTATTATTAAAGCTAATGTGCATGTCTCATGCATCGGTACCTATAACAGATTCAGTCTATACCTTTTGAGGTCTTGTTTCTTACTCCTAATGTTTGTTTAACATTTTATTATTAAAGCTAATGTGCATGTCTCATGCATCGGTAGCTATAACAGATTCAGACTATACCTTTTGAGGTCTTGTTTCTTACTCCTAATGTTTGTTTAACATTTTATTATTAAAGCTAATGTTCATGTCTCATGCATCGGTAGCTATAACAGATTCAGTCTATACCTTTTGAGGTCTTGTTTCTTACTCCTAATGTTTGTTTAACATTTTATTATTAAAGCTAATGTTCATGTCTCATACATCGGTAGCTATAACAGATTCAGACTATACCTTTTGAGGTCTTGTTTCTTACTCCTAATGTTTGTTTAACATTTTATTATTAAAGCTAATGTGCATGTCTCATACATCGGTAGCTATAACAGATTCAGACTATACCTTTTGAGGTCTTGTTTCTTACTCCTAATGTTTGTTTAACATTTTATTATTAAAGCTAATGTGCATGTCTCATGCATCGGTAGCTATAACAGATTCAGACTATACCTTTTGAGGTCTTGTTTCTTACTCCTAATGTTTGTTTAACATTTTATTATTAAAGCTAATGTTCATGTCTCATACATCGGTAGCTATAACAGATTCAGACTATACCTTTTGAGGTCTTGTTTCTTACTCCTAATGTTTGTTTAACATTTTATTATTAAAGCTAATGTGCATGTCTCATACATCGGTAGCTATAACAGATTCAGACTATACCTTTTGAGGTCTTGTTTCTTACTCCTAATGTTTGTTTAACATTTTATTATTAAAGCTAATGTCCATGTCTCATGCATCGGTAGCTATAACAGATTCAGACTATACCTTTTGAGGTCTTGTTTCTTACTCCTAATGTTTGTTTAACATTTTATCATTAAAGCTAATGTTCATGTCTCATACATCGGTAGCTATAACAGATTCAGTCTATACCTTTTGAGCTCTTGTTTCTTACTCCTAATGTTTGTTTAACATTTTATCATTAAAGCTAATGTTCATGTCTCATACATCGGTAGCTATAACAGATTCAGACTATACCTTTTGAGGTCTTGTTTCTTACTCCTAATGTTTGTTTAACATTTTATTATTAAAGCTAATGTGCATGTCTCATGCATCGGTAGCTATAACAGATTCAGACTATACCTTTTGAGGTCTTGTTTCTTACTCCTAATGTTTGTTTTACATTTTATTATTAAAGCTAATGTGCATGTCTCATACATCGGTAGCTATAACAGATTCAGACTATTCCTTTTGAGGTCTTGTTTCTTACTCCTAATGTTTGTTTAACATTTTATTATTAAAGCTAATGTGCATGTCTCATGCATCGGTAGCTATAACAGATTCAGACTATACCTTTTGAGGTCATGTTTCTTACTCCTAATGTTTGTTTAACATTTTATTATTAAAGCTAATGTTCATGTCTCATACATCGGTAGCTATAACAGATTCAGACTATACCTTTTGAGGTCTTGTTTCTTACTCCTAATGTTTGTTTAACATTTTATTATTAAAGCTAATGTGCATGTCTCATACATCGGTAGCTATAACAGATTCAGACTATACCTTTTGAGCTCTTGTTTCTTACTCCTAATGTTTGTTTAACATTTTATTATTAAAGCTAATGTGCATGTCTCATGCATCGGTAGCTATAACAGATTCAGACTATACCTTTTGAGGTCTTGTTTCTTACTCCTAATGTTTGTTTAACATTTTATCATTAAAGCTAATGTTCATGTCTCATACATCGGTAGCTATAACAGATTCAGACTATACCTTTTGAGGTCTTGTTTCTGACTCCTAATGTTTGTTTAACATTTTATTATTAAAGCTAATGTTCATGTCTCATGCATAGGTAGCTATAACAGATTCAGACTATACCTTTTGAGCTCTTGTTTCTTACTCCTAATGTTTGTTTAACATTTAATTATTAAAGCTAATGTTCATGTCTCATACATTGGTAGCTATAACAGATTCAGTCTATACCTTTTGAGGTCTTGTTTCTTACTCCTAATGTTTGTTTAACATTTTATTATTAAAGCTAATGTTCATGTCTCATACATCGGTAGCTATAACAGATTCAGACTATACCTTTTGAGCTCTTGTTTCTTACTCCTAATGTTTGTTTAATATTTAATTATTAAAGCTAATGTTCATGTCTCATACATCGGTAGCTATAACAGATTCAGACTATACCTTTTGAGGTCTTGTTTCTTACTCCTAATGTTTGTTTAACATTTTATTATTAAAGCTAATGTTCATGTCTCATACATCGGTAGCTATAACAGATTCAGATTATACCTTTTGAGCTCTTGTTTCTTACTCCTAATGTTTGTTTAACATTTAATTATTAAAGCTAATGTTCATGTCTCATACATCGGTAGCTATAACAGATTCAGACTATACCTTTTGAGGTCTTGTTTCTTACTCCTAATGTTTGTTTAACATTTTATTATTAAAGCTAATGTTCATGTCTCATACATCGGTAGCTATAACAGATTCAGACTATACCTTTTGAGGTCTTGTTTCTTACTCCTAATGTTTGTTTAACATTTTATTATTAAAGCTAATGTTCATGTCTCATGCATCGGTAGCTATAACAGATTCAGACTATACCTTTTGAGGTCTTGTTTCTTACTCCTAATGTTTGTTTAACATTTTATTATTAAAGCTAATGTTCATGTCTCATGCATCGGTAGCTATAACAGATTCAGACTATACCTTTTGAGGTCTTGTTTCTTACTCCTAATGTTTGTTTAACATTTTATTATTAAAGCTAATGTTCATGTCTCATGCATCGGTAGCTATAACAGATTCAGACTATACCTTTTGAGGTCTTGTTTCTTACTCCTAATGTTTGTTTAACATTTTATTATTAAAGCTAATGTTCATGTCTCATACATCGGTAGCTATAACAGATTCAGACTATACCTTTTGAGGTCTTGTTTCTTACTCCTAATGTTTGTTTAACATTTTATTATTAAAGCTAATGTTCATGTCTCATACATCGGTAGCTATAACAGATTCAGACTATACCTTTTGAGGTCTTGTTTCTTACTCCTAATGTTTGTTTAACATTTTATTATTAAAGCTAATGTTCATGTCTCATACATCGGTAGCTATAACAGATTCAGACTATACCTTTTGAGCTCTTGTTTCTTACTCCTAATGTTTGTTTAACATTTTATTATTAAAGCTAATGTTAATGTTTCATACATCGGTAGCTATAACAGATTCAGACTATACCTTTTGAGGTCTTGTTTCTTACTCTTAATGTTTGTTTAACATTTTATTATTAAAGCTAATGTTCATGTCTCATACATCGGTAGCTATAACAGATTCAGACTATACCTTTTGAGCTCTTGTTTCTTACTCCTAATGTTTGTTTAACATTTAATTATTAAAGCTAATGTGCATGTCTCATGCATCGGTAGCTATAACAGATTCAGTCTATACCTTTTGAGCTCTTGTTTCTTACTCCTAATGTTTGTTTAACATTTAATTATTAAAGCTAATGTGCATGTCTCATACATCGGTAGCTATAACAGATTCAGTCTATACCTTTTGAGGTCTTGTTTCTTACTCCTAATGTTTGTTTAACATTTTATTATTAAAGCTAATGTTCATGTCTCATGCATCGGTAGCTATAACAGATTCAGACTATACCTTTTGAGGTCTTGTTTCTTACTCCTAATGTTTGTTTAACATTTTATTATTAAAGCTAATGTTCATGTCTCATACATCTGTAGCTATAACAGATTCAGACTATACCTTTTGAGGTCTTGTTTCTTACTCCTAATGTTTGTTTAACATTTTATTATTAAAGCTAATGTTCATGTCTCATACATCGGTAGCTATAACAGATTCAGACTATACCTTTTGAGCTCTTGTTTCTTACTCTTAATGTTTGTTTAACATTTTATTATTAAAGCTAATGTTCATGTCTCATGCATCGGTAGCTATAACAGATTCAGACTATACCTTTTGAGGTCTTGTTTCTTACTCCTAATGTTTGTTTAACATTTTATTATTAAAGCTAATGTTCATGTCTCATGCATCGGTAGCTATAACAGATTCAGACTATACCTTTTGAGGTCTTGTTTCTTACTCCTAATGTTTGTTTAACATTTTATTATTAAAGCTAATGTTCATATCTCATGCATCGGTAGCTATAACAGATTCAGTCTATACCTTTTGAGGTCTTGTTTCTTACTCCTAATGTTTGTTTAACATTTTATTATTAAAGCTAATGTTCATGTCTCATGCATCGGTAGCTATAACAGATTCAGACTATACCTTTTGAGGTCTTGTTTCTTACTCCTAATGTTTGTTTAACATTTTATTATTAAAGCTAATGTGCATGTCTCATACATCGGTAGCTATAACAGATTCAGATTATACCTTTTGAGCTCTTGTTTCTTACTCCTAATGTTTGTTTAACATTTTATTATTAAAGCTAATGTTCATGTCTCATGCATCGGTAGCTATAACAGATTCAGACTATACCTTTTGAGGTCTTGTTTCTTACTCCTAATGTTTGTTTAACATTTTATTATTAAAGCTAATGTTAATGTTTCATACATCGGTAGCTATAACAGATTCAGACTATACCTTTTGAGGTCTTGTTTCTTACTCTTAATGTTTGTTTAACATTTTATTATTAAAGCTAATGTTCATGTCTCATACATCGGTAGCTATAACAGATTCAGACTATACCTTTTGAGGTCTTGTTTCTTACTCCTAATGTTTGTTTAACATTTAATTATTAAAGCTAATGTGCATGTCTCATACATCGGTAGCTATAACAGATTCAGTCTATACCTTTTGAGCTCTTGTTTCTTACTCCTAATGTTTGTTTAACATTTAATTATTAAAGCTAATGTGCATGTCTCATACATCGGTAGCTATAACAGATTCAGTCTATACCTTTTGAGGTCTTGTTTCTTACTCCTAATGTTTGTTTAACATTTTATTATTAAAGCTAATGTGCATGTCTCATACATCGGTAGCTATAACAGATTCAGACTATACCTTTTGAGCTCTTGTTTCTTACTCTTAATGTTTGTTTAACATTTTATTATTAAAGCTAATGTTCATGTCTCATGCATCGGTAGCTATAACAGATTCAGACTATACCTTTTGAGGTCTTGTTTCTTACTCCTAATGTTTGTTTAACATTTTATTATTAAAGCTAATGTTCATGTCTCATACATCGGTAGCTATAACAGATTCAGACTATACCTTTTGAGGTCTTGTTTCTTACTCCTAATGTTTGTTTAACATTTTATTATTAAAGCTAATGTTCATGTCTCATACATCGGTAGCTATAACAGATTCAGTCTATACCTTTTGAGGTCTTGTTTCTTACTCCTAATGTTTGTTTAACATTTTATTATTAAAGCTAATGTTCATGTCTCATACATCGGTAGCTATAACAGATTCAGACTATACCTTTTGAGGTCTTGTTTCTGACTCCTAATGTTTGTTTAACATTTTATTATTAAAGCTAATGTTCATGTCTCATACATCGGTACCTATAACAGATTCAGACTATACCTTTTGAGCTCTTGTTTCTTACTCCTAATGTTTGTTTAACATTTTATTATTAAAGCTAATGTTCATGTCTCATACATTGGTAGCTATAACAGATTCAGACTATACCTTTTGAGGTCTTGTTTCTTACTCCTAATGTTTGTTTAACATTTTATTATTAAAGCTAATGTGCATGTCTCATACATCGGTAGCTATAACAGATTCAGACTATACCTTTTGAGGTCTTGTTTCTTACTCCTAATGTTTGTTTAACATTTTATTATTAAAGCTAATGTGCATGTCTCATACATCGGTACCTATAACAGATTCAGTCTATACCTTTTGAGCTCTTGTTTCTTACTCCTAATGTTTGTTTAACATTTAATTATTAAAGCTAATGTGCATGTCTCATACATCGGTAGCTATAACAGATTCAGACTATACCTTTTGAGCTCTTGTTTCTTACTCCTAATGTTTGTTTAACATTTAATTATTAAAGCTAATGTTCATGTCTCATACATCGGTAGCTATAACAGATTCAGTCTATACCTTTTGAGGTCTTGTTTCTTACTCCTAATGTTTGTTTAACATTTTATTATTAAAGCTAATGTTCATGTCTCATACATCGGTAGCTATAACAGATTCAGTCTATACCTTTTGAGGTCTTGTTTCTTACTCCTAATGTTTGTTTAACATTTTATTATAAAAGCTAATGTGCATGTCTCATACATCGGTAGCTATAACAGATTCAGTCTATACCTTTTGAGGTCTTGTTTCTTACTCCTAATGTTTGTTTAACATTTTATTATTAAAGCTAATGTTCATGTCTCATACATCGGTAGCTATAACAGATTCAGACTATACCTTTTGAGGTCTTGTTTCTTACTCCTAATGTTTGTTTAACATTTTATTATTAAAGCTAATGTTCATGTCTCATACATCGGTAGCTATAACAGATTCAGACTATACCTTTTGAGGTCTTGTTTCTTACTCCTAATGTTTGTTTAACATTTTATTATTAAAGCTAATGTTCATGTCTCATACATTGGTAGCTATAACAGATTCAGACTATACCTTTTGAGGTCTTGTTTCTTACTCCTAATGTTTGTTTAACATTTTATTATTAAAGCTAATGTTCATGTCTCATGCATCGGTAGCTATAACAGATTCAGACTATACCTTTTGAGCTCTTGTTTCTTACTCCTAATGTTTGTTTAACATTTTATTATTAAAGCTAATGTTCATGTCTCATACATCGGTAGCTATAACAGATTCAGACTATACCTTTTGAGCTCTTGTTTCTTACTCCTAATGTTTGTTTAACATTTTATTATTAAAGCTAATGTTCATGTCTCATACATCGGTAGCTATAACAGATTCAGACTATACCTTTTGAGGTCTTGTTTCTTACTCCTAATGTTTGTTTAACATTTAATTATTAAAGCTAATGTTCATGTCTCATACATCGGTAGCTATAACAGATTCAGACTATACCTTTTGAGGTCTTGTTTCTTACTCCTAATGTTTGTTTAACATTTAATTATTAAAGCTAATGTTCATGTCTCATACATCGGTAGCTATAACAGATTCAGTCTATACCTTTTGAGGTCTTGTTTCTTACTCCTAATGTTTGTTTAACATTTAATTATTAAAGCTAATGTGCATGTCTCATACATTGGTAGCTATAACAGATTCAGACTATACCTTTTGAGGTCTTGTTTCTTACTCCTAATGTTTGTTTAACATTTTATTATTAAAGCTAATGTTCATGTCTCATACATTGGTAGCTATAACAGATTCAGTCTATACCTTTTGGGCTCTTGTTTCTTACTCTTATTGTTTGCTTTACATTTTGCTTTCCATTCTTTTGAGTGGTGTGTACACGAAGAGGGTCATTCCGGAAACGCGTCGTGCGCATCAAATTAGATATAACTATATAACTAGTGTCTCTGCAGTTGTTCATTCAACCTATGCCAATATTTAAAAAAATATATATATAAAAGGTGAAAAAGATTGTTGGCATAGGTTGAATAGGTTAATTGTTATATAAACATGTTTAATTAGTGTAAAATCGGGGGAGATGTCAATGTCCACACTTAATTTTTAGTGTAAGGTTGTCTTGTTTTTGTGTGAGTATTGAGTGAATAAACTAAGTAGGTATATAAAATCATATCTTATGGAAATAACAAACAAAAAATCAGTATATCAGCACATATATTTAATATCAAACTTTATAAAAGTAATTAGGATATTATAAGTACATATATTTTAACATCAATCATTATGAAAATAAAATAGGATAATATAAGCATATATATTTTTATATCATACTTCATGTAAATAAATTAGGATATTATAAGCAGATATTTTTTTTTTTGATCATACTTCAAATTATCTTATAAATAATTAGCTTGGAGTGAGCTGAATTATCTTGTGATTAATTAGCTTGGAGTGAGCAAAAATATTCTTCAAAGTTATGATAATTCTATAAATAAATATTATTAAAAACTTTTGAATTTAGATTTTAAGAAAATTGCTTAATTGCATGAGTATCATATAATATTTTGAATTCATACATTTTAAAAAGATTGTTTATTTAAATTATTCTAAAATTTTACATTTTCATCTTTATTATTTACAGATTTTTTTTTAATTTTACCAGATTTTTATTTAATGAAATATATAATAAATTTTTACAAAAGTTTAATTTTTTTTTCTTCAAGTTGTTAAATTTTAACAGACTTATTCTTATATTTTTAGATTGTTTTTTGTTTAGTTTAGGTTTTTTTTTTATAATAAATTTCACTTTTGAGACCTTTTTACAAAAGTTTAATTATTTTTTTTCCAAGTTGGTAAATTTTAACAGACTTATTCTTATATTTTTAGATTGTTTTTTTTTGTTTTTTTGTTTTTTTATAATAAATTTCACCTTTGGGACCTGCATTTCCAAATTTACTTACCTGTAACTGTCATTAATTGTTATATAAACACCTGTAATATAATGTTTGTTGGCATACCTTGAATATGATATTTCAAAATGTTGGCGTAGGTTGAAGACACCAT
This sequence comes from Bathymodiolus septemdierum, assembly GCA_963383655.1. NCBI lineage: Eukaryota > Metazoa > Mollusca > Bivalvia > Mytilida > Modiolidae > Bathymodiolus > Bathymodiolus septemdierum. Next base: position 73,325,052 of record OY726517.1, read on the forward strand.
CTGCAGTCTATATAATACTAGAGATGTTCATTGATTGTGATGTCAGTTCTTTCTTTTAGAATCGACATAAAATATGCGTTATTATATAGCAATATTTATACAATAATATTGTGTTGTCCATGTTATATGCCGAAATGTGTCCCAAGGTTAGAAGGCATAATGCACGACCGGGGATGCCTTTTAACCTTGAGACATATTTCGACATATTATTGTTATTATTACTCTGAATGTCTTTGGTGATTTAAAAAAAATGAAATTTGTCTCAAATGTATTGATAGCATAAAGATTGGCAAATAATATTCATTTAAATGCAAGAAATATTTAATTTCAACAATAACAATGAACTGTCAAATATTTAATTCCCAAACCTGGAACTGGCCATTGTTTTGATAGACGACAGCATGAACGTTAAAGAAAAACGTATAATCAATACATTGTAAATTGTACACTGTTAAAAACGCTCAGGTGATCCCGTTTAGACCCCGCCTATTTAAATGACGTATCATTGTTCTAAGCTCCGCCCATCAGCATAGTAATGACTCCAACAATAGTACTATGCGAGTGCATAGTACAACGACGCTATTCATTCTTTGTAAAATTATGTTTCGATAATATCATGTCAATTATAATGAAAGTTTCTTACATGAAGAGTAATAGTACTTAATAAAAATGTAGTGCATGCGACGCGTTTCTGGAATAATTTTCATCAAATACACTCAAAATAGAAAGATTGGAAAGCCAAATAATCTTAAAGTATTTGGGAGCAAGTAAACCAAATATCCTAAGCATGAAGCCAGGATAATGTCACCTATGTATGAAGGAGGAGAACCTTAGATTTGATAATAATTACTTTATTTGGGAACCGTAAATTTCAATAATACATATACACATGTATCTAATATAACATACTGACTACTGAGCGCATGATGCCCTTCACCAGCAGATGTTTGTTACTACTGAGCGCATGATGCCCTTCATCAGCAGATGTTTGTTACTACTGAGCGCATGATGCCCTTCATCAGCAGATGTTTGTTACTACTGAGCGCATGATGCCCTTCACCAGCAGATGTTTGTTACTACTGAGCGCATGATGCCCTTCATCAGCAGATGTTTGTTACTACTGAGCGCATGATGCCCTTCATCAGCAGATGTTTGTTACTACTGAGCGCATGATGCCCTTCACCAGCAGATGTTTGGACCCAATAATACTAATAACAACGTAGATATAAACTTTAGTGCGTACGGCGGTCTTGTTTTCAGATGATTGAATGATTGATTTTTGGTGTTTAATGCCACTTTCAGCAATATTTCAGCTATATCATGGCGACCAATTGTAGTGGAGGAAGAAGCCGGAGTACCCAGAGAGAACCACCGACCATGGGCAAGCAACTGGTAAGCTTTATCACTTGCGGCTGTGAGTCGAGTGCACCCTTTTGTAACTTAAAAAACCGGGGGCGAACCCACGCCGTATTGGTGATAGGCTTGTATGAGTTATTAGGTAATCCAACTACCTAACTCACTGAGCCTCCCGGGCCCTTCTTGTCTTCAGCTGCAAGCTTATCTTTGATACTGATGCTAAATGATATAGATGTATCTTTCAGATAATGGCGACGAACAGAACGTGGACTTGTCAGTACTGTACATTGGTGAATGACACTTCGTGTGACATATGTGATGCATGTGAAAAGATGAATGTTCAAGAACACCTTTATGGTATTGTAGAGAATTATTATCTTCACAAGAGAACACAAGGCATGTTTTGATATTTTCATATACAATGTATTTTGTTGAATTGCATAGGGTTTACGTTTGTAATATGTGAATTGCGATCATAGGGTACCGCGGGTTCTATGGGTCTGTGTATTCACGTGCTGTTTCAATCAATTTTCTTTAGTCGCCATATTTTTAAGTTAACTACGATACCACGATACCATAGAATACCATAGAACCTGATATCCATCTCTAGTGGTCTGGTCTGAACTGATTATGGTGTTCGTGTTGTCTGAGCTGTTGTTGACGTGTTTTTTCTTTTGCCTTTATGTTTGTACTAGGCTACTTTTGTTTTTATTTGATCTGGATCTTCAATCTGATTCCTTTGATTTTGTAGCGTATGATCATGCGGCTTAGCTCTAGACGATTGGTAGCAGGGTCTCCTATATGTTGCATACCAACCACAGGCAATATACACCAGAATTGTCCTGTCTGTATTAATGCTGTCAACCTTATAAGGGTATTAAAGAGCATTAATCAATAAAAATAATGTATTGGTGTAATTAATAGGACATGTATACAATTGTCAAAAACAATTAAACAAAAAAATAAAAAAAATTTAAAACTCGACGATGACTTCTAATTATTGGTTACCAATTTCACTAATTTTACGTTCAATTAATTTTCTTGATGAAAAATAATTAGAATTTATCGATGGAAGAAAATTCAGGTAAAATTCCGAACGGTTACCAAAGAAATAGTGAAATGCATTAGCATGACATCACCAGGTCCACATGCTATGGTTCTCGTTGTCGGTATTGGTCGATTCACTAAGGAGGAACAAGATACTGTTCAACATTTTGTCGATTATTTTGGTGAAGAAATGCTTAAATATATGATTGTTCTTTTCACAAGACAAGACGAACTTTCTAAAACAAACCAGTCTATTCAGCAATATGTTGACAGTTTTCCAAATGAACTTAAGGCAATACTTCATCAATGTGAAAATCGCTATATAGCTTTTAACAATGACGCAGTAGGTCAGACACAGAGAGAGCAGGTCAGTCAATTCTTTGGTATGGTGGACTCAATGCTGACTCGTAATGGTCGTTCCTGTTACACAAATGAACTATATGCAGAGGCAGAGGTTACATTGCAGCGACGAATGCATCATCAGAAGGAAATACTAGAAAAAAAGAAACAACAAGAGAGCGAGGAAATTACACGCCGATTAGAGAAAAAGTATGAACAAGAATTGAAAAAAGAAATTCTTGAAAAAAGGAAACTTGAAGAAGCATTGAAATCAGCGAATATACAAGGAGAAAACTCTAGAGAAGACAGAAGTAATATGGAGAATAGACGAGACATGGGAAACCGTATCGATTCACTACAACAACAAGTACATGCTGTTGAGAAAGGAACTATCGAAAGGGAGAAAGAAAGATTACAGAGAGATCTTGACGAATCAAATAGGAGACATGAAAAGATATTAGAAGAAAAGAATGAAGAAATTAGAGAACACCGCAAAAGAAAGGAAATTGAATATGAAATTAAAATGAATTCTGAGAATCTTCGAAAGCATGAAAGAGATAACATTGAAAATGAAGATGGCGGTGCGCTGGACGACATTATTGGAGGTTTCAAGCGCATTTTCTCAGGCGCGGTGAAAGGTGGGAAAGGGATCCTTAAGTTCTTTGGATTTTAAATTTGCAGATTACCAGAGAACATTTATTTCAAACCCTTAACCACTTGCGGTTTATAGTTAAAATATCACCATACAAGATCCAAAATTTGTTATAACATTGTTCCTTAACGGGATATTCTATAGACGAGATATTTGATATATTAACCAGATGTGTATTTAAGTAGATCTAACAATATAGTGATGTTGTCTTTTATTGTATTATTGAATTTGAATTAGACAAACTAGACAAGATAGCTTAGAATACAACAATAATTAACTAAAAATACCAACGTATTTAGTTGTTTCTTCTATACTGATTTTACTTATTTTCTGCATTTACTGTGATATGTTAGAACAATAAATGATTCACAGATCAACAAAAGAGTAAGACTATTAAAGGACCAAAAGGAGAAGGTGACTATTGAGTATAAAGACGAAATGGAGAATACAACAATCCACTAATGACCCAATCTTATTTAAAGCAGATATCTCACTTGCTCCCACCCTTTACGCATACGTCGCAGTGTGGGAGATCTGAAGAAACCCCATTACGGCTCATATCAGAGTGACCCTATGTTTCCGTCCAATGAAAATGGCGATTGCGATACTATGAAAGTGTTGTTAAACTGTTTTCCATGCTACGACAATCCGATTGTCCGAAAAACATCACAACCGTATTTGTCATGTCGTTATATATTTATAACATAAGGCCAGTCGCATTACTTATTACCGTTCAAACAACCAGTACTAATACACCCCCACAAAACAATAAAACAAAATATCCATATGTATTTAAATGAAAACAGAACAGTAGTACAGTAGAACAGATAGGAATGTTGCTATTCGAGAAGGAAAGTTAAGTATCAAGATTTCACGATTAATATCATTATTCGGAAATGAGACACTTTCGAGATCACATGGCCACACAGTTGGGTTTTAAAGGGTTTATTAAAAAAACCGGGAGTGAATCCAGGTGCTCCAGAAGGGTTAGAAGTTCCTGCTCCACACATGACACCCATCGTGTTATTATTAAACGGCACGAACATCATCTGAAATATAAAATATATGAAACATGAGTACCCTACAAAACAAGTCGTAGCGGACATCACACCACGGACCTAAAAACGTGAACGCATATAATTTGACAACATGAACAACACGAACACCACTAAGACAAATGCAAATACGGGACAAACTCAGATGCTCCAGAAGGGTAAGCAATACCTACTCCACACGTGGTACCCATCGTGTAAATCTTGTTATAAACCCGGTGATAAGTCATGAATGAGGCGATCGTAAACTTACGAAGTAATGACTTCAACGTAACATTTAGGAAGTCTTGGCATAGTAGCTCCCTTGTTAGCAGCAGTTTATATCAAGGAAATCATGATAGGAACCACAAGTGCTGGAATACGGATCAGCTTGGAGATATATACTCCATATGCAGGTGCTGCTGGAATGTTGCTACAATCATATCAATGGAAATTTCAGAATGGGAAAATTCAAATCATCCCTTTTGTCGCAAAGTTTGGTTCTTAACCGACCCTCACTGTCAATGTCGAGGTGTAGGTCAATGTATGAAACATATACTGCTGAATTGAACGTTTGTTTGTATCATGATTGCCTATTTATAAAAGTATATTTTATGTTTGTCATGACATTTTACTAGTTTACCTCCAACACTTTAAATTGAAGTACCTGTGTCAATCAATGAAAGTGAGCAGTCATGCATATGTTTTATGAGTATCGTTTTTGCCTCGATTTCTATTTTAGGATTATATTTTGAAACTGTTCTGATTCTGGTATGTTTTGCTTTGCCTTTTATGCGTTACCATTTTTTAAAGCACCAGCTTTCATAGCTCTTTTCATCTTTTTTTTTAATGTTTTTAGTGTCTTTATAATGGTACATTTTTTGCATTAATTAGTACCGGTTTTTTCTATATTAGCTCCTTGCAAAAACTGGTCATTTGAATAGTACTTTGTCCATAAATATGTGACTACCCTTTCTAATAGATACAAACGATATGAATGGTTTTGATATATCGATATAATTCTCTAAAGAGATTGTATTTTCATACATTGGATTTCAACACAAGAGATTCTTGCAAATAGACGATTTTTCTTATGCGATTTGAAAATTTTCGGATAAAAAAATGCATTACATCAACTAAATATAATTTGATTTCAAGATCTAACGAAATATTAACATGTTTTTCAACACTTTTTAAGTTCTAATTCCTTTTGTTTCTTCATTTCAGAACCTTCTTGCTTCGTTTTCCTGAAAAATTGATAAAATAAATTAAAAAAACAGATCGTTGATTTAAAAACAAAAAAATATCTAATCATAAGATACACAAATGCTCTGTTTATACAAGTGAGTGAGTGATTGTTGTTTAGCGCCAATTCTGCTATTTTTCAGCTATATCATGGCGAGAACAAGTTAATTTTCAATGAAATGATGATGAGGTTCACTTTGTACTAGACCAACACGCTTAGTTGGATTTTTATAGTGCTAGCTCACTGAATAAGGGTAATAGCAAAATTACCGAACTCCGAACAATCTTATAAATGGAAAGTCAAAACTCATAAGTATATAAACAGAGAAAATCAGTCAACAACCGGAAAACTGTGAAAACCGTAATGACCCTGACTTGGTACAGGCATTTCTAAAGAAATGGTGGGTTGAATCAGATTTTAAAGCGCCAAACCTCCCGCTTTCATTACGGCTCAAAGTTTCCGGCTGTCACTATAACAGTATTTATAACAATACTTGAACAAAACAGGTAAAACAGTTGTCAAAGCAGCACCAAACTCAGTGAAGTAAATGTCAAAGACACTTTTACGTCACACATTGATAAAAAAAAAAATTGACATTTTTGTTGACACCTTATCTTTATACATTTTCACTATATGAAAATTCATCGTTTATAATCTTTTCTGCAGAGACGGAATATATTGCGACAAGATCTTGGTATCGGAATATAAACTTTTTAAGAGATCGAATAAGGCGAATCTTTTAATAGCTCTGGTCCAGTAGCCTGTTTCTCAGATGAAGATGACGTTTCAGGAAATCAGAATAATTGCTACTGGCCCTTGTATAACGAATCAATTGAGAGATGTAAACACCATATGCAGGAGAAGTTGGTATATTGCTGCACATATTTGGAAAATTTATGATTTTAAAATTGAAGTCGTCCCGTTTATCATAAATTTTAGTAATGATTTGACCACTGTCGTCAAATTCGAGGTATAAGTCCAAAAATGATGCGGACGAAGCGGTATCTGTGGTCTCTTTAACTTCCAGCTCTGGAGGATATATCAATGGAAGAAATTCTGCAAATCTAAAATTATTGATAGATAAAACGTCATCAATATACCTGTATGTGAAATTAAAGGCTCTAGCCTCATGAATCTTCTTATCTTTTACAAGCTTTTGAAGAAACTCCGACTCATATGAGTATAAAAATAAATTGGCTAGAAGAGGGGCACAATTCAAACAACAGTCCGCGGATAGACATGCCGCCCCACTTGGACACATTATTCTGATTCCGAACCAACCAGTCTTTGCTCTTTCTCCTTAATGCTGCGTGCTTAGCGGAGAAGCAGCAAATACCAATTTTATAGTCCTTGGTTTGACCCGACCGGGGCTCGAACCCACGATCGATCGCACTCCAGGCAAGCACGCTAACCATTACACCACCAATGCGGTTGATTCTACAAGATTTTTCAAAATGAATTACTCATTTAGAATTAAATTAATAATATAATTTATGGAATTAGAAACTCAATGAATTAAAAGTTTTGTAGTAAAAAAGATTAAAGAGAAAGTAGGAGTGCATTAATAATATTCCAAATTTTTGGTGTTTCTTAAGTATTTCCTTAGTTACAAAATACAAACGTAGTGATCTAATATAGTGCGCACGACGTGTTTCTGGAATAGAATTCGGCAGGTACGCTCAAATTCAACATATTGGAAAACCAAATAACATAAAAAAATCTTTGAGAGCAAGATAGTGAAATGGTCTAAACAGGATAGTCAAAATAGGATAAGGTCACCAATGTCTTAAAACGCCGATGTGTTGAAGCCGTATTTGTGCGTCACTTCATTTCTGGAGTAGTATTACATATAAATATATATCCTAAGCACACACACTTGACTTGGAATCAGGATAATGTGTCCGAGTGGGGCGACATGTCTATCCACGATCTGTTGCTTCAGCAAGTAACCATTATGAAAATCCAACTAAGCGTATTGTTCTAGTATAAAAAAGCGGACATCATCATCATTTTATCTCATTGAAAATTAACTTGTTTTCGCCATGAGATAGAATAAAATTGCTGAGTTTACATGAAAACAATAACTAACTCACTCAATTCGATATTTGCAAATATACGATCGACACGTCACAAAAATATGCATAGCTCGTCCCTTTTCCATGAGAATCCACATTTAGCGCTAACATGCATTGGTGGCTCTAACCTTGTATATAAACACATGACACATCATATTGAGGCCGTCGTGTTCCCAATGATATGAATTTTCCTCTGCCTATGCAATTATTGCCTGGAGCCGTTAAAGTTGTTACTTTGAATTCCAATTCAATTTTATGCGACAAAGTTTGTCAGTGGTCTGCTGCAAGATCGATGCCTCCTAGATAATTCGATAACCTCCACAAATGCAACCGACCCCATGATATAATATAACTGGATTATTGTTGAAAGTAGTAATAGAAACAATTCTTGAAAGCGGCGCCAAGTAGCCATAATCATATATAATAAATAAGGACAAATAAAACTGCCAGTGTTTCTTTGAACCAAAATAGATCTACAGAAGAACAGTAAGATTTAAACATGCACCATGCACATAAGAATATTAGAGTTGCAAACTTTCATAAAGAATTTACATTCGTTCTTTTTTATTTATAAACAAAATAAAATGATAAAGAAAGAAAAAAGAAACAATAGTCTTTCTACTCGAAAACATTTATCAAGACCCACGCAGTCAGTCCTTGGTCTAGCTCATTGATGCTGCTTGCTTAGCCGAAAAGCAGCAACTATCAATAATAATCTTTGGGTTTACCAGATTTGGGATCTAATCCATGACACACTGCTTTGTATGTATTTTTGAGGATTGATCTGCCGAACTTGAGACGAGAACAAGTTAATTTTCAATGAAATGATGATGAGGTCCACTTTGCATTAGACCAACATGCTTAGCTGGATTCTTATAGTGCTAATTCACTAAAACAACAGTCCGCGGATAGACATATCGCTCTACTCGTACGCATTATCATGATTCCGAGCCAACCACTCTTTGCTCTTACTCCTGAATGATGCATGCCTAGTGTTTAATGTATATGTTGGGTAATATTCACTCACTCGCCTAGGCATTCTACTTTTAACATGTGTTTAATGTATATGTTGGGTAATATTCACTCACTCGCCTAGGCATTCTACTTTTAACATGTGTTTAATGTATATGTTGGGTAATATTCACTCACTCGCCTAGGCATTCTACTTTTAACATGTGTTTAATGTATATGTTGGGTAATATTCACTCACTCGCCTAGGCATTCTACTTTTAAAATGTGTTTAATGTATATGTTGCTGAACATATTTGTGTATGTGTTAGATGAAAATATACGATTTAAACAAATACAATACTATACATTTACCATCCGAAAATATTCACAAAAGCTGGTGATGAAAATGTGTTATTTGATGTTTGAAAAATGTCTTACTTTCCAAAGTTTTGTCCCTCCTTTATTGTATCTGGTAATTGTTTATGTAAGGTTTCTGGCAAAAGTAGACACAGCAATCCTGCAGAAACTGAACATCCACCAAATATAACTAATGGAAGGGCTTGGCCGAATTTGCCACCAACAAGGTCACCCTGGAAATATATTTAAATGCAGTTTTTGTAGTCTTTAGAGTACCTCCTCTATGTTGAGGTACCATAACAGATAATTTTATATAATGTTTGAAAGTATAACTAGAAATGTTCTGTTTATTTTATAATCTGTTGTCCATATATGGTTGACGGTCAAAATACGGGGCACGCTTTCCAGCGATTTTGATTATATATCAGTGAATGAGTGATCGTTGTTTATTCCCAAATGGGTAATTTTCAGCTATATCATGATGATTGATTATTTGTAATCGTCTGCTGTTTTTGGATGTTGTAACAGGTGATAAAGGGAACAGTCGTCTGCTCTGTCCGTTGAAAAAGGCGATCGTTATGAATTTTGCAAATGAATGTTCGGTTATGTGATATTTTGTCTGTTTATGTTATTTTATGTTAATATTTGTAAATAGTTATCTCTGTGCCCATGCTATGCGTCGGCTTTTTGAGAATAAAGATATATAATAAGCTATAAATGAAATGTCTGATTTAAAGAAACATTAGTCCCCGAGTGTATCAACCTCCCAGTAGTCAAGGGTTATGGTTAATGGTTTATGGGTTATGGTGTTTAATACCACTTTCAACAGTTGAGGGTTTTCTCTGGTTTCCCCCACCAATAAAGCTGACCGCCACTATATAACTGAAATATTGTTGAAAGTGGTATTAATCACCATAACCCTAACCCATATTCGTACTGTATAAACATAGGAACAATAAACATGAAATATAACGTTCCTTAGATAAAGATCTGGATGAAGCCATGCAGCTACAGTATCCTGTTTCCCACGAACTAACACATACACGACATATTATATTACAAATTCATAATACTTCCATATAATATTTGCTAATTTTGTCGAATTGGGAGCAAGTATACAACCAGTACTTAAACAACCATACAATAAACAAAGATAAATACATGTAGAATAACACCAGTTTTGAAGTTCGAGACAGACATTATTACTAGTATAGCAGCAAGTCTGATAGGAATATATGTGATACTAGTGTTAATATATGTCGAGATCTACATAATCTAACATCACAATGGGTTTGATGTCACACAGATCGATAATGATCAGTATCAGAGTCAATTCATTGATGCTGCAAATATCAAAGGCAAATGCCTAAATCAGGGGCGGATCCAGGGGGCGCACCCGGCGCGCGCTCCCCTAAAATTGGAAAAAATATGATTTTTTGGCGTAAAATCGTGATTTTTCACACGAAATATCCCAAAAATTTTCGCGCCTCCTTCCGCTCGGCGCAATTTTTTTAAAGTTCTACCCCCTAACTTGAAATCCTGGATCCGCCCCTGCAAATTACCGATAATAATTCATAATTCATAAACACGAGTAAATTAAATAGAAGATATATAAGTACGCCACCCTTTTTTTTAACATTGGTAGAACATTCTTACAGATTGTGCCACATAAGGGGCAAGCATACTTCCAATTCGACCGACACACGAACTCAGTCCCATTCCACCATTTCTAACAACCGTTGGATAAAGCTCCAAAGAGTATATGTAAATAAGACCAAAGGCAGCAGCAGAGCCCATCTTTCCAATAATAGCCAACGTTAAAGTCAATGGTTGTAGCTCTGAAAACAAATCAGCTCATTATTATTCATCTTTCTGTTTACATTCCACCATTATTTAGCTACTAATCTTAGAATTAAAAAAACAATGTGTGACGGGATGGAACAAGAAACGACACTGTCATTTCTATAGGTTTAAGCTTAGGTTAATGGTGTTTTAACGCCACTTTCAGCAATATCTAAGTTATCTCGTGGCGATCAGTTCTATTGATGGAGAAATCAGGAGTACCCGAAGAAACCACCAACCTGTAAACTGTATCTCATAAAGTTGTATCGAGTACACCACGCCGTGAACGGGATTTGAACTCACAACTTTAGTAGTGATAAGCACTGATTGTATAGGTAGTTGTAAATCCAAGTACCATACGATCACGACCACGACGACCATTTATGTTTTTTCAGCTTCAATCAGCCGTTGTACTCTTATACCATGGATATTTTTTTAATAAAGTAATGTATGGAAATCCAATCTGATCAAAATCATGTTTATAAAACTCTACACTCCCCTTACATGCAACATCTGACAGAACCACATTAGAGGTCATGTTGAATTCATGATCAGCTAGTAAGACGCTGCTGGTAGAGTGCCTTTTTTATTCCATCATAAACGTAAAGCTCTCTGATTGGTTCATTTGAATATTACCTCTAATTAGGATCTGTCAGATGTTAAGGGGAGCATAGCGTATACCAGCTGATTTTAATCAGATTGCAATGGAAACCATCAAGCAATAGGGCTATGGGATACATTTCAGCTATATCCTGGCGGTCAGTTTTATTGGTGGTGGAAACATGATTACCCGGAGAAAACCACTGACCTGCCGCAAGTCACTGACAAACTTTATCACATAATGTTGTATCGAGTACACCTCGCCTGAGTTGGATTTGAACTCACAACGTATATGTGGCGATGAGCACTGATTCCATAGGTAGTGTACGATACGATCACGACCACGACGGTCCCCGTCAAACAATAAACCCACCTGGTCCTCCATATAACACTGTAAATATTGTACATAAGCAAGCTACCCCTCCAATCAGCATGCATAAACAATGGATCCTTTTCCTTCCCGATCGATTTATTGTTGCCATGACAAATAGCTTAGCTGGAATTTCCACTACGCCAAGTATAAAGAAATTTAAATAAAAATTTCCTCCGATGTTTCCAGTATGCATAGTAACACCATAGTAGACCATCGCTATTATTATCCTGAAAAAGGGGGATAAAATAATGAGTGAGTGATTAATTGTTGCTTAACCAAGATATAGCAAATAAAATATTATCAACAAATAAAAAAGTCGTTACAACATTTAAATTGTATGAGAAAGATGCGTTATTTGTGTTGAACTTTAGTTCGGCTAAAGGGGAAGCAACTAGTACAAAAACGTGGAAAAAGCGTCTAATTTTAGAATCAAGTCGGGAACTGACAACTCGTCTAATTTAGATATTGATACAAACGGATTAAGTAATAACACCTACCAATTCCATAAAAGAATCAATGTTCGTTTGGTCATCGTAAACGTTGAAAACAAATGATAAACATTGGCAGCTTTAGGTGTTTCGAGAGTTTTCTCATCAATGATTCGAGATGGTATTTTCTTTTTGTTCACTTTAGCTATCCTTTGTATTATATTTTCAGCGTCATCATATTTCCCTTGGCTGATCAACCATCTTGAAGATTCTGGTATCATCCTAGTTATAAAGAATAAAAAAGCTAAATTAATTCCTTATAGCATATTATATCACCGACTTATCGCTGGATTTTTAATCAGAGTCCGACAACAGGTACCGCTAGTGAAGCAGGAACTACTTACCCTTCTGGAAAACCTGAGTTCGTTCCGGATTTTCAGTTTGATTCGTGTTGCTCAATTTTATTCTTGCTGTGTAATGTTTTGTCTACCTTTGTTTGTCGTCCATTGTATTATGTCTCTTTCTATTTACTGTTTCTGATTACATCCCTTAGTAATCTTCCTAGAGACCGCATTTATAATGACATTGCTGGGGGTATTATTGTACTTAAGTACAAAACTGAAAGTTGAAGGAATTGTGTTATCAGTAAGAACACAGTATAGCATTTTACGAAATGATTTGAAATACTTTTATTAAAAATTAAATATTTCTATATTGATATCTATGTTGTTTTTAATGTTTTTTTAAATTACAATAATTCAATCCAGGTAACACATGGTATAGTTTTAGATAGATATGGAGAGAAGAAACACTATATAGTCCCAATCAAACGTTTTACAATACAAAGTCAATTCATCAATACAAAACAAAAGTTAGATACAGTGAGTGATTGTTGTCTAACGCCAATTCAGCAATTTTTCAGCTATATCATGGCGAGAACAAGTTAATTTTCAATGCGATGATGAAGAGGTCCGCTTTGTTCTAGACTAACACGCTGAGTTGGATTTTAATAGTACTAGCTCACGGAAACAACAGTCGGCGCATAGACATGCCGCACCACTCGGACACATTGTTCTGATTCCGAGCCAACAAGTCTTTGCTCTTTCTCTTTAATGTTGCGTGTTTAGCGGAGAAGCAATAAATACCAATTTTATAGTCTTTGGTTTTACCCGACCGGCGCTCGAACCCACGATCTACCGCACTCGGGGCGAGCACGCTAAACACTATGCCACCGATGTGGTTTAAGTTAGATACAAAACCAACATTAAACTAAAAATAAAAAAGAGAAAGTAAAGTTTTAACTCACCACCAATACAAGAGGAACACAGCAAATGGCACGCCAACTACTAGCTGAACGTAGAACCAGTTCCGTAGAAAATACCCCATCCCTGCTATATACAATAAACCAAAGGCGAAGAAAATATGGATAGGAAGGCCAGTCAACATTCTCTTAGATGGACCAACATATTCTAAGCCTAAATAAATATTTGGAAAATGTATGTAAATATATAATAATAAGAATATATAATCATCAATAATGGAGAAAGTTTGAAAAACCAAATGCTTTCTTCGACATATTTGAAAGCACACAATTCAAAAGAAAAAAAAGACAGACTTGGACATCCACTGAAGATTAGCTTAAAATAATTTGAGATTTTAAAAATGATATTTATAAAGTTGTTATATATATAGGATATAGTTTGAGAGTATGTGACCTTCCGTGAAATTCCATATTGACACCTGAGTTCACCCCCGGTTTTAAGTGGGGTTCGAGTTACTCGATCTTTAGTTTTCTGTTGTAGTTTTGTGTAAATCATTATTTGCCTTTTTGTCCTGTTCTTTTGACCATTGTATTGTCTGTCCTTCTGCTGAATTTCTACACAGGGATTTTGTGCAAATTCATTCTATCTTTGGTTGGACGTTATCTTTGTGTTGTATTCTATTCCGATGCATAACAACTCATAACTTACGATATCGCATCTAGATCACAGAAATTCTGTATTAAATTGTAAATTCGAAAGCAAATTAGAATTGTTCTCATGATAAATGCAAAACAAAAGTTTTGAAGAAAAGAATATGCATATAAAAAAAATATCTGAACATTTCTGCGTTTACGTTCGAAATAATCATCAGAAAGGAGGCATGTGTGTTTTTTCTCTGACCCCGTTTTCCTTGTGCGAAAAATTTTACTTGGACATGAAATATAGAGAATGTTTTTTCCCTCAAACTTTACCAAAATATCTCGTTTAAAACTGCAAAGTCAGATTATATATGTTTTGCATCTTACAGGTCAATTACATTTTTCTATGAATGTTGACCACAACAAATAATAATAATAAAAACATAGCCCCCACCATAAAAGTAACTTCTTCTCACAGTAATGTTTGTGCGTATACTGTATTCTTTCCATAGAATATCAAAGTAAATTCTAACGTACTTAATACACAGCATATCATAAATCCACCATGATGAGCAGCACCAACAAAGAATTCTAAAATAACAAACACTATAAACGAAGGAGAAAACGCCACGCCTACAGCCATTGCTAAGGTAATTATAGTTGACAACTGAAAGGTCTTTTTTCTTCCTATTCTAAAAGATGAAATATATAGAATATGTAGATAAAAAACACAATTTGTTTTTTTCAAATCACATGTCGATTTTTAATACAACATACAAGAGTTAAATTGATCCCGATTTGCAATGTAATATATACAAATGAACAAGAGTTTGATTGATCTCGATTTTCCTTTTGGTTTTTAATATAGTCCAACTACTTTTTGTCTATCCCCAAATATTATTATTATTATTGTCAAAGTGTGACTATTTTCTCTATGTAGTAGAAGTAATGTAACCTTTATCTGGTGATGGTCTACTAGCTACACATGTCTACTATCGTACAATGGTCTTCAGAGACATTAAATTAGCACTGAATCCTCCCAGACGGTCTCAATCTAGTGGTTTACTCGGCAACCAAGAAGACAGCAACCCTTATCGTATGCGGACACTATGACCGAACAATTGGTACATTGTAGAACGGATGCATTTATATCAATGATAGATGCTTGGTGCTACTAACGATGAATGGCAAACAGAATATACGGGGTCTCAAAGATACGTTGAATGGTAACCGGATATAGAAACGAATGTCTAAATCTTTCTCGCTCGATGTCATAGCAGGAAAGTTTCTCGGCTTACATATTTTAATTGGATTTTGACTCTCAAATATTGTTTTATTTTTCTTGAATGCAGTTTATATGTAAGGACAAAAAAAGTATTAATTGAATTTAACAACACCATTTTTTGTTATGCACGGGTGTAGCATAAATATAAAACAATTGTCATTCAGAACTATAATGAGGGTTAGTTTATTACTTGTTTATGTCGCGGTTCATGAAATACTAATTTATGTATATGTCTTTAATTTTGATGTTACGTAAGAATCGAGATAGTGATGCTCCTGTAATTATTAAAATATTACAATAATGCAATATCAATTATGTGTAGCTAGTATTGACAAAGAGAGATTTACGCCACCCTTGAGACAATCACGACACATGCATTTCTCGTCTTTTTTATCCCTCCTAGCAAAACTCAACAAAGACAAGTATCTTTTTTTCCTCGTGTGATATCTGACTGGCACCGACTGCCACAACCCATCGTTTTGAGTCGCTCCGTTGAAACACCCAAGGCTGCTGTTTCCTCTATCAAACACTACTTTTATCAAATATGTAAATAGTTTTAACCTTTTTCTCAATTGCCATGTACAACCTCTTTTATTATCTTTAGCTTGTTGAAGGCGGTCAGTAAATACAGTAAATAGAAGTAGATAGTCTGATGGCTATAAACTATTTCGGCGAGATAGAAACTGTCACAGCGGCGGTATTATGGCACTAGTGAACACCGATTTTCCATCGAGTAGGAAAGGAAATCTTGAATCTGAGAACATGGAGAACATTAGTTTCGAGGTAAACATAAACGACAAAAAATGGCTCATAATGGGCATCTATAAAGCTCCATCAATGTCTGACAATGACTTTTCGACTTTTTTTTATTAAAAACACAGATGAATGTATTAGATATTATGAAAATATAATTTTATTAGGTGATCTGAACTTTGATATGGTAAACAATCAAAAATGTCAAACTCTAAATGATCTATGTGATGTGTTTAATTTATCACAACTAATAACGAATCCAACATGTTTTAAGAAAGGTTGTACACCATCACTAGTTGATGTCATTTTGACAAATCAGAAAAAATATGTGTATTAGTGACTGCCATAATTTGATCTCAGTTACTATGAAAGGTAAAGTTCAGTCCCAACAACAAAAGAACATATCCTATAGAAGTTATAAAAATTTTGATGTTAACTCAGAATTAATTCAAGTCGCATTCCCAGACATTGAAAATATTGAAACATCTGAGCAAGTAAATAATGCCTACATGCAGTACCAAGATACTTTCATATACATATACTAAACAAACATGCTCCGGTCAAGACAAGACGACCTAGAAAAAATCCACTTCCCTGTATGAACAGTGAGCTTAGAGGGGCTATATACCGTAAACATATGTTGTATACCCAATATACCAAGCAGCGCAATGCTAAAACATGGGAGAAATTTAGACAATAACGAAATTTGGTTACTAAACTGAAAAAGAAATCCATGAACAATTATTTTTTGGAACGCTGCTCTGGAGGTGCCAAAACTTGTAATTTTTGGACAACTATTAAACCTTTCTTTTCTAAAAAATGTAACTCTGGTGAACAGAAAATTATCCTTTGTGAAAACAATAAAATCATAAATGATGCAAAGGAAGTTTCAGAAAACTTTAACTCTTTTTCTCGACTGTAGCAGATAAAATTGGACAAAATGTGGTATATGACCCCTCTACACACTCTCGTATAGTGGAAATAAAAAATCATGTGGATATTGATAACAATTTTGACTTTCAAAATATTACAGCAGAGAGAGTTGAAAAAATCATAAATACTATTAATATAATAAAAGCTACTGGTGCAGATAACATTCCTGCCAAAGTAGTCAGGCAGTGTAAGGTCACAGTAGCTCAGCAGTTATCATCATTGATAAATTTATCTATAAACACTGGTGTATTTCCAGACTCTTTGAAAGTAGCTCAGGTAACTCCCATACACAAAAAAAAAATGATCCCCTAAATAAATCAAATTACAGGCCCATTAGTGTATTACCTATTTTTTCAAAAGTATATGAAAAGGTAATTGAAATTCAGTTAGCTGACTATTTTGATAAAATATTCAACCCTTTTTTTATGTGCTTTTAGACGTGGCCATGGATGTCAGACCACACTGTTCAGACTTCTAGAAGACTGGCATGAAGCCCTTGATAAAAACCAATATGTAGCTACAGTATTGATGGATCTCTGGAAGGCGTTTGACTGCCTACCTCATGACATATTGCTTGACAAGTTTTGAAATCTTACTTGTCAAATAGAAAACAACAAATTAAAGTTAACAGAGTACTGAGTAGCTGGGCTGACATCCATAAAGGAGTGCCCCAAGGATCTATCCTGGGTCCCCTCTTATTTAATGTCTTTATTAGTGACATATTTCACCTTATTTCTGATAGCTCCTTGTATAATTATGCAGATGACAATACCCTCTCATTCTGTAATCCAGATTTTGATGCACTTATATCTACTCTGGAGACTGATTCAAATCAACTAATTGAATGGTTCAGAATAAATAAGATGCAGGCTAATCCATACAAATTTCAGTTTTTGGCTGTAGGCAGAAAAACTTATGACAAAAATCCATCCATTCATATTCAGAATTTTAATCTTACATGTGAAAGTACTGTGAAACTCCTTGGGATTGATATTGATTATCAACTAAATTTTGATGCTCATATTAGTACAATATGCAGGAAGGCATCCCAACAACTAACTATTCTCAAACGTTTGGGTTCATATTTGAATAGATTAAATAAGTTAACTATATTTCACACTTTCATACTTAGTAATTTTACCTTTGGCCCTTTGGCCTGGCATTTCTGTACTAATAAAAATTCAAACAAATTAGAAAAAGTGCAGGAAAGAGCACTCCGTTTTGTATATGAAGACTATAATAGTTCTTATGAGGTATTACTACAAAAAGCTAAGGTGCCTTCCTTGCAGATTAGAAGAATGAGAACCATGGCTTTGGAAACATATAAAATAATTAATAAACTTGCACCTGTCTGTCTTCATTTAGATACAACAACATTTTGGAAATACCACAGATCAAATCTACACGGTACGGTAAAAAATCTTTCAGATTTGTTGCACCTACATTGTGGAACAGCCTCCCAGATCATTTCAGGACTGAAAATAGCTTCTCTCAATTCAAGAGTCTTTTGCAGTCCTGGAATGGGTCCAAATGTCGCTGTTCTGCATGTAGATGATTAAAATTTTGCTTCTGGTTTGCTTATATTCTTATTTTTTTTTTTTTTATTTCTTAATTATTTAAAAAATTTTAGTTTGGCTTGAAAATTTTATATTCTTTGATTTTTTAGTTAGACAAGTGCTGCTTTTACTGATTATGTTGGTACCAGTTTTAAGTATTTAGTATTATTTTTTCTTTTTCTTTTTACCTGCTGCTTCTTTTTTTTAAATGCTGCTTTATGTTGGAGCATCTGTGTGTGGATCTTGAACAAGAGTTCAAAGAGGCACTTGCCACGTGTGTTCTTGTTCAGATCTATACACAGTCCTCCTTTTTATGCCTGTATGTCTTAGCTTATTTTAGTTTGTAACTTTGCATGTGACTTGTGTTGTTTTATTGTTAATGTATATTCGGTAAAAAGCTCCTTTGAGCTTATGTTGTACTGTTTTATTATGTGCCGAATCAAAATAAAGTTTTCTTATCTTATCTTATTCTTATAAATGAAATAAATACAGGACATGCTGGATATATTGAACAAAGTACTCACTTATCAGATAAAATACCAAATCCGAGATCACCAACCAGTACACCACCATAGAATATCATCTGAGCGTGAGAAGTCTTAATGGAGTCATCACAAACGAGATTCATCTAAATTTAAACGTACAATAAGCCATTGTGAAACTATTCAGTTTGGAGGTAAGATATTTAATGGTTTTCTCTTTCTGACATCAAACTTATTATGTCGAGATCCATCATATACAGAAACCGTAATTATCACCATACAGCTGACATGTTTACTGTTTTGTCAAGTGTTTCAATCTTCTACTTTTCTTGTGACAAGTAAATAAATCTAGATTAAGGATGATATATATATACAATATACGTACGTTGTCGGTAAATATAAAATTTATTTGTACGAGCTTTAGAAACAGGCAGAATAGCGAGCCTTCGGCCAGCTTTTCAGGTCTGTTTCGCAGCGAGTACAAATGAATTTTATATTTAACGACAATGTACGTATAATGTGCTTATCCTGCAATGTCAAAAAAGTCGTAAAACTTGTCAGATTTAAACAAAAAGGACAGAAACAAGCGTCATTCCTCGCCTTTCATAAATGTTGTTAAGGGTGTCTTCTTCGTGGTCCGCATTACATTAGTACCAGTTTCATACTTGTCTGCGCCCTCCGCTGTACATAGCTACAGGGTACCAGGAAAGTTTATTCGTAGGCTGAAAAGTTTATTCGTCTAGTACGAATAAAGCAAAAAATTATTCGTATAGCATATTTGTACAGCAAATGTACTGATTGCAGGATAAAACTGATAGCTTCTATATTCATAGCAATTAGCTGACCTTGGTTATGCATTGTCCATGTTTTCGTTTATTTCTCTGTGAAAGTGTGCGGTCTTTGCGGTTGAAATGATTATGCATGCAGTGCTTTGTTCGTTTAATTATGTATGACCATTGTAGATATAAATATCAAGATGGTAGTTTTCGGATCACGTTAGACTGCTTTTGGACACATTTGTATGCCAACCCTAAACCAGAACCTATATTTCTATCTGCTTCTGACTTTGTGATTTCTACATTTAGAAGTTTGACACAAGACAAGGGCGCTTCGAGTGGGATAAAAACAATTACTCATTCGGTGTTATACATCAATCATTCCCTCGCTCACTTACAGGAAATGGGATGTATTGGCATTGCTGTCGTTAGTTATATCGCTGACCATTACTGTTTAAGAATTTATTTTCAATTGTCCTATTTTCAAAGTGTTGTATAATGCAATGAACAATAATTGTATACCATTGTGCCCACACAATTTCCAAGCAGCCAAACGACATTCTTTTTTATACTATTTTTTTTATTTGAAACCCCATCAAAGACTCTTAAAGAAATTAAAAGCAAGATGATCTTTCAAATAATCAGTTCTATCTTTTACAGGTTGAATTAACTATATTTATTTGTGAAGCAACAAAAAACAGGATCATAAATGAAACAGAACAAACAAAACAAACAACACAAAATAAAAAACAAAAAAAAAAGATCATACAAACAAACAAACAAAAAACAACCAAAACAAAACCAAAAAGGAAAAAAAAACAGAAGGAAAGAAAACAGCACAATAAACAAACAGACATCAAACAAGCAAAATATGATGCTAAACATTGTCTTGTACCTGTATCATGTATCTATGTAAACGGCATAAATTTAATTGACTCTATCTCTATGGCTACCAGTAATCGAAATAACGAGATATACATAAAGGTAAAACAGGGTATGAATACCCAGACAATAGTTTAAGCCCAAATGTTCAACCTCATAGTAATACAAATATACGGGCTTAGATCACGTACATAATCTTTGTTATTGTTTTACACACTGATTTTTTTCTCTCATATTACTGTTTAATACGACTAAGACATGCACCACAATGAGGTCACGATGTGTATACTTATTGGAACAGAAAATTCACACATA